>LPNX010425708.1:37472-135089 GCA_001517045.1 Pseudotsuga menziesii
CTTCCTCTAATGATGCTATTGGGAATACTCAGGAATGCATTCATTTTGTTAAAACTAAATATATTAGCACTGTTGTGATGAAACTTGACTTAGAAAAGGATTACGATAAAGTCAATTGGGATTTCTTGAGATTGGTTCTTCTTCATATTGGCATGCCTAAGCAAGTGATGAGATGGATTATGGCCTTAGTTTCAACTGCAAATTTTCTAGTCTTAATCAATGGTTCTCCTACCTCTTTTTGCATAATGACAAGAAGAATAAGACATGGATTCCCTTTATCTCCTTTATTATTTTTCCTAATGATTGAAGGACTTAGCAGATTGATCTCTAAAGCTCGTAATGAAGGTCTGATATCAGGTATAAAAATTTCAAATGAAGTTATTATTACTCATTTTCTTTTTGTATATGATGTAATCCTTTTTGGGTTATCTTTTATGCAATTTCAAATTCGTCTTATGTATTTCTCTCTCTAGGTGGTAGTCTTACTTTAACTAAGGACACCATGCAAAGTATCCTTCTTTATTGGTGCTCTATGGTTAAGTTACCAAATTCCATTATTAATTCTATGAGATCAAAGATCTTTCATTTTTTATGGGTAGGGATGAGATTAGAATTAAAGTTTCATTTATCTCCATGGGAGGTACTAGCCACTCCAATTCATATGGGAGGATAGGGAATTAAAAATTTGTCAAATTTTAACACATTCCTTTGCTTAAAAAATGTGTGGAGATAGCTCTTTGATAAAGGTATGTGGAGTAAGGTGATGAAAACCAAATATTTGAGGAAGAGTTCAGCTATAAATTGTATTATATTAACAAAATTTGATGTAAATGGAGTCTCGGTGATCTGGAATAGTTTTCTCAGAGTGATACATTGGCTGAAAAAAGGAATCAATTGGGGTATTGATAATGGTAAAAGTGTCATCACTGGAGCATATCCATTTGTTTGGGATACAGAGTGTTTTGCTTTTCCTAAGGAGATACTTGGGCATCTAGAACGGATTTAAATGAAGACTTTGGATAAACTAAAGAGACCTAAATGGTCGGTCTTAAAGGGTGGTTACTAGATAAATGCAAGAGATCTGGGTTTGACTGATGAATGGACTATGCAATGGGATTTATATATTGAAATTATGAAAGAGGTTGGGGTAATGGTTAAAGAATGAAATGAAAAATTGGTTTGGCCGGAGAACAAGAAAAAAGGGATCATTACAGCTAAGTTGGCATATGAATTCATAGCAAAGAATTGGGGTAAGGCAAAGAAAATGTGGTAGTGTAAAAACCTATGGAATTGGAATTTACCTCAAAAGTTGAAATGTATTTGGTGGTTACCCATCAAGGATAAGATCCTAACTTGGCATAATATCATGAAGAGGGGATGGAAATGCCAAATCTTTTGTCCTCTCTATAAACAAGAAGAAGAACGAATCTTACATATTTTTGTAAATTGTTTTTTTTTGCAAACAGGTTTGGTAAGTTGCTAAAGGCATTTTGGTCCTCATTTTGGATTAGCGTGCTAAAAATATAGAGGTTTCTTTCTTAGATTGGTTTCATAATAGTGATTCCTTCAACCTTCTTCCAATTGTTATCTCCTTCTTTCTTTGGATTTTGAGGAATAAAGTTGTATTTCAAGATATCACACGTAATGCTTTTCTCTGTGGGATCAATGGTATTAGTATTTTTAAAGGTTTTTTAATATCAAACCTCCAAGGAAGAACAAAAGGTATTATTGGGAAGATCTCACTTCTTCTTGCACTGAAGTTTATTTTGATGGTGCTTCCAATTATTCCTCTTGTGGTTGTGGCATGGTAGTTATATTAAACAAGGATCATTATTTCTTTTTAAGTTTGGGTGGAGGACACTTGGGAAATAATAAAAATTATGGCGTTTAGTTCAGTTTTCTACTCTTATTGGCATATCTTATGTGAGAGAATTAATAATTTAAAAAGATCCTTCAAGCATATCACTTTCAGACACATTTCCAGAACCTTTAATTCTAGGGTTGATATGCTCTCAAAAAATGCCACTTCACTTAAATCTGGCCTTTTAAGGTATCAAGAATTTTTGGAAGTACTTTTGATCCATGAAGGAGAGATATATCTCATAGATTTTCTATATTATATGGTTGGGAAGGAGAGATATATCTCATAGATGGTTGGGAAGTTTCAGATGTTCAGTTTTTGTAGAAGCATTTTATATATTATAGTTTTTGAAAAGGAATAGCTCTATAAAGTCTTTTTGTCTTGATATGTAAGAAGGAATAATACTGTAAGGATGATATGCATATGTAAAACTTTTTATTTGATTAATATAATAGCATGAAAAGGTATTTTTTGTGAAAAAATAGACTTTCTACAAATTCTCACTCAACAAAGAAGGGATCAGGAATGCAAAAAGAGATGATATTTTTCTATGGTCCTTCACTAGTGGTATAGGCCTTGTTTGTGCAAAGTCTGAATATTTAGAAATTGCTAAATGTTTCCCTACATTGAAATTTAAATGGTGTTTTAGTATATTATGGAAATGATATTTTCCACTAAAGCTTAAATGTTTTCTATGGATTTATTTTGAAAATTGGTTGTTGACTTTGGGACAATCTACTTAGTAGGGATGGAATAGTCCAAATATTTGTACTATGTGCAAATAGGAGGGTGAATTCGTTAATCATATTCTTATACATTGGACTTTCAGCAAGAATATTTTGGAGATTGTAAATTATGAACGAGGAATTTCTCAGGAATGGAATTCTGATACTTTTAATGGAAATTTTAAATTGTAGCTTAGTAAGTATCTAACACATAAAACTTTGCCTTCTTTTATTAGTTGGGATATTTCGAAATCTACAAACTTTGTTATCTTTGAAGGAAATTCTATGTATAGTTATGCCAGTGTTTTAAGGATTTTGAGTATGTACAATAATTATACACTGGTTTCTAAATTCAAGGAAATTTCATCATATTACAACTCCACACTTTTATGCTATAGAATGTTTTTATGGAGTTGCTCAGATGGGAACTTGTGGTTTAGGCCTAATTTAAAGATAAATTGTGACCACTATCTCATACTGTGGATGAATTGTGGGATGGGTACTAATAAAAAATTCTCAAGTTAAGGTCCCTTTGATGTTTGCTCAAATTTTCCTCTACTATTGGTATTTATTTTGTTGAGGTAATTTGGGACTCTTTGAGTATAGTAAACTTGGAAACAAATTATGTAGGATTCAAGTTGTCTCTTTGGAACACTGGTATTATAGGATTGAGATTCTCATGGAAGATTTTAGAACTTTCCAAATTGGGCATGCATATAGAGAACCTAAGGATCTGGTTGATGGACTATTTAAAGAAGTCATTTGTTACGTTGATAAATTTTTGCATGTTGAAGAGTATATGGAAGACACTCTCTACTACAAAGGCTCATCTAATTTTACGTACTAAATTTCAGAAGCATTTGTGAACTCGAGTTCCTCTGTTTTACTTTGTAATTTTTTTATGTAGGTTTTGATTAGCTAATAATTAGCTACGTGTAGGATATTGTACTAATTTTATTGGGGTTTTTTGAAAGATAAGTTTCCTTCGGGTAACTATAGACATGTTTTAAGTGTACTAGTTTTGGGGAGATGATACATTTTATTTTTGGATATGTTAGATACTTTTGGAGTGATCATGTGTATTATTTGATTTATAGGAAATGGCAAGAGACATGGTTTTTTTGTAGTTGAAAAAGAAAATGTCGACATTTTACAAGAGATTTATCATTAAACTTATATTAGTTAAAAACACTTTACCCCTCTTGGGCATAATCCATCATAAGAAAAATGGAAATATAATAAAATGTTAAAATTAATAATGACACTCATAATAATATTATTAAAATCATTAGCATTAATACTAATAACATTATTTTTAATAATAATCATAATAATTTATTTAACATTAATTGATTTCTCATCAATTAGGGCTGGTAGCAATGAACCCTTGGTTAAGAATTGTAACCATAGGTTCATTTAAGCCATCAAATTCACCAAAAGATCCCACCTAGTTTGGGCCACATAAACCCTTAGCATGGATGGAATTTTTGGTGTCTCCTCCCAACTAGCTCACCCGTAAGGGAAATTGAACTTCAGTCTCCCTACTGACAAGACCCACAACTTTTTTTTTTAACAGAAACTTTGAAATATTTAATATTAAATAGGCTATGCATAGCCATACATTACAAAAAAGCTTTTGCTGAGAGTTCATGCTGTTCTAAAAATGAAAATACTAAATAGGGCCAAAGAGATGACCATAATAAGCCAAATAGGGTTCTTACATAGCTGCTAGAACCAGAGGTAGTATATACCAGAATAAACTGCTGATTAATAAATAAACAAAAAAACATAGACTATCAAATTCATTAAAATTTTCCTGGGTGCTTCAGTGGCTGAACTATCGATTCCTCCTCCATAAGTTGGGCCGCCCCTAGAGGATTTTCATTTACTTGACTTCCTTGGTTCATTTTCACCAAATGTTGTATGTCCTACTGAATGTGGTCCACCTTTCCCATTATTTATTTTAGATTCATCTCTGTGCCGTCAATCCTAACGTCAAGGTTGTTGATCTGAGAGGAGGTGTAACCAACCACCTCCACTAGATTCTTGATTTCTTGGGTTGTCTCTTTACTGTCCATGATTCCAATAGCCACCATTTCGTACAGACGCCTTAGATTTTTCTTCAAATTAGCAAGACCAAAATTTTCATTTGCATGGTCCATTCTGTCTTGAATGGAATTGGGGTTGGCAAGAATTAGTCTAGAAAAAATGCTGAGAAGATCCCTTTCTGAACTTGTGAGCTCTTGAACCTGCTCACCACAAAATAGGCCACCGAGAGCAAAGATGAGGGTGGTAAATTCCTGCTGAAGAGAGTCACTTTCCTTCTTGTTGCAGCAAGAGAGAGTGCCGACCACTCCTTCCTTCCACCCCAAACACTTGCACCCAAAAATCAAAATGTTACCTGCAATGAGAGGCTGACCTTTGACAGGAATGTTGAACGCAGAGCCTGTGTTTAAGTGCCACAAAGGACCACCAGCTTGAGAAGAGCAATAGGTTAATAACACGGCAAGAGCTAACCTTTCCTTGATGAAAACCCTGATCAGATGCAAGGACTCCCACGGTATCCCCTGAACAGTGCCTTTGTCGACACCAGAGATTACATACAACTATTGATGTAATTGTAACTTCGGAATGCATTCGTCCGTATATCTTATGTATTGTACCCTGATGTTTATTCTGGGATGTGTCTGTAATGTATTTGAGTCATTTCATACCCCAATGTTTATTCTGGGAAGTTTTTATAATATAAACAAGTCATGTCAAGTCATTGTGGGTAACCCTCCTATTGGTCAAGGGTTAAAGTCCCCGCATTTGTGGGGCCCTAGGGTTATTAGAATATCCTAGAGAAGTCAAATTTAGGTGAGTCATTGTAATTCAGGGCAATAGTTCCCACCATTGTGTTTAGGATAAACCTCCTTGTTGGTCGGAGGAGGCAAAGTCCCCACAAGTTGTGGAACACTAGGGTTATTAGACACTCCTAGAGATGTCAGCTCTAGTAAGTAATTGTTAAGTGAGGCTAACATGTTGGAGTGGGTTTCAAGTGAACGAAAGAATATAAATAGAGAGTGAGCCTCTCTATTTATCACACACACACTCACTCATTGAGGTGCATGACTGAGAGGAGAAGTTGCTGGGATAAGAGAGAGACTACTGCTATCGGGAGATCATCTTTATGTTTTTGGGTTTTACTTTTGGTGCTGATTCTATCTCTGAGGAAGTTGCAGGGTTTTCTCCTTTATAGTTTCCCCAAGGAAAATTATTTGTGTCTCTTGTCTCTTGTGTTTTATTGTTGTGCATGTTATTCTCTCAGTTAAAGATCCTAAGATCATAATGCTAGCTTGAATGATAAAAATATAACATGGTATCAGAGCTAACCTGAGAAGAAGACATTGTATAGCTGCAGAAGCTAGGGATTCTTAATTTTTGGGTCTCTCTCCATAATCCATTAGCAAAAGTATTCTAGGCTGACTCTCCATTGAAGGGTGCATCTTTCTGTCGAAGCGGAATTCGATTTCGAGAATTTTCAGTTTTGGTGCGGGAAATTAGGGCTTCTTACAGAAGAGGAATTTTTTAGTGAGCCCAGAATAGGATTTCTTTCCTCATCAAAATTGAATTTTAGAGACCTGGATCAATATTTTTGGTTGGGTGAAACTCTGGGAAAGTCAAACCCTAGTTTGACCTCGAGCTGGAAAAACCCTAAGACACTAAACCTGATAAGTTTTGGTACATTCCCTATATCTCGGGATTGGAAAAGTCTCAGGAGCTGAAAATTTTAGAGGCCGAAGATGAAATCTTGATTTACATGTTTTCGAAAATTCATCCTCATATTCACTATATTCTGGGAGATATGATCTCTCCAAGTCAGGGTTCCAGCCTCTTCCAGAATTCATCCCTAAACAGGACACCTAGAGAGAATTGCTATATATTGGGCTACAAAGGTCCAAATGAAATTTATGAATATTTTCTAGAAAGGGCACGGACTCTACTTTCTTTGTTCCAAGTTTCAGACTCAGAAGATGAACCAGTGACACGTGGATGTCCATACAACTTCGTTGTGATGAATAGTCTTGAAAAAGGTCACCTTGGTAAAATGATCATAATTCCAAATTGGTGAAACAAATTTTGATGAAAAATATGGTGTTGGAACAGGGACATGCGAGGATAACTCAATAAAAATTTTCAAATATAGAGTAGTAGTAATTTCAGAGATACTGCAGAAACAGTAATAGGAATTTCTGCAGAAGAAATTGGAAAACTAGGGCTTCCTGTTCCGGGAGCTTCCCTCCACTGTTTTCAGAAAAGGAGTACATTGGACAGCTAAATTTGAAGAGATCTATCTTTCTATCCAATAATATATAAAATATTCCAAGTTTTGAAAATTAGGGTTTCTCTGACAAACCCTAGATCAGCTCTAGAACCAGGACAGACACCTCAAATTGGTAAGATCTAAACTTTTGCTATTTGCATTTGAGGTTCTCATTTCAAAGTGATCTATCACATCAGCTTGATGATAATCTTGGTGAAGTTGAAAAATTCCAAGAATGGAAGTATTTGATCTCTCTAAAGAAAATGAATTGGACACCTACATGAGTAGAGAGGTTCCATTTCCAGAGGGAGATGAGGCTAAAAGCCTTACACCAAAAGAACTTGGTCAAGGCCAAGAAGATCATTGTTGATTCAATCATGGATCACATTGTACCACAAGTGTCTTCCCTAAAGACACCAAAGATGCTTTATTGCTTGACCAAGATATTTGAAGGGAAGAACATAAATCAGAATATGACTTTGAGAAAACAATTGAAGAATGTGAAGATCTAGAATGCAGAGACCATACAGTCATACTTTACGAGGGTCTCTCAAATCAAAGAACAACTTGTAGTAGTAGAAGAAGAAGTGGAGAATGTAAAAGTGGTAATAACCACCTTGAATGGTCTCCCAGGATCATGGGATTCATTCATTTGAATAATGTGTGCTAGAAGGAAGTGATTACGTTTAGCAGACTCTGGGAAGAGCACACGCAAGAAGAAGCTCAACTAATAATAAGAGAAACGAAGATGGAGCAACTAAAGATCTAGCTCTCACCATCCAAAGAAGATCCCTCAAGTGATGAGGAATATGAAGAACTAAACTCTTGAAGAACCTCTTATCCACCTTATCATTTGGATAAGAAACAATGATATTATGAATGAAGAAGACAATGAAGCTGAAGGCTCAAGAAGGAGTCTACCCACGAAACAAATAAAGATAAGTATTCAATTGTCATTTAATGATATTGTTTTGTTGTGCATTTGTTTATATTTAGTTAATGCATTATGCATGATAGAATGTTTGTATTAATGACAGTATACTACTATGCATGTAATCGGTAAGTAGCTCATGGTGCTATACAACTATCCATTGCTACTTATCTAGAATGAAACCTCTTTGCTGACATATTGGATTAGTGCACAATCTCAATGTTGTCCTGGTAGAGATGGAAGGTATCTAGAAAGTTTCCATGAGATATGGATGAATGTTGTATTGGCTAAAATAGTTGCATGATCATATATTTATGCATAAGAATTTGCCATTATGAATATGCCTTATGAAATGTTTCTAACCATACAACTAATGCATTTGACTTGTAGGAAAGATCACGTACATAATCACCTACAAGAAAAGAAGGATGAGACTTGTTCCGAAGAACAAGTGATGGCATTTCAAAATGAAGAATAATATGACGAATGCAGCGACATCATTGATTTAGAACCTTCCAGCCATGAAGAAGTAACTAAGAAGAAAGCGAAGACCAGTTCAAGAAGAATGATGTCTAGGATGCAGTATCGATACATGAAGGAAAGTTTGTAGTTCCATCATGCAGTAGATGGAAACATCGTGGGATACAAGGCATAGACTACAAAGAGACATTTGAAGCCTGTGGGAGTTGAGACACATGACAGGAAGAATCATGTGTGCAAATAAAAGAAGGCCTTATACGAGTTCAGAAGACACCCATGGGATAACACATACATGATGAGCTTGATGAAGATCTGAACCTTTGCTACAAGGTTGATAAAGGATGACAAGCTCACAGATGTGTATGAGAAGAACCTTTCAAAGATAGAGGATGTTGGTATCCAGTGACCCTAGATGGATACATAGAATATTAGTAGCAGAGGAAGCTACTTGTCACTCCAGTACAGAATTCTTTAGTGCATAGAGTACGGAAGACAGAGGGAGTATGATGCTTCAGAGGGAGTGAGTACAGAAGATACTAAGGTTCGATATGGTACGATAGGATGGACAGATTACTGATGATTCTAGGCTTTACTAAGAGTAAAGTGGATTCCAACCTTTGCTTCAAGGTTGAAGACAGAAGACCAGTGATGCTCATGTTATGTGTCGATGCACTATTTTCTAGGCATGGAGGTGTGGACAAGGGAAGTATGCATTAGAGATCTTGAAGAGGTTCAGGATGATGGACTGCAAGGCCATGACCACACCTATGGCATCGAACATGAAGCTATTGAGTGATGCTTCATCAGAGACGGTTGATGCTACAATGTATCCTCAGATGATTGGGTCCTTGGTGTACCTGACGAATACAAGACCAGATATTTGCTTTGCTGTGAACACATTGAGACATGTTCACTTGATTGTTGCAAATCATATAATGAGGTACCTGAGGGGTACAATTGATTATGGGCTCAAGTACAAGGTGAATCAGAAGATTAACCTGGAAGGTTATGTTGATTCAAATTGGGAAGGCAGTGCCATCGATAGGAAGAGCACTTTAGGGTGTTGCTTTAGTATGGGATCAGGTGTGATCTCTTGGTTTAGCAGGAAGCAATCTTGTGTGGCACTGAGTACAGCTTAAGTAGAGTATGTCGCAGCTTGTTCAGCTAGTTGTGAGGCAGTATGGTTGCAGAAGCTACTATCTGATTTATTTGATCTCCAAATGGATGCTACTTGTATACATTGTGACAACCAGAGTTGCATAAAGTTGCCAAAGAATCCAGTGTTCCATGACAAGTCGAAGCATATTGAGATCAAGTATCACTATATCAGGGATATGGTGTAGAGGGGAGCAGTGAAGCTCTAATATGTTGCGATGGAGGACCAAATAGCTGATGTGTTGACAAAGCTATTGGCTAGGGTGAAGTTGGAGTACTTCAGGGAGAAGCTTGATGTTCTCTATATCGAGGTTTCCTCCAAGGGGACATGATGATACCCAAATCCATTCTGACATGGTGAGAGGATTGGTTCCTTCCATGGTTAGATATAAGGGCTGAGCCATTCTGTCATGGTTAGAGGATTGGTTCCTTCCATGTTAGATATGAGTACTGATCCATTCTGATGTGACTGTAGGATTGATTCCTACATGATTAGATATAAGCATTGAATGCCATTCTTGGAATGGAGGTGCCTGGTCAGTTACCAAGAATACTCGGTCTAGGACTGAGGGCCATTTTTATACGACTGTAAGATGTAGTCTTACATGATCAGATGTGAGCGCATGGCCATTCTGATGTGATTGAGGGATTGGTTCCCACTTGATCATATATAAGGGCTGTTACCATTCTTGGAATGGAGGCACCTGGTCAGTTACCAGGTAGCTTAGTCTGGGGCTGGAGGCCATTCTAATATGACTGTAGGATTGGTTCCTACAAGATCATATGTGAGTGCACACCCTTCTGAAAATGGTTGTTAGATGTAAGTTTAGAGCCCTTTCAGCATGAAGGATTGGTTCCTTGCATGGTCGAATATAAGTGCTGAGCCCTTCTGACATTGGTTGTCAGATGTAAGTGCAAAGCCTTTCAGCATGGAGGATTGGTTCCTCGCATGGTCGAGTGTAAGTGCTGAAGCATTTTTGACATTGGTTGATGGATGTGAGTGCTGGGTCTTTCTAACAGGGTTGTGGGAGGTGTTCCCACATAGTCATATGTGAGTGTTGGGTGTGCCTTTCTGATATGATTATAGTATTGGTTCCTACATGATCAGATGTAAGTTCTAGGTGGGCCATTCTAACTTAGGGTTAGATATAAGTGCTGAAGAATACCTACATGGAGGCTAGGACTACAACCAAAATGAAAAAGGGTTGGCTCTGTAGAACTTCCTATGGTTAAAGTCCCCACAGTTGTGGGGCCCTAGGGTTATTAGACTATCCTAGAGAAGTTGACCCTAGGTGAGTCATTGTAAGTCGGGGCAGTAGCTCCCACTATTGTGTTAAGGATAAAACTCCTTGTTGGTCGAAGGAGGAAAATTCCCCACAAGTTGTGGGGCACTAGGGTTATTAGAGAGGCTCTAGTAAGTAATTGTTAAGTAAGGCCAACATGTTGGAGTGGGTTTCAAGTGAATGAAAGAATATAAATAGAGAGTGATCCTCTCTATTTATCACACACACACTCACTCATTGAGGTGCATGAGTGAGAGGAGAAGTTGTTGGGACAAGAGAGAGACTACTGCTGTCGGGAAATCATCTTTATGTTTTTGGGTTTTACTTTTGGTGTTGATTCTATCTCTGAGGAAGTTGCGGGGTTTTCTCCTTTATGGTTTCCCCGAGGAAAATTATTTGTGTCTCTTGTCTCTTGTGTTTTATTACTGTTCATGTTATTCTCTCACTTAAAGATCCTAAGATCATAATGCTAGCTTGAATGATAAAAATCTAACACCAGCAAAGTGTTCTTCAGAGATAATGCAGAGCAAGAAGGAAGCATAATGTTAACAAAGGGAGCATGGAATTAGGAGAAACTTTTGGAAGAAGCCATTTTGAAGAGGATGAAGAGACCAGGAGCATGCGTCTGGGAGAGTAATAACTCTGAGGAAGATGGCTCATTAAGGTGGCAAGGATCGAGGTAAGGCTAATGAGGAGTGGAGACCACACATCGACAAGGAGGGAAGCATGGGAGCAATACTCTAAGACCTTTGAACCAACACAAAACACGATGGGATGGGTAGATAAGAGGGGGTGATACCACAATTTCATTAGGGAATAGGTTTAATGTTTATTCCTAAACCATTGAGACTATAGTGACCCTGAGGGAAGGAGGCCCCTATATTGGCCAAAGCATCTGTTGAGGCATTGTTTGCATGAAAAATGTGATAGAATTCATAATTGTTCGATAGGAGAGGGATGATTTTTTCATACAGTCGTCTACACTTTATGGAGCCTGAGGTGTATCCATTGATCATCTTATATATGACTTGTCTTGAGTCCCCAAATATCGATATCCTAGAGTGATCTGTATTAGCTAGAATTTCCATTCCCTGCAAGAGAGATATCCACTCGACCTCATTGTGTGTCCTATGACCTAAGCCCCAAGAAAAGGTTTGTTCATTTTGTCCTCTAGGATCCAGAAGGATCCCCCCTGCACCTGCCACCCCTACAAGACCCACAACTTAACTGAAAGAGCTAGAGAGAATCGATAACATTAATATTATCATTAATAACATTAATCATCTTAAAATAAATGTCAACATTAATAATGTTAACACTAATATTAAAAATAAAGCGAACATTAACATTAATGTTAATTAATATTAAAATTAAGATTAAGATTAAAAATAACATTAACATTAAAGATAATGTTACTATTAATTGATGCAATTATTTTATTAATTAATTAATATGATTGTATGAATTAATATCGTTAACAATATTACTAGAATCAACCACACTCAGTCAAAGCCACCCATCTTGAAACATTACAATTAACTAATGGTTAAATATCACAAAGTTTACTCAACCATCTTCAAACAAGTTGATACATAGTCAACCAAACTGAACCATATAGAACCATTTCCAAATATGATTTGTTAGAATAATCAACCCATAGTTACCCATAATTGACATTAATTAAATCATTTTTGTCTTATTCCTAGATTCCTAGATTCCCTCTCTATGCTAGTTGACTTCTACATGTTCCTAGAAGTCAATACTTTCTAAAATGGGTCATGGAGCACTTTGGAATCATCCTGGAAACTTATTTAGTATGTCTGATTTATTCCTAGTTCCTTAAAGTGCATATCTTCTTTTTCTAAAAGCTTCCTTGCTTTACAATAGTTTTAAGGAATAAAGGAAAAGCTAGTCTAGGGGAACTTGCCTTGTTTCTTGACCACATCATCCTCCTGCATTTTATCCATACAAAAGCATGAATGAGTTTTATTTCCACCACTTATTAGATTTCCCACCTGCTTTAGGTAAATCATGAGGATATTCATGGATTTGGAAAGTCCTTTTTGCACCTATGGGGGATTTGACTTGTTTTAGTAAACCTGCTTTTTGACCAATTCGAATAGCAACCTAGTGGTTTTGAATCTCTCATGTAATTATATATTTCAGTAGAATATTACTTCACATGGTTGGATAATGTACACTTATTTCAATACAAGATTAAGTTATGCTCCAATTTCAGTCTCCTTTTGTGTGAATTTTGCATGTTTGATTAGAAATTTTGTGAGTGTAATTGATCTATTTCTTGGATTCAATTTCCGCATGGTATCAGAGCCTTTGTATATAGATTTATTTCCTTCCAAATTTTTATTGCAGGTTCGACATCACTGACTGGGAGCGCATTCTGCTGACTGAAGGGCACAAGAGTTGATATATGGACCAATCTCAAAGGATCATCTTGACTCCATTCAATTTATTCAAATGGAAAGTTGAGATGGAGATATTGTTGAGAGAGAAAGGTATCTACAGGGTTACCATGGCTACTAAGGCAGAGCCCAATGCAGCTGCAGAGAAAATCAAATGGCACAATAGGAGTGATGAGGCCTATGGTCTTTTGTGTCTGAGTATTTCAAGAGACCTCCTCTTTCATCTTGATTCATTGACATCTCCTAATGAGGTGTGGGAGAATATTCAATAGTTTTTTGGAAATATATATGAGATGAGAGGACATCAAATTCAGAATGAATTGATCTCCTTGAATCCCAGTAGCTTCGAATAATTGCAGCTCTATTTGACCAAGTTTAAGGCCCTTGTTTTGTAGTTAAAACAATGTGGGATTGAAAAGGAGGAGAAACTAGGTTTGACCATTCTCTCAAAGGTTGGTCCTGACTATTCAGTTTTTGTTGTGAACTTCTATGCCACTAAATTTACAACTCGAACCTGGAAGATGCATAATCTTGTTTAGTTCATGGAATCCCTCACTTAGGAGCAAGATAAATTGGTGATGATGGGCACCATCTAACCTTCCAAAGACCAAGATTTGGTTGCTAGAGATTCAAAGGTGGATTCAAAAAGAAAGAAAAAAACTAAAAATCCACCTGAGCAAAAGAGAGACAAGGCAAAGTCTCAAGAGGAGTCCTCAGGCTCCAAGAAGAACCCCCAGAAGAAGAAGAACAAAGGAGAAATGAGCAAGTGTACATACTGTAGTAAGGACTATCATCCTGAGAGCTCTTATATGAAAAATCATATAGACATGTTGACCCAACTCTTGGATAAGAACAACATCTCCCTTCCTGATTGCTCAAAGAAGAGGGAAGGAGGATCAAATTCAGAAGACAAAGAGAGAGTACATGCGTTGGTTTCTAGCACCTCAAGCTCACCTAGATTCATCATTGATTCTGGAGCATCTAGACATATGGTTTCAACAAAAGAGATCTTTTCCTCTCTTGACATGTTGAAAGGTCCACCAATAGTTTTGGGAGATAACTCTCTGACTGACAATATGGGAAAGGGTAGGATTGACCATGGTAATTTCAATAATGTGTTGTATGTTCTAGGTCTTGCCTATAATCTCTTGTCAGTGTATCAGATGAATCACACTAGGTCTCCAAATAAAGTCACCTTCTCCCCCAATGAAGTTGAAATCACTGATATTTCAAATGGTAAAGTCATAGAAAAAGGTGTTGTTGATCACACTTTGAAGGTATACAAGTTTTCCCATTTTCTACCCTACTCAAATCCCTCTTCTCTTCTTACTCATGCTAATGAAGCAAGCAAGCTTTGGAATGAAATATTTGGCCATCTTAAATACAAGTATCTTTCTGATTTGAGTGACAAAGACATGGTCATAGGGTTACCAAAGATCAGTTTTCTAAGGGAGTCTATCAAGGTTGTATCCTAGGAAAACACCCATAGCACAAGTATGAGAGAGCTAGTCATGAGAGAACCTATGCACCTCTTGAATTGATCCACAATGACATTTCTAGTCCATTCCCTCATATGTCCATGATTCAAGAAAAATATGCACTCACCTTCATAGATGACTTTTTTCAGGTATTGTTGGGTTCACTTCCTAAAGCATAAGTATGAATTTTTCGACCTCTTCAAAGCCTTTAGAGCCTTGGTTGAAAACCAGTCTGGGAGGAAACTCAAGATCCTTAGATATGACAGTGGTGGAGAGTATGTCAAGTTTGATTTCATCTAGTATTACAAATATGCAGGTATCTAGATGCAGCATTCTATTCCTTACACACCACAACAAAATGGTGTTGTTGAGAGAAAGAACAGATCACTGAAGGAGATGCCAGCTTGCATGATGGAGGATAAAAATTTGCCACCAAAGTTTTGGGCTGAGGCTATAAAATATGCATCCTATATCCAGAATAGGGTGCCACATAAGAATCTTTATGGTATGACTCCTTGCAAAGCTTGGAGTGGGCACAAGCTAGATGTGACCCATTTCAGGATTTTTGGCTCCAAGGCTTGGGATAGAATTCCAATTGAAAATAGGAAGGCTTTGCAACCCCAAAGCCAAGACTGCCTAATTTTTGGGTATTCTGAAGATTCAAAAGGGTACAATCTAATCAACCTGAGCACAAAAAAAGATTCCATTGAAAGAAGTGTTCAGTTCCAAGAAGAGCCTTCAGCAGCAGTTGAAGTTGGAGAGTCCTCTTCACCACCACATCCATTGATTTTAAGTGAAGAGACTAATGAGTTTTCTGATTCTGATATGTATGATAATGATGAATTAATTGCAGATCCTAACACCCCTACAAGACCAAAGTGGGCAGCAAGGACCATTCATGCAACTGCGGAACTAGCTGGAAATCCTAATGACACTAGGACGACTAGATCTCAATTTGAGAGTGCCCTTTGTGTGAAAGATCCACTCTTTGCTAAGAATTGTTATTTATTAATCTGTCACAGTAATCTAGGGACTAAAAACATAGTCTCATAAGAGATTTTAGGAAATTAAGCATGAAAATGGCATAACAGTGTTGCAATAGGAGTAGCAGCTCTGTATAATTAATAAAGAATGAGTAATACAATACAATGATCATGCAAGGTGCATGAATGCCAAGACAATTCGAATTCCCAAGGAGTTCATTCGAATTAAATGATTTGGTGTAGCTTAACTAAATGCCAGCCACAATAAACACACCTAGTTAACCCACTGATCAAGCCATGATTGACTCAGCTGAGTCCTAACTGTATCGAAGTGCAATGGATGACTGAGTCTAACTGAAAGTAGCTCAAACACATGTCACTGCATGCCAATAAACAAGTGGTAGTGCATCATTAACTCCAATGAACCTCGATGAGGTTAACTAAAGTCAAACTGGTCATCAGAAGTAGTTGAAGGCACCATATTTGACTCCAGTTCATAAATAATAATAATCAAATAATCAAATAATGAATGGAGGCACCTTTACAACTCAGCTTAACCTATTGTTAGGTGATACAACAATCAGTTAGCAATTAGGTGCACTTATGACACTTAGTTCACCCCAAAATGGCTCCCTAATTGAAGGAGAAAGCCTAGTTAGCCTCCTTGATTGAAGGAGGAAGCCCAGTTAACCTCTCTGATTGAAGGTAAAGGCTTAGTTGGCCTCCTTGATTGAAGGTAGGCATGGGTGTGCTCATGTTGATGTCATAGTGTGCTCATATGATGCCGATTAAGTCAATTAAACTTAGGATAGTGGTTTAACAAGGCAAAATTGACCAAATTAAATGTGCATGTTGGGTAAATGACTCCAACACCCCCCCTTAAGCTATACTCAGGAGGAATAAAAATAAAATGCATGAAATTCTAGGGCCCGGGTAACAAATTCCATAGGTCACCCTATACAATAATGTAACTCAAACAATGCTAAAAAATAAATCAAAGAGAGGAAAGAGGGAAAACCCAATGGGAAAAAACCCCCCTCAAGCTGAACACTGAAAGTAGTCTGATCACCCTGATGAAATCACTCCCAATAGTGAATGGATGTAAGTGAACTTCTTTTCTGAAAATATCCTAGTGAAGATGTTTGCAATTTGTTCATCAGTAGGGCAGTATTGCAGAATGATGGTCGTGTCATGCACCAATTCCCTAATATAGTGCATGTGTATCTCTACATGCTTGGTCCTCTACCTAGTAACTGGATATGTGTATATCTTAATAGAAATTTGATTGTCACAACATAGGATAGTGGACAAAGTACAACCAATATCAAACTCTAAAAGAATGCCTTGCAACCAAACAGCTTGGATGCAAGCATTCACCGCTCCTTGGTACTCGGCCTCTACTGAAGACAATGCTGTGGAGGCCTTCTTTTTTCTAGACTAGAAAATGGGGCCACCACCAAACATGAAGAAATATCCAGAAGTAGACTTTCGATCAATAGAATCACTCGCCCAATCGGAATCTGTGTAACCAACTAGCTCTAGCTCGGAGTCTGCAGCATAGTGAATGTCGTAGGTCCTGGTTCCCTGAATATACTGGAGGATCCTCTTGGATGCCTTCCAATCAATATCATGACACTAATGCATGTATCTTGACACAGCATTCATGGCATAACATATATCAGGCTGAGAATGAATCAAGTAAAGCAAGCTACCAAACAGCTGTCGATAAATAGTGCAGTCCATGAGAGGTGTGCTTTTTCTTTGTTCAAGGCTGATTCCTGAAAGGAAAGGGAATGGATCAGCCTTACATTAATCCATGTTAAAATTAACTAATAGTTTTGATATGTATTTTACTGAGTTAACATTATCCCATCAAAATTTTGCTTAATTTCGAGCCCCGGAAATTGCTTCAAGAGCCCCAAATCGCTCATGTCAAATGCATTGTGGAGGGCAGTTTTTATTACTGAAATAGAAGCAACTGTGGTACCTGTAATCAGTAATTCATCAACATGTAAAAAATTAATAATAAAATTACCATCATACTTCTTTATATACACATTCAGATCTGAAGTTACACCTTTGGAGGTTTTGCGAGAGAAGGAAGGCATCCATCTTGGAATACCACTCTCTTGGGGGTTGTTTTAACCTGTATAGTGACTTCTTTAGTTTGCAAACCAAAGATGAATCAGAAATGTAGCCCTCGAGCTGCTTCATGAATATCTCCATGTATAAAGGCATAATTAACATCCATATGATGCACTTCCCAGTGTTTAGATGCAGAAATTGCCAAAACTAGGCAGATGGAGTCCATTTTTGCAACCGGTGCAAAAGTCTCATGGTAGTCCACACCTTGGACCTGGGAGAAACATTTTGCTACCGGTGCAAAAGTCTCATGGTAGTCCACACCTTGGACCTAGGAGAAACATTTTGCTACCATCCTTGCCTTATATTTTTAGTTTGTTCCATCAGCAGCAACCTTAGTCCGAAACACCCACTTACATTGAACCAATTTCCTCCCTTGAGGAAGAGAAACTAGCTCCCAAGTAGTGTTTTTCTGAACAGAAATCATCTCTTCGTCCATGGAAGCTTGCCATATCGGATCCTTCCAAGCATGGTATTAAGACTTAGGATCTAAAATTATCAGTAAATAACAAGATTTGGATAGCAAATAATCAGGACAAGAGAGCGCAATACCTGCTCTTTGGAAATTAGACCGGGTTCTTCTTGGATCATCCAGATTTCCAATGTTTTCACCTGCGAAGGAGAATGTCTGTCTGGCCCAAGCTGGGAGATTATTTTGTACTTCAGGTTATAATTTAGAATCTGATGTTTTCTTTTAACTAATATCATAAATCATAGGATCCAAATCAGGGTCATCACCCCAAATTCCATCATCCAAATATTCAGTAGAATAGGAAGGAAATTCAACAGTTTTCTCCTTCATTAGTTCTACCTCGTGAAGAGGCTCATCGAACTGGACACTCATTTCAATGATGATTTGTTTTGTTCTGATATACAGAATCTTGAAACCTTTAGATTCATTAGTATATCCAATAAACAAACATTTGATTCTTTGCGGTTGCAAATCCCTCCTTTTATCATGCGGAATTCGGGCCCATGCAGTGGACCCAAACACCCTGAGATTCGACACATTCGTCTTGTGTCCGAAGTAGGATTCAAAAGGGTTATTCTATTTCATGGATGAGTGTGGTACTCTATTATGAATTCATGCTACAGAATTCATGGCTTCATCCCACAAATGTTTAGCCAACTTCTTTGCTTCCAACATGCAAGTGGTCATCTCCTTGAGAGACCGATTCTTTCTCTCCGCTACACCGTTCTGCTGAGGAGTGTAGGGAACTAAATGTTGGATCTGAAGACCAATTTGGGAACATATATGAAGAAACTAATTACTGATATATTCCCCACCATTATCAGATCTCAAAATCTTGATCTTTTTTCCAGATGCATTCTCAGTCAGTGCCTTCAAATCAGTGAATTTTTCCAAGACTTTCGACTTCTTTTTGATAAAAAAGACCCATGTGTATCTGGAAAAGTCATCAATGAAAATGAGAATGTACCTTGATCCATTCATGAATGTGGTAGGCATGGGTCCACTAATATAATAATGTATCATCTCCAAGATGCATGATGCTTGGCTTGTATTCCCCCAATCAAACTTATGCTCTGGGTGCTTTCCAACAACACAGCCCTTCCAAATTCTGATGGTAGCTTTGATGACCGAAAGGCCTTAAAACATGGAATTATTCTATAATTTATGTAAGTACTTGAAGTTCATGTGGCTGAACCTCTCATTCTACAGTCTACTAACCTCATTTCCATGAGTCAGCAATGCGGTGGGATTTGCATCTAGCACAAAATGGGAGAACTCGTAGGATTTTGCATGATGGTTTGCAAGGCCTGTTGCTACAATTTTTTTGAATGCAAGTTCTATGATTTCTACATAATATAGGCTAAAGGATACTCTCTTTGGCACTCCCATATGTGTCATTTGATAAAAACTTAGAAGGTTTGATGTAAGAGATGGTACATAGAGAACACTGGAAAAATAACCATGCTCAATATTTACAGTACATTGTCCTTCAGATATGATTGTGGAGTCCTCTCCCATGTGGATGGGAATGGTTTATTTGGTCTCCAAATATGAGAAAGAGTCTCTATCATCCATCATGTGATTTGAAGCTCCAGAATCTATCAAAAGAGCATTGGAATTCGAAGTGCTTTCCATGAGAGCATGACCTCTTTCATGTTGTGGTTCTCGATCTTGCTAATCTCTTCTCTAAAAGATTTCCGAAAGATTGATGTGATTTTTCTCAAGAAGAGAAGTAGCTTCATCAAGTTTCTTTTTCATGCAGGCATGTTCAAGGTGGAAGCCCTTCCTGCAGCTAGAACACTTGACTTTTTCCTTTCCATGATGCCCTTTTTTTTGTTCTTCTTCAAGTCAGAAGGCTCTTCATGCTACTGGTTTTCAAATTTAGGCTTAAGAGCTTCAAATTTGTTTTTTGCGTTCTTCTACTGCTTTCCTTTACCCTTCATATCTTTGGGCCCCAAAGCATATAGGGCTTGATCACAGGAGGATTCGATGATCCCCATACGGAAAAGCTTATCATGTTCACTTGTTAGGGACTCAATGAAGGCATTGAGTGAAGGCATCTTCCATCTAGGGATTGTGAGCTTCCCCGCACAGAATGTAAAGATAAAAACCAAATAATCACCTCCAAGTTTGAAGAGAATGGAGAGGATGAGTTGATCATCCTTCTTCTCCACCTTACACTACTTCAACAGTAAGACAATGTGCTTGAACTTTGTGAAAAAATCATTTAAGGTCTCAAAATTGGAAGGTTGGAGAGACATCAAGTCATTTTCAAGTTGATAAACTCTCAAATCATCCTGTTTTCCATACAGCGTGTCCAATTTGTCCCAAATTTCCTTTGGAGTCTTCAATCCCGAGAGGTGGAAAAGAAGATCCTTGGAAATAGAGAGACATAAGAAACCAAATGCTTCATCTTTCTTGTTCAAGAATATAGGTTTGTCTATCAAATGAGTAGGCTCTTCTTCAGTGTCCATAGTGACCCAGTAGAGTCCTATGGCACGTAGTTGGATCTCCATATCTCCTTTCCATGAATGGAAATTAAACCGAGTCAAGAGTTTGATGAAAGAAGCCATCTCAAACTTCTGTAGGTAATGCTTTTCACCTGTTAAAACTAACAAATCACAACAAAAGGGGCATTGTAAGGTTGAACAGCCTACACATTTTAGGTTTTCATCACACCCATCATAATTTATCGAGCAATCTTGATCAACAATTCCTTAACTTGGGGTATTAAGTGGTAAGCTTTTGCTTCTGGTGCAGTGCTGGAATTTTGACCTTTTGCTCATTTTTTCATGCAAGATCTATCAAAAACCATATTTTTGATAGATCTGAGATTCATTCCACCATGATCTTTGATACCATATTAATCTGTCACAGTAATCTAGGGACTAAAAGCACAGTCTCATAAGAGATTTCAGACAATTAAGCATCAAAATGACATAATGGTGCTGCAATAGGAGTAGCAGCTATGTATAATCAATAAAGAATTAGTAATACAATAAAATGATCATGCAAGGTGCATGAATGCCAAGACAATTTGAATTCCCAAGAAATTCATTCGAATTTAATGAATGGGTGTAGATTAACTCAATGTCAGCCACAATAAACACACCTAGTTAACCCACTAATCAAGCCATGATTGACTCAATTGAGTCCTAACTCTATGGGAGTGTAATGGATGATTGAGTCTAACTGAAATTAGCTTAGACACATGTCACTATATGTCAATCAACAATTGGTAGCACATCATTAACTCCAATGAACCTCGATGAGGTTAACTGAAGTCAAACTGGTCATCAAAAGTGGTTGGAGGTGCCCTAGTTGACACCAGTTCATAAAGAATAATTAAAAATAATCAAATAATGAATGGAGGTGAATTTAAAACTTAGATTAACTAATTTTTAGGTGAAACAACAATCATTTAGAAATTAGGTGCACTTATGACACTCAGTTCACCCCAGAATAGCTCCCTGATTAAAGGAGGAAGCCCAGTTAGCCTTCCTGATTGAAGGAGGAAGACCAGTTAACCTCCCTAATTGAAGGTGAAGGATTAATTGGCCCCCTTGATTGAAGGTAGGCATGGGTGTATTCATGCTTATGTCATAGTGTGCTCATCTAATGTCGATTAAGTCAATTAAACTTAGGATAGTGGTTTAACAAGGCCAAATTGACCAAATTAAGTGTGCATGTTGGGTAAATGAATCCAACATTATTTGATGATAGATTATGATTGAAATACATATGAAGATGAAGAACATGATCCAAGATGAAAAAATTCCATGAAATAAGAATTCAGCTCGCTCCAGAAGAACAACACATTGGAACTGGTTGATCTCCCCCTAGGGAGAAAGCTAGTGAAGTGTAAGTGGGTCTTTAAAACTAAGTTTGATGCTGATGGTTCACATTTGAAATATAATGAAATATTGGTAGCCAAGGGATACTCTTAGGTACATGGTATTGATTACAATGAGACCTTTGCACCAATGGCAAAGACGGACTCCATAAGGCTTGCTCTAGCCATTACAACCTCGATGAAATGGGAGGTACATCACATGGATGTAAAGTGTGCATTTATGAATGGAGATACGAATGAAGAGATTTATATGAAGCAACTAGAAGTTTTTGTATCTAATCCATGTTTATTTTGTAGGTTAAATAAATCATTGTATGGGGTCAAGCAAGCCCCTAGGGCTTGGTATGCCAAGATTGATGGCTTTCTGTTGTCACTGAGTTTTGTTCGATGCAATTATGATCCTAATGTCTATTTGAATTTGATTCATGGTTATTTAATGATTTTTGTTCTCTATGTGGATGACCTACTGATTACAGGAAGTTCAAAGAAAGAGATTTTCTCCTTGAAGGATGCAATGAACCATGCCTTTTCTATGACAGATTTGGGATTGTTGAACCAATTCTTGGATCTCAAAATTGCTCAATCCCAACATGGAATCAAGGTTCATCAGTTAAAGTATGCTTCATATTTTCTCACCAAGTTCAACATGAAATATTGCAAGCCAAGCAAGACTACATTCCTTTCAGGAGTTAAGCTTGAAGAAGTGGGTTCTTCTCCTATGGTAAATAATACACTATATAGGAAATTAATTGGGTCTTTGCTTTATCTTACACATACTAGACATGACTTATCTTATACAGTTAGTGTGGTTTCAAATACATGGATCAGCCTCATGAGATCCATTGGAGAGCAGCCAATAGGATCCTAAAATTTTTTCATGGAACAAAGACTCATGGGATTTTCTACAAAGCAAAATCTGACTTAGAGCTAGTTGGATTTACTAACAATGATTGGGTAGGTAACAACACAAATGAAAAGTCTACCTTAGGATATGTGTTCATTCTTGCAAAAGAACCAATCATCTGGTCAAGTAAGAAGTAGAGTGCCATAGCACTCTCATCTACAGAGGCAAAGTATAGAGGAGTTGTAAATACAAGTACAGATACTTAGAGAATGTGATTTCGAATCAGAGTTTTCAACAGTCATCTATTGTGACAATCAAAGCACCATTTGAATATCCACTGATCCAGTTCAAAGACAAAGAACCAAGCACATTGAGATCCATATGCACTATATCAGGGAGCTTGTGCATGATGGTACCATTGGTCTACTCTACTATGCATCTTCAGAACAAGTAGCAGACATCTTCACCAAAGTATTTCTATGAGAAGACCTTCAGTAATCCGAAGTCACTGCTGGGGATTTCTGATCATGTGGTGAAGAATGATTAATGACAATATTTCCAACATTTTTTTTTCATGTCCATGTTTAAGGGAGGGATTTCCCATTGGGTTTTTGCCTCTTTCCTTGGTTGTATGGACATGCAGTATGTAAAAGGGTGACTAAGCCTTGTTGCTAGGCCCTATAATTTTTTGATATTTACTCATAAAGTCAAGCTTGAGGGGGGGTTTTAGAATAATCAACCCATAGTTACCCATATTTTACATTAATTAAATCATTTTTGTCGTATTCCTAGATTCCTAGATTCCCTCTCTATGCTAGTTGACTTCTACATGTTTCGAGAAGTCAAGACATGCTAAACTAGGCCATGGGGCACTTTGAAATCATCCTGCAAACATATTTAGCATGTCTTCTTTATTCTTGGTTCCTTAAAGCACATATCTGCTTTTTCTGAAAGCTTCCTTGCTTTACAACAGTTTTAAGGCATAAAGGAAAAGCTAGTCTAGGGGAACTTGCCTTGTTTTTTTACCACATCATCCTCCTTCCTTTTCTCCATAAAAAAGCATGAATTATTTGTCTTTCCACCACTTATTATCTTTTCCACCTACTTTAGGTAATTCGTGAAGATATTCATGGATTTGGAAAGTCCTTTTTGCACCTATGGGGGATTTGACTTGTTTTAGTAAGCCTGCTTTTTTATCAATTCAAATAGAAACCTAGTGATTTTGAATATATCATGTAATTATATATTTTATCAGCGTATTAATTCACATGGTTGGATAATGTACACTTATTTCAATATAGCACTAGGTTATGCTCCAATTTCAGTCTCCTTTTGTGTGAATTTTGCATGCTTGATTAGCAATTTTGTGAGTGTAATTGATCTATATCTTGGGTTAAATTTCCATGTGATCCACCATAGCAAAACATGGATGACCATTTTGAAACATGTGCAAACCATTTTCAACCATAATTAAAGAGGTTTGACCATAGTCTAACATGGTTTTCCATAGTCAAACATGGTTAAAAATGTATTTATCCATATTCAACCACAAATAATCATTGTTAATCATAAATAAACATGGTCAGCCACTTTTTTAACTAATATCCACTATTTCAAGCATGAGAAACCCTAATCAAGTATTTTAAGTCATAGTCAAAGATTTTCAAACATTGTCAACTATTAAAAGTCATAGTTAACTAAATGTTAACTATAATTAACTATTATTAACCATAATCAACCATAGTTAAGCATGGATTACTATATTTTAAAATGGTTATCCAAACCAACCATAGTCAAACATAGACAACCAAAGTCAAACAAATTAAAGAAAAAATGGACCAAAATCAAGCATGGTTAACTATGGTGAATATTACTTAAACATAATCAACCATGGTCAAACAATGGTTGACAACCAATCATCATTAGTTAATTATGTTATATCATGGTCAACCATGTTTTTATGGGCTGGACTAAGTTAATAACAATTAACCATAGTAACAAATGATCAACCATGGCAAACCTTACCCAACCACACTCAACCATGGACATACATAATAAAACATAACTAGTCAAAGTCAACCATAGTCAATAATGGTAAGCTATGGTTAAATTTTCTCAACCATTAAACATCACAAGTAATACATGGTCAAATATCACAAACATTAGTCAATTATCTTTAACCTTATCGAAGCATAGTCAACATCCAAGTTTAAATAATTTCAACCATGTCAAACCCAATCAGCCATGGTCAAACATGTTGAATCATAATCAACATTGTAAAAAAATATCAACTATATTTAATCACGATCAACTAAATGCTAACTATAGTAAGAATTAATAACAATCATCAACCATATTTAACCAAGGTTATATATAGATAAAAATGGTTAACAACATCATCCATAGTCGAACATATCTAACCAAAGTCAAATATGGTCAATCAAAGTTCATAAAAATTGAACATCGTTAACCATGGTGAATATTATTCAAAAATTGTCAACCATGGTTGACTTAAGTTAATAATATTCAATCAAATTAACACATTATCAACCATGGTTAACCATACCCAACCAAACACAACCATGGAGAAACATAATCAAACATGATCATCCATAGTTAATTATGGTCAATAATAGTAAGCCAAGGTTTGTTGTGCTAAACAAGGGTTTTGTATCTAACAATATTGGTAGAGTTAACCACATTTAACCAGAGTCACTCATAGTCTAACATCACATGTAATCTATTTTCAATCATTTCAAACATTAGTCAATCATCTTCAAACGTGATGAAATATAGTAAACCAAAGTCAATCATACAATCCCATGGTCAAACATTATCAGTAATAGTCAAACATGGAAAACCATGGCCAAACACGGGAGTCCATGGTCACACATGGCCAAACTATGCTAAACCAAAGTCAACCATAGTTAAACATGGATTTCCACAGCCTACCATGGTTATCCATAGTCAAACATGGTTAAATATATTTATTGCCATGTCCCCAACACTCCGACCGGCGAAAAGGACATGACTATAATGCTAACATTCCGGGAAATCTAGCCCCATTAACATCTTAATAAAAATGCATTGAACTAATAACAGACACATATGCATAAATGACTATCAAACATCAGAAGCAAATTCATTCACATAATTAGCATTCATCGTGTTCATTTATAAACAATACAGTTGAAAAGGTTTAAGCAAAAGAATACTTATCTTCAGAAAAGCTAGTCCTGCAACCAGCTACGTCGTTGCAACGTTCCACCCAATAATAGGCCAGTGTGCTCATCAATCTCTTAGCAACACTTCCACCCCTGAGCTGGGCATGATTCCAAAAGGAGTAGGGGAAATTAGCAGGCTCACATGTAGCCAATGGTACACAACTCAACCAAGCCAACATGGCTGGGTTTATTAGGCCAAGGTTACACAACAATACATAGTTGGGTTTATCAGGCTATCAGGAGCCGAAAAAAATGGTTTCTAAGCTATCGGGCTCATTGAAGAGATAAGGACACTAGCACCAGATCTAGCCTGACTTCTAATACATCCACACACAAACCAAACACAAGGAATCCCCCCCTTCTATGATGCACAGTTCCTCAAGCCATTACTTCCCTTCCAGTGCTATTCAGGGGGTGTAGAGAAGAAAGCCAGCCCTCTAGCTCTGTCTGTGANCACCCCCTTCTATGATGCACAGTTCCTCAAGCCATTACTTCCCTTCCAGTGCTATTCAGGGGGTGTAGAGAAGAAAGCCAGCCCTCTAGCTCTGTCTGTGAGGATCCTATACACACTAGGTTTATCAAGCATACTCGTCCTCCATTTCCACTGCCAAATAGTCCAAATACCAACCACTATGGCCCCACAACAAAACAATAGCTCTAGGATTGAAAGGAAACGACACCGAGCAAAAATTGGAACGACAATTGGGTAATACACAGCTCATATTGAGCAATTCAACTATAGAGTCGTTTATGGCCCTAACATGGCCAAAATGACTCAACAACAAACCTACAACAACCCAAATTCGTGGGGTAGGCAGTAACGATCTCTCAACTGCGTGAGGGAGGGGATGCAACCTACGCAAAGGTGGATTCACATACTGAGACCCACAATGTGAAGAGAAACTACACGCAGCAAAATCAGGGAAGATGAACCGTCACGAATGCATGTCTGTGTGAGGAAAACGAGTTCCTGCATCAATGTGGAATGACCTCCCTTGGTGGAGTATGCATGTGGTCAAAGGACTAACGGTCCTTCCAACCACATGACTGCCCATGCACACGTTCTCCCAAGGGTAATAACTACCCAACCAAATCCTGTAGAATTAAAACGGTTGGTGGATGAGATAAAGGAAAAATGGTGAGTAAAACAAACAAGATGTTTGACATCTAGATGGGTTTATCAATTGACACTTGGCTATTCCCCAATGGATCCCAAGGGTTAGACATCCCCCCCCCCCCCTTAACTTCAGAAATCATGCCCTTTTCATTTGTGTTGCATCGATATAGCTGGTTGTGGGTCTTTTAATTAATTTGGCATATGTACATGTCCAACATTATAACGTGCCTGGTTAGCACAAAATACCATCGACATTGATGAAACATAATGTGAAAATCAATGGTGCGGCATTTTCCTATAGCTCCAGAACATGATCCATTACAATATATGCATCATATACATTTAATGCAAATGGGGTCAAAATCAGGGTGTTACATTTATCCATATTCAAGCACAAATCAACATGGTTAATCATAAGCAAACATGGTCAACCATGGTCAACCGCTTTTTATCAATTTTGTCCACCATTTTAGACATAATTAACCATGGTCAAACATGTTGGATCAACATCAAACATTGTCAAATATTCTCAACTATAGTAAAGCATGGCCAATTAAATATCAACTATAGTTAACCATTATTAATGATGATCAACCATCATCAACCATGGTTAACTAATGTTAACGATGGTCAACCAAATAACTATAATCACATATATCCAACCAAAGTCAAATATATTTTAGTAAAAGTAAACAAAAATAAAGCATTCTCAACCATGGTCAATATTAGTCAACCATATTTGGCAATGGTTTACCTATGTTAATAAGTCAAGCATCTTAACATGTGATCAACCATCATTAACCATAATCAAGCAATATCAACCATGGAAAAACATAATTAAACATGATAAAATATAGTTAATCTGCTCAATAATAGTAAAGCATGGTTAATTATTTGTATAGCATGATTTGCCACACCTGATAGATCATTCTTTGATGGCATATCCATATCCCTATGCACACTTCTTTTACCATATTTTCTCATTATTACCTTGATTCTCTTATGGAACCCTTAAAAAGAAAATTTTGAATATATACGCGGGTCACAAGTCCACAACCCGCGTATACGCATCTTGCACAACTATCACCCACGTACATCCTGAATTATGCTAAAAAAATAAAATAAAAATTGTATTTTTCCCCATCTAGTAATGAATGACTTGATTTTTGGCCTTCCATATTCCTAGAAACACTTTGATTCAACACTTCACTTCCCATTGAGGGGGTATATATTGAGCTACTATGAAGCATTAGAGGGGGAGAACTTTGGAGAGAAAATATATTATAGTGAAATTG
Source organism: Pseudotsuga menziesii (assembly GCA_001517045.1). Lineage (NCBI taxonomy): Eukaryota > Viridiplantae > Streptophyta > Pinopsida > Pinales > Pinaceae > Pseudotsuga > Pseudotsuga menziesii. The sequence continues at coordinate 66,045 of LPNX010425708.1, forward strand.
TGCCCCATCCTTATATGCTTGAGTCTGCATCCCTTTGTCCTTGATGCATCCATTAGGTCTCTTTTGCAAGATTTCCTTTATCTTTTTGAGCTTTCCTTTGTATGGAAGATTGAAGTGGTAGAGTTCCAAGTGGAGGTACTCGGTTTCTCAATTTAGATGAGGTGACGATAGAGTTTTTCATTTGTATCTTTGTTCATATTAATAGAAATATCCATTTCTCATCCATTACATGTGTAATGATGAATATTTTTATCCATGGATGTAATTACTCTATTTACATGTTGGGATTGAATATGCTAGATTAGAATCTAACACTTTACACATATCATGCTTGTATATCTTATTGTTTTTTAGGACAATGTGTAGAGACAGGTTTGACTGAAAGCTCAACGAGGATCTACTACGAACGTCTGAAATAAGGTACACTTCTTATTCCTTAGTGTTAGTTTCATTTATATACTTAGCATATTTTAAATGGGTTTATTTATTGTTCCATCCTTTCTATTGTGTTCCACCCCAAGCCATAGGAACTTTTCTTCATAACATAATTGGAAACTCCACTAGGGATTCCTTTCTTGGTGGGGTTGTAGGTGCATTTTTTCACTTGATTTTCTCTCTGTTTCTCCATATTTCTGTGTTTCATTTGGTAGTATGTTAATTCGTTGACAGTCCACTAGAGTGGTTTGAACCTTGTATTTATTTTTACTAAATTCTTCTTTGTATACGTGGGTCAAAGAATATGCAGTCACGTATATACGCAAATTGTGCTCTACCTAGTCGCGCAAATATGCTAATGTTCTTTGAACAATTGCATACATCCTCCCTTTTGGTTGAGTTCTTGATCTATGAAGCTATTGGGTGGGTTTTGAGTGTGGTTGGGTCTTCCTCGGTACAAATATTGTGTGTTGTCTTCTCCCTTTGTGACTAAAAACCCCTTTTTTTATTAATTTTCTTTATTTGAAATTTTTTTGTATTGAGTTATCTCCTTTTTTGTTTTTCCATTAGTGCATTAGTCTTTTATTCTCAGTGTCTTACTTGGAATGCATTCACTCCTTTCTACAGAGAATGAGAATTTTAATGACTGTCATTGCATTCTCATTCTTTTATATTGAAAATACAAAATAACTCTATAGTTGCATAGTTACTTGCATCTTGCATATGCATTTAAGGAGGTACTTGCATTGGGTTTCTTGGCATAGAGAAGTGTTTAGGATTTCACTTCCCATTGAGGGGATATATCTTGATCTACTATGAAGAATTAGAGAGGGAGAACTTTGTAGAGAAAATATATCATACCGAAATTGTGCCCCATTCTTATATGCTTGAGTTTGCATCCCTTTGTCCTTGAAGCAGCCATTAATGCTCTTTCCCAAACTTTTTGTTATCTTTGTGAGCTTTCCTTTGTGTGGAGGATTGAAGTTGTGGAGGCCTATGTGGAGGGACTCGATTTCTCGATTTCGACGTGGTGCCGATAGAGTTTGTCATTTGTATCTCTCTTCATATTAATAGAAATATCCATTTCTCATCCATTACATGTGTAATTATGAATATTTTTATCCATAAATGTAGTTACTCTATTTACATGTTGGGATTGAATATTCTATATTAGACTCTAACAATTTACATATGTCATGCTTGTATATCTTGTTGTTGTTGAGGATAATGTTTATAGACAAGTTTGATTGAAAGCTCAATGGGGAGCTACTTCGAACGTCTGAAATAAGGTATGCTTATTATCCCTTAGTGTTAGTTGCATATATATAATTAACATGCTCTAAAATGAGTTTATTTCTTGTGTCATCTTCTCTGTTGTGTTCCACCCCAATCCATAGGAAAATTTCTTCATAACAATTATGCTCAACAAGAGTTCCATGGAAACAATATTACTAAATTCAACCATATTCAATCAAAGTCACCCATAGCCAAATATCATTTAAGTAATCCATGGTCTAACCATAGTCTAACATGCCATGTCCATAGTTAAACATGGTGAAATATATTTATCCATTGTCAACCACAAACACACATGGTTAATTATAAGAAAACATGGTAAACCATGTTTAACTAATGTCAAGTATGTCAAACATAATCAACCATTGTAATATCCTGAATTTTTACCTTGACTATATTGGGCATGAGCCCCACTGCATATGAGTTACTTTGATGTTTATGATTACGTCTATATATTGGGCATATGCCCCACTACACATGACTTATGTTGATTAGATAGATATATTGGGCATGATCCGATGCACATGTCTTATTGTCTTGTATATGATTATATATGTTGGGCATGGACTCTGATGGACAAAAAATATTGGCGTGGTACTGGGCATAGGCCCCAATGTATTGGATTTATTATTATGTGATTATCGTAATATATATAGAGAGATGATTATCATGATGCATTATGCAGAAGACTGAATGCATGATTGAGTTCTATAATGTGTTATGAGTAAGCCCTGAAGCACATGAGTTATGAGATTTTTTGTTGAGCATAAGCTTTGGAGAACATGAGTTATAATATTGGAAGTGTTGGGCATAAGCGTTGGAGCACTCCAAATTTATGTTGAGCATAAGCTATGGATCATCAAATATTTGGCCATTGTATCCCTTGGTGTATTATACAAGTACATCATAGTATTAGTGTTGAGCGAGAGGATTTGGAATTGCACTAGTGTAAGGCCCAATTAATAGTGTTGAGATTAGGCTCTTAATAGCACTAGGGGTTACTGAAATTAAGTGTGTTGAGTTGGAAAATACTTTGAATAGCAGCGACCCTCATCATTCTTATTTAAAGTTGATTCAATGAAATTTCAAATCTACTTCTCATCAAGGACTGGAAGAACTACCACGAAATATGAGGTAATCCAACATGCAAGGAGGATCTAGATCTACCTAACCTAGCTGACTGACCAAACCCTACCTAAGGCCTTGATAAAAGAAATAATGTAAACTAAGGGAAGAATCAAAATAAATAAACTATGATATATGATGCATGATTAAATATTAAGGATAATATGTAAAGTTTATATAATAGGTATATATATATAAAGGTAACTAAAATAATAAGTGAGAGTCTATGTAGTTATTACAAACTAAAATAATTAAATAAATATTTATTATAAATCTCAAATAGGAACTAGTAAAAGTTCCTAGTTAAACAAAATAACTATTAATTCCATAAAAATCAAATTAAACATTATTTTCAAGAAAATAATGAATTATTGATTCAACTCAAGTTTAAACCAACTTCCCTTTCGTAAAATATTATCTATAAGAACAAATCCAAGAGAAGGCTAGAGGGATCTAAAAAAAATTATTATTCCTCAATGGAATTGGAGAGCATTTTCGGAACCCGAGCATTTTCATAAAGAGCCTAATTTTTAAATAGGGGAATCCTCACCTTTAGGAGCTCTAGATCACTTGCATGTTGGATCCAACTTGGGGGGGGGTCCGAATTAGAACTAGGAATGGTTCCGATTCATGGTTGGGAGGATCATTGTAGTTCCAAATTTATCCAGTTATCATTCCTAAGGTCAGAATTATCAAGTGTTTTATTAATTCTGGGTGTTAAAGTGTGCAGGGTCCTTTAGCCATTACAAGGTGCATAGTTGCAGGTAAGGGATTTCGACATTTCCAATCTATTTTAATTATTCTTACAGGTTCTAATTATAGCCAATATGATTTGTATTAGGATGTGTAATTTTACTCTTCATCAGTTTGAATAAAGGTTTCAGGTTTGTTTTATTAGTTAAATTAGAATCTCATTTTTAATTCTCATATAGATTCTAGGATAAATTTCCTAGTTCAAAAGGTTTATATTTATGTTAGGGTTTATTCTATACCTAACATTTAGTTTCCTAATGAATTTAGTAACCAAACCTTTTACAAACAGTATTGAAACGAAAACGTACTTCACAACACTTGTATAATTCTCATTTATAAAATAGAGTAAAATAAAATAAAATCCTTAAGTATAAAATTACAGATCATTCGCAATGGCTCACAACCTTAATAAAATAATAAAACCTGATCAAATAAATTTATCCATCAAACAAACTCTTAACTAGAGTCACGGATTAGAGATCAATTCCCTTGGAGACTCATCGTATTGTCAATATTATAGCAACACTAAACTTACTATATAAAAACATATGCAACATTCGCTGCTTAAATATACTTAAAGAAAATGATAAACAATGGATAGGACATCCAAAAAATTAGCAACTAAATAAACAAAAATTACATTCATCCATGATATCATTTAAACTACTCATTAAACAATCCAATAAACACACTAACTGAATACACATAATCATGAACCAGGGATCGAATCCCTTGGAAACCAAACCACACAAACCATGTGCAACATTCATTGTTTCAAAAGAATTAACAATTAATAAAATTACACAACCATCCAAGATATCCATTAAACTATCGTTTTCCCCCAAAGAATAAATCCCCAGCCATCCTGTACAAAGGATTGGCTAACCTAAATAAACATTTAGAGATTACATTTTCCAGCATCGAAAATACATGCATATATATATATATAAACTATCTACGCAACAACGATATAATTAAATCACCAGCAGAATCATCATTCCTCTAAAACAAAGGCCGAAGAGCTTGTCAACATTCTTAAGAGGAAACAATTTACAATATAAAACCAAATTCTAAACATAGTAAAAAATATAAATGATATTCATTCACCCACGATCGAATCTGGTTAAGGTTTGGTTGGATTTCCTTCATAAAAATCCAAATTAAACCATCAATGACCGAAGATTGAATCTCATAAGCTCCCGCTGGGAGCGTTTAACAATTTAAAAATAAATAACAAACATAAATAATAATGTCAACTATCGAAGGCCATAAAGCTCCGACAGAGAGCGTTTAAAACCATTTAAAGAAACTACCCAAGATAATCACCAAACCAACTATGGAATCCACTAAAACATTGGTCGAAATTTTCTCTATATACCACAGAGATTAAATAGAATTTAGAAACATTCGAGAATACACAGGATCAGACATTAAGCGAGCAAGGGTCGTGTCAATATGACCACCATTGAAACCACATGGTTTAACTAAACAACGATGAAATTATAACAGTTAAAACAAAACCATATCAATTTATACATGCTGAACAAAGCTAGGGATTTTCCCTTCATTCCTAAAAAGAAGCAAAAATGACCAACTATTATAATTTTAAATAGAGATAAAACCATTTTTTAAAGAATGATCACATTTCATACAATTACATCATGGGCATAAAGACCCAAATTATATCCACAATCAATAATAAACTATAAACATAATTATCACAGTTCCATTTCTCAACAATGGAACTTATATATTTCAAACTTCGTATAACAATTAAAACATAGTGCTCACAGCAACGAAGAGTAGAAGTAAAACAAGAAAAACACCATTATAAAATTACAACACAAAGGTTTTAAATTACACAGTAAAAATATCCACAGTCAGGTCCAAATTTACAAACTATCGAATGGGCTATGAAACACAAGATACAAACCCATGATTTATGTCTCATAATCGTTACTACATCCCCAAACCTTGGAGAATCCCCAATGGGAATCCTGTCACAAAATTCAAATAGAGAAACCCTGCAAACCCCATAAAATACCAAGCAAGTAGGTGAAGGACCTCTTCATATGGGCTTACCAAGTATGCATTGACGACCTTCTTCCTTGCCACAGTCATAGAGCTTCCCCATGATTGTCCAAACCTACAAACAAAAACAAAGATACATGAGAAGTATGCATTACCCATTATAGGAACTAATGTGTAATCAAATATTAAAACCACAATGTGGCATGCATACCTTCTAAACAACTCATTAAAAAATGTAACCTGGCCTCTATCAGCGAAGACCCAATAATGGATCTCACACCCCATTTCACCACATAGCCAAACAAATGCAAAAGATGGTTGTGAAACCATAGTATGGGTTATATTTCTTGTGCCAGTGTAGAGGAGCCACACATCCCTTCACATGGACACATTAACCATGCCATATATCCTCCACCATGATTTAGAATTAAACCATCCTTCTATAGTTTGATTTTCATCCTTTTGTGTGGAGTTTTAATACCATGCCAATCACTTTGTATTTAGGGTTAGCAAACTTTAGGTACTAGGTATTTCACCTTTCCTTTACGATAACAGGTAGCATAAGTTTAGCAACAAAATACCTGCAATAAAAATATATACATCGTGCAATAGTTCGTGAGAACTAAGTAAGCCCAATTTCACAGGATTTCCTTACCTTTCTGACTGACTCGTTAGGAAAAATCCAGCCACTCCTCCCCTTTAGATATAGAGGTAAGTTAGCCTCATCATTTAGTAAAATAATAAACCAAGAAACATAACATGTGTTCAATCATAAATAAAACAATATCACAACATCATTATATGAGATAAAATATACATATTTACAAATACATCAGTATATAAATGAATGACATTGAACATCATCGTAAAATAGAGAACCATACAAAAATAGAAACAGAACTGGAACATAGGTATAATTCCTATATGGGTTTTACAATTCAGAAGTTAAGTATAGATGTCCCTTAGATATTAGTAGTATATTTATCCCTACAATTTTTTTTATTTATGTACTTTAGGGACATTACAAGTGGTATCAGAGCCCAGTTTCAAACACTTAGAGATCTAATGGGGGCTACTGAACATCTACTGCAGAAATAAACATTTTAAAACTGTATTTGTGATTTTGTGAACTAACAGAAGGTTATTTGTTACTAAATGTTTAAATTGCGGATTAAAATATGAGTCCAAATCATGGATACATAAGAGGACAATAGTTGACAATGGAATCTGAATTCCCCAACACAAGAAGAAGAACTTGTGGTGGAATGAAAATCCGACCTAATGAAGACCATACAGGGTTTGCAAGTGTACTTACAAAGCTTTAAATATGATAGCCTGAATGAGAGAAAATAACAAAAAACAATAAATTAATCTTTCATACTTCGAAACATGACGGGAGTAAACCCTCATGGACATCCAACCCATTCAACCAATAAATCCAAGTAAAATTATCATCGTAAAAGAAGAACCAGTAGTCCAAAGGAAGAGGGAAGAGAAGAACACACACATGGTCTTCCAGAAGGAGAATATCACAGTATTTCGAGTGATGGTTCACTCTGTCCTTGCAAGTAAAGGAAGAAAAATGATACACCCTTTAAGGATAATTTTGAAAGATAAAAGTCCCAACTTATGAAGGAGAGATGAGTATGAGGGAGAAGGATGAAGAATGGCTCCTGGGTATGAGTACATACTTTCAATTACACAATTAATCTAGTGAGATGAAATCCCGACTTGCCATTTACAACCTAAATGGAAAGACAACTAGATGGTGGAGAGATCTAAAACATACTAAAAGAGATGAATCAAAATATATCAGCTAGAGTACTTTCCGTAGAAACTTCCAATAAAATTACATGTATGAAAGATTCTTTGACAGAAAAGTCAAAGAATTTCATGAGTTAAATATGGGATCCATGACCATGGATTCCTTTATCAACATATTTTTGGATCTCCTACATTATGTACCTTACATAAAGGAAGAAAAGGTCAAGATACAACCGTTTTTGGGATGCCTTCCTCCAAATTTCTAAGAGAGAATTGAGTTTGACATGCCAAAAAATATGGAGACTACCTTACACTAAGCTAGAATTTGTTATGACCTTGGAAATATGAAGCAGGAAAACATAAACAGAAGTCGAGAGAGGTATAGTTCCTTCTCGCACAACCGAAAACTTGGTTTTAAACCACCTTGATACAGAAAACAAAAAATAGTTTTTCGTCTAACAGAAATTTCAACAGGATAGGTGTACAACCAAATGTGCCTGCACCAAATACCAACATACCTACAACAAATGAAGGAGCCAAGGATTCCCCGCTGTAGGTTATCTATTGGAAATTCCAAGGGCCCCATTATGCTAGATGTTGGTAGGGGTTTTGTACACACTAATTGTGTAGCATTACGAATGCTGCGCAAGCTCAAAAGACAGCACACAAGAGGAAGATCGGCGCGCAAGTGGAGAATATAATATTTTGTATATTTTGTATCACCTTTTTGTATTTTGGAACATAGTTTATGGATATTGGACATTATTTTGTAGATTCAGTTAAGAATTGGTTAAGAGTTATTTAGAATTGGACCATGAATGTAAAGGGGCAAGCCTATAAATAGAAGTAGAAATGCAAATGTAGAGACACACTGACACACTTAGAGAGAGAGAGAGAAAGAGAGAGCTTGATTCCATAGATGCTTGGAGACTCAAAGAGAAACTTAGAGCACTTGTTGAATTGTGAATTGTTTTGAATATGTGGATTGTTGCACATAAGTAAAATGACAAGACAGGAGTTGATATGAATTGTTGTTTCTTTTATATTTTTATGTCTTACTATTTCTGCATTCCAATGATGAATGATTATTGAATGTGTGACATGGATCTATGATGCGATGCTTTTCGCTTCTAAATGATGTTATTTTCCTAGATTTGTATGTGCATAAGTATGCTACAATGGTTATGGATGAATAATACGACATGTTACAAGAAATGACGAATGGTCATGTTAATGGTTGAGTAAATGATCATATTTGTTAGATAAGTTGATGACTAGTCGATGCATATAGTCCTCCTCTATTCTGGGAAAACTTGGTTCTGTCAGCTCTCCCTCGAACATCTCAGGTGAGACTTCAACCGCTTCGCGGGTTTTTCCAGGAAGGGAGATCATGATGAGTTCGGCTTTGACAAAGTGGGAACCCTTATCGACTGGTTTTGCTAAAAGGGTTGCGCCAACAAATGGTTCTGTTGTCAGGACCTTGTCGCAACTGAAAGGAGGATATGTGGCATTCAAAAAGACCAAAAATTCAATATTAGTTTGATCAGAAGGTACACAAATTTGTCGAGACAGAAAACTAGAACCCTGGACTGAAAACAAACAAGTGTTTGGATAGGTACATACACAACGGTCCACATGAGTACTTTTTCTCTGAATTTCCCATTATATTGTACGAGTGGCTGGCATGATTCACTTATAAGAAAACAAATTTCCAAGGAGGAGAGCTAATGCACTAGACCCATGAACCGATCCAGGAGTTGCAGGAAACTGACAACAAGGAATCACAGGTTGTTGAAGTCTGGCTAGATATATCCTAGAAGGGTATATCATTGAATTCGCAGTCGACACTACCAAGTCCTAAAGCAAAGCAGAAAGGGAATTATTCAATGGACCACAAGGTAGGTTCCTGTTATCTTTTCAATTGTCTATTAAGATGCTTGTCTGTGAAAAGGACAAACTGAAGAAGCACCTCGAGTAGTAGAACTCTAGTGTGCGTATGCTATGGATACCGCAATGAAAGGGGTGAGACAAATGGAAAGATAAGGGATAGATGGGTGCAAGTTTCAACGATACTGTGAGGGAAGCCAAGGAAGAAAGTGGTCTTACGAGGGGAGGAGAAAGGTTTCGACAAGAGAGGAGGAAAAGGACAGGGGAAGTTCCTGCTATGATCGAGATGCAAGACCACGAAGAAAGACCACATGGGACAAAACAACCCTACAGCAATTAAGAGGACAACCAATCCCAGGACATGCCCAAGATCACATTAAGAACAAACCTCGACAACAATTTTCCCACACCTCCGCACACTACTCCACACCTGGGAAAACACACAAGTTCCACATCGACTTGTCCAACATTATAGCAGCATTCTAGTAGTAGATCAGTGTCTGTAGGAAGGAGGCCCATGATGGTGGGCGGAGAAGCCAAGTTACCTTTGTTCCATGGAAATGGGACTGACGATCTCGAGCAGTACCAGTTTCGAATCGAGGCATTATGGACTGTTAGATAGACCACTGATGATGAGGTCAAAAGGGAAAATTGGAGACCACTGTTCATGGTCATGCACTGGATTGGTTCATGAAATTTATGCAAGTTCCTCAGGGGACTCTGGCGAAGACATTAGATGAATTCAGGGAGGGACTAATTGAAGAATTCGGAAAGCCAAAATCTGAAGCGCAGCACATTACATATTTAAATTAAATTAAGCAATTTCCTAATGAAACCATTTGGGACTTCAATCAAATATTTAAGACACCGATGGCAAGAGTTAGCTTCGAAATGAGCGATGTTCAACACAAAGAATGGTTCATCACAACGCTAGTATCTTATATTTGGAAACCATTGATGCAGTAGAAGATCGCGACACAGAGTGAGGATCTAGAGATTGCAATGAAGTTGGAGGCTTCACCCTTGGAGACACTGTAGCTGGTATGAACTAGATTCAAGAACAACTGGAAAACTTGATTCTTCAGTTACAAGACATCAAGAAAGGGAAAGATAATCACGAAGATCTTCAGTGCATTCGATGTCGCGCAGATGGACACACCAAAGATACTTGACCTGATTTCCAAAATTTTCTGTTATCGGGAGTGCTAAACCCATTGAGTTGCGGCAATGTACCACAGTGTCGCATATGCCAAGTGTATGAGAATAAACATTAAGAACGTGGATACATGTAGAATATGGCAATGAAGCTAGTGATGTTATACTGCACTTTTTGTCCCTCAGTTGGGCATGAATATAAAGACTATCCCGCATATGACCCACTCCAAGAAAGGATGTATGACTCCTAATATGTGAAGGGAGAATATCATCGAGTCATGCAACAGCCGCAACCACAACCACAAGTGGTGCAGCCACCACTGCAACCACAATATGTGCCACCACCATAAATTCAGTTTGTACTACCGTAGCTACAATAGTAGTTCATGCCGCAACCACAATATAACCAGATGCAGATGTCTCCACCAGCAATAGTACATTTAGGCAGCACATTATGTTCAGCAGTAGCTGAATCACCCACAGCGGCAGTCGACTCATTCACAGTACCAGCAACAAGGAGGATTCAACAGAATATTTCGAGGTCATGGAGGAGGTTTTGGTCGAGGAGGAAGAGGTTGCAGACTAGTCCAATGTTACAATTATGGGGTATTTAGACACTAACATAGAGATTGTCCATTGTTGTAGGGACATTGTACATATTGTACCCCAATTGATCACACTGTTGAGAACTGTCCATAATTGATCGCGGGATAGCGGGCGGGAAATGTTCTGTAGTTGCAATGTCAGAATCAGTTGCAAGCCTAGACCCAGAACCAGTTGCAGAACTAGAATCAATTGCAGAATCAAGCCCATAATCAAATTCCACTTCAGAATTAGAATGTGAATCAACCTATGAATCCACCATTGAATCAGAATTCACTGCTGAACCAGAATCCATTGTTGAACCAAAATCAGGGGTCAGCAGTTGCAACGATATCAACAGATCCCAAAATGCAGTATGTCAATGTTGCTATCATCAATCACAGAGGTATGAAGACCGGAGAGGATGGCCCCCATCCGCGGGTTCGATTTGCTGGGAAGAAGAAGGAACCATTCAATGTCGCTACTAAAAGAGATACATTATTTGAAGCTTGGGATGTGATCAGAAGAAATCATGGTAAGTCACTTGTTTATGAAATTCCCTCTTCTTTTTATTATTTGTTGGAGGCAAGACCATCACAGTAATATGGTACCTTTCAAAAAAAAATTGAGAGCTTCCTTTCATTGCAAAGAGATCTTGATGCTCTTGTCGAGATTGAGAATATGTTGCATCGACCATGTAAGGAGCAAAAGGACTCTGCGGTGAACTCCATGCATAAGAAAAAGATGAGAAAGAAGATGTGCATGAACATTCATATTGGGGACTATGAAGTAGATTCACTCATTCTATATCTCATCTCAGATGTGAATATTCTGACAAAACGGACATGGTAGAAAATGGGGAGGTCGACATTGGGTTGGTCCCTTTTGCAATTGCGCTTGGATAATCAAGATAAATTAAAACCAATCAGACGTGTGTCGAACCCGGTTGTGGATGTTGAAGGTATGAAGAGATATGCTGATTTCGATGTGATTGAAGTTGTCAATGGCAAAGGATACTATCCTGCATTGCTGGGGATTGGATGGGCCAACAATAGTATGGAACTGATTAACTTTAAGAAGTGGATGATGAAATTTGAGAATCAAGACATCAGAGTCATCACTCCTATGGATCTAAATGAAGGGCGTAGATATATTGAACTGGTGAATGATGAAGTTCTTAGGGGATGGGATCATACTTACCAAATTTCAGAAGACTATAGCCACCCAATGGTTGATGGAGAACTTGGCTAGCATAGCACTAGCTCTACATCTTTCAATTCTGATGATGTGCTAGAACACTAGAAAAATCTCATGCATGAGGTGTCATGTAGGAAGTGTGGTTTAATCACATAGTTGTTGCTCCATGTCATGACTAATATTGTTAAATTACCAATATATGAGGGACTTCTTGAGCTGTATGCATTCCTCATGGAGTTTGAAGAAAAAAAATTTCAACCTCAGTGATCGTTTGCACTGGAGGAAGCACTGAAGGCTACCCCAACACGCTGGTGCATTACTCATAAGAAGACAATTATTGGATGGGTGCGATGTCGATGACTGATGACAATTCACTTAGGTGACGTAGAAATATATCACACTGGAAGGTACGACAAGCAGAATGAACCCAATGGTTAACTGACAAAATGTCAGACTCTATGGGCATCACAACCAAAAGATGAATGGGTCCATGCCTTCGTTCACACTTTGGACAAAATTCCAAGGTCGTGGTATGTATCAGCGAATTTGTGCAGAGAATTAACTACGTGGGAGGAGCTGAAATTTTTCTTTGCTAATACCTTTAGTTTCAAGGATTCCAATCACAATGTCCATAATGCACTTCAGATCATCCACAATGTAGTGTTGAAGGTAGTACTAGTCGCATATCTAGTGGATCCACATGTGCATTTCCACATGCATTCGATGATGGAATGTTATAATCTATTTGGAAGACCTAGGATGATGATGAGTTACAAAAATTAAACATTCCAAAAACAAAAGGGAGTAGCGATGCCGCAGCACCAGATATACCAACTGATCCCATGAATCAGCCACTAAAGATTAGGAAAGTCAACATTGGGACGGAATATAACACAAAATTTGTAAGTGTTGGGGACTATTGGGATGAAGAGACCATGGCAAAGATCATAGATCTCCTGCATGAATTTCAAGATTTTTTTTCGACGAAGTTCTCATAAATGAAGGGGATGCTAAGGGATTTAGGGGATATGAAGATTCCACTAAATCCATATGTGAAACCAGTGAGGCAAAGACTGTACCACCTAAATCCATGATAAAAAGAGAGTTTCAAGGCTGATCTCGATAGGATGTTGGATGCTGGAATCATTGAGACAGTCAAAGAATCGAAATGGACCAGTCCTATGGTGGTCCAAGCTAAGAAAACATGAGAAGTTAAAATTTGTGTCGATCTGAGAAAATTGAATTATGCTTGTATGCATGATCCATTTCCAACACCATTCACAAATTAAATACTCGAAGGAGTCGGAGGACAAGAGATGTAATCTTTTATACATGGATTTTATGGTTATCACGAAATAATTATCACAAAATAAGATTGACATAAAACGACATGTGTTACTAAATGGAGCTGCTTCTTGTACACAGTGATTCCTTTTGGATTGAAAAATCCACCTGCGATCTTTTCCTAAGTTGCCGTTGCTTGTTGGGGCTCCGACCCTAAAGGTCCTTAGTTTTGGTAACTCCACGGTTTTTGAGGAAGTGTAAGCGGATTTACAGCCTAAAATAGTCTTAGGGGTGTCGCGGGTGGGTCGAACCCCCTTTTTGTAATTAACCCTTGGGTTAAATCCAGGGTTAGGGTTTTGGGCACCCATGGTGTAAATCCATGGTTTTGTAACAGTGCGCTATATAAATAGGCACTTATGTAAAGAAGTAAGGTTAGGTCTTGAATGATTATCTTATGAAGCTATTGTAATGCGAAGATAAGAGATTGTATAAGGGTTTTTGTAAGAAGAATAAGTCCCAGCTGTGTGCGGGACGACTTCTGCAGCTGTGTGCATAGAGGTGTTTTGTGGGTAAAAAGGAATATCTGTAGCTGTGTGCGAAGAGGCTTGCTGCTGTGTGCGTGGCTTTGAGGATTGAAGGGATCTGCAACTGAGTGCGCAGATCAGAACTGTCATTTTAGTTGTAAATAGTTAAATAAAGCGCAGTTCTGTGGATGTAACCCCTACACTGGGGGTGAACCACGCGACATCTGGTGTTGTGGTTCATTTGTGTTATTTGTTATTATATTTTATGCGCTGTTAAGTAAATAACTGCTAAAGTAAGATTGCTGTTAATAACTAGCTTCGCTGTGAATTCCCAGATAAGGGTTGTGCAAGTAACTATTTATTTATCTAATCGCGAAGCTGCATAATTAATATTACAAGCATTCTGTTAAGTGATTGTTAATAGTTAAAGACTAAAGGTACAGTAAGATTCTCTCTTCTGCTTGCAGAAACCTGATTCTGCGGTACCCCATAGCTGTTTTGGGTGAGACTGCAGCCTTTTTGCAGGCTGCTGCTGAAAGGGCCAACACTGTGGGTCTTTTGTTGGTGCGAAGTTAAAGGTGAAACCCGGGTCTGCCCATTTAGCCCAACAAATTGGTTCCGTTGCTGGTTGAACTCAGTATCTGTTGAAGAGAGATCTACGTCGTACCTCGAGGGCTATGTTTTGGCGGCCCTCTGTAAAAGAAATTGGTGATTGGATCGAAGCGACCTATTTCAATTTTGCAGAATAGGAAAATAAAGATCCCCGTCGTAGCGCGGAACAATTTTTGCAAAGGTACATTTTTTCTGATGTTCATGAAATTTTCTTTGGTTCTATACACATAGAGTTGCACTAGTGGTTATCCAGGTTAACAAAAAGGAGGAAAAACTTCCAATAAAATCAGTTTCCCCCGTGGACCCCCGCAAGAATCGCGATCTTGAAAAGAGTGAACAACGCGATCTCGCGAGCCGTGGATTTTTGGACTGCGCGAACTCTCGAGGCATTTGTGACGGAGTTCTCCATCGACACAAGTACCTCCTTTAGCGAAGTTGAATGACAATTTTTCAAAGGACCAAGGGGTAAGTACTTGAACCTATTTAGTCTGAATATTAAAATACTATTGGCTGAAAAAGGAATCTTGCTTATCGAATTAGATTGTTAGATCTAGTATTGCTAACCTATGATTGGAAGTGACTGGGACTGCGACGAGCAAAGTGGTTTGCTGCGAAATGGCAAAAGATATAAGAGAGATCTCGGTTCCTCCACTGAGTATACCCCTTTAAGCTCTGAAACCTCTGAGTTCACCGAGGTCCCCTCTGTTAGAAACCCTCCGATAACCCCGCAGCAAAGACCTATTATCCCCGAGACCTGTCGCAGTCTGAAAGTAACCCTAGCCCGAATATCCCTGTCGCAGGCCAGTCTTCCCCAGCTAGTTCAAACCCTTCCTCCTCCCCTAGATCCCAGATGTCCCATGTTCACGATGACATCAAACTACCGGTTTTTAAAGGAACCGGGTCAGAAGATCCCGAACAGTTCTGGTTTCTGTGCGAAGCTGTGTGGACCGCGAAGAACATTACGGACATAGATGTTCGACGAGTGCAGCTGATCACTTCTTTCAGAGACCGATCCCTAACTTGGTTTATGAATTTTGCTAGCACGCAAAATCCTGTCTTGGCTGACATCAAAGCAGCACTGATCCGAGAATTTAAGAAACCTAAATCAGATTCGCAGTGCATCACTGAGTTAAAAGAGATTCAGCAGCGGCGAGGCAAATCTGTGTGGGACTTTGATCAGAGATTCAAAGTTCTGCTTGACCAAGTTAGCTTCACGATTGGACCAGCACAACATAAGGAGTGGTTTATTGCAGCATTATTACCTCACATCAGAGCTTCACTCATGCAACAGAAGGTTGCTGATCAGCAAGAGGCCCTAGAGATTGCCATAAAACTTGAAAATGCACCTGTCGAAGATAATTCTGGCATAGCTCAAATTCAAGCGCAGCTCGTGGAGATGGCTTTAGAGCTTCGCGACATGAAAAAAGGGAAGTCCACCCGCGAAGAGGTATGGTGTATACATTGTCGAACAGAAGGCCATGACAAGGACCAATGCCCGGCACTGAGAAACTATTTGAATATTGGTGCACCAAACACGCTGAATCCTAGTGTTCTGTACTGTGAGATCTGTTGAACTACTGGCCAACATCAACCAGAAGACTGCTATATATTACAGAGGTATGTTCAAGTCCTGAAGAACCCTTACTGTAAATTCTGTAAGTCTGTTAGCCACAATGAAGACGAATGTCGCAGTTTTGACCTTATGAGGGAGCGGACCTACGAACTTATAGAATCTACCTAGATGCACAAGGCAATAATGGATATGGTTACCAAGGTGGTCGAGGCAGTTTTAGAGGCCGTGGTTGTGGTATGCCTGGCAGAGGTCGAGGTCAAGTTATTTGCTATAACTGCAATCAGGTAGGACATCTATCTTGAGACTATCAAAACCCAACCATGACATGCCGATACTGCAGAGCAGTTGATAATGTCATCGAGCAGTGCCCACAGTTACTAGCTTAAATCCAAGAAAGAAACAAAAAACCTAGTCCGAGTGTCCAGTTGATTGCTGTCGAGCCACGACCGATCCCAGCTGTTAATGTTGTTACAAAAAGTGGAGCTACGACAGAGGCGCAGTGTCAGGCAAAGTAGCCTAACGAAGCTTCGGTTTGCAAGGCCGTAGAAAAAACCCCAGCATATGATGTTCGACGAGAAAAAGAAACTTTTTTGGAGGCCAGACAAGACTTTGTTGATTCCGATTTACCAGCACCAAACAAGCAACATCAGCAACTGCAATCCCAGGAAGACTCACAAGGCCAAGTAAGTACTCTGTCATTGTTTTTACAGAGTTGCATCAAATTGTTAAGAAATCAGAATGCCTTAAATGAATTACAAAAAGTTATACAGTCTTGTGAACCTCATCAAAGTCCTTATAGTGAAAGAGTTGTTAGTAGAATTAGAAGAACTGGAAGAGAGATGAGACTACATGCTCAGGTAGGAGAGTATGACATGAAGCTATTGTAATGCGAAGATAAGAGATTGTATAAGGGTTTTTGTAAGAAGGTTAAGTCCCAGCTGTGTACGGGATGACTTCTGCAGCTGTGTGCGTAGAGGTATTTTGTGGGTAAAAAGGAAGATCTACAGCTATGTGCGAAGAGGCTTGCTGCTGTGTGCGCAGCTTTGAGGACTGAAGGGATCTGCAGCTGAGTGCGCAGATCAGAACTATCGTTTTAGTTGTAAATAGTTAAATAAAGCGCAGTTCTGTGGATGTAACCCCTACACTGGGGTTGAACCACGTGACATCTGGTGTTGTGGTTCATTTGTGTGATTTGTTATTATATTTTATGCGTTGTTAAGTAAATAACTGCTAAAGTAATATTGCTGTTAATAACTAGCTTCACTGTGAATTCCCAGATAAGGGTTGTGCAAGTAACTGTTTATTTATCTAATCGCGAAGCTGCATAATTAATATTACAAGCATTTTGTTAAGTGATTGTTAATAGTTAAATACTAAAGGTACAGTAAGATTCTCTCTTCTGCTTGCAGAAACCTGATTCTGCGATACCCCATAGCTGTTTCGGGTGAGATTGCAGCCTGTTTGCAGGCTGCTGCTGAAAGGGCCAACACTGTGGGTATTTTGTTGGTGCGAAGTTAAAGGTGAAACCCGGGTCTGCCCATTTATCCCAACAAATTGGTTCCGTTGCCGGTTGAACTCAATATCTGTTGAAGAGAGATCTACGTCGTACCTCGAGGGCTATGTTTTGGCGGCCCTCTGTAAAAGAAATTGGTGATTGGATCGAAGCAACCTATTTCAAGTTTGCAGAACAGGAAAATAAAGATCCCCGTCGTAGCATGGAACAATTTTTGCAAAGGTACGTTTTTTCTAATGTTCATGAAATTTTATTTGGTTCTATACACATAGAGTTGCACCAGTGGTTATCCAGGTTAACAGAAAGGAGGACAAACTTCCAAGAAAATCAGTTTCCCCCGTGGACCCCCGCAAGAATCGTGATCTTGAAAAGAGTGAACAACGCGATCTCGCGAGACGTGGATTTTTGGACTGCGCGAACTCTCGAGGCATTTGTGACGGAGTTCGCCATCGACACAAGTACCTCCTTTAGCGAAGATGAACGACAATTTTTCAAAGGACCAAGGGGTAAGTACTTGAACCTATTTAGTCTGAATATTAAAATACTATTGGCTGAAAAAGGAATCTTGCTTATCGAATCAGATTGTTAGATCTAGTATTGCTAACCTATGATTGGAAGTGACTGGGACTACGACGAGAAAAGTGGTTTGCTGTAAACGGAAAAAGATATAAGAGAGATCTCGGTTCCTCCACTGAGTATACCCCTTTAAGCTCTGAAACCTCTGAGTTCACCGAGGTCCCCTCAGTTAGAAACCCTTCGATAACCCCGCAGCAAAGACCTATTATCCCCGAGACCTGTCGCAGTCTGAAAGTAACCCTAGCCCGAATATCCCTGTCGCAGGCCAGTCTTCCCCAGCTAGTTCAAACCCTTCCTCCTCCCCTAGATCCCAGATGGCCCATGTTCACGATGACATCAAACTACTGGTTTTTAAAGGAACCGGGTCAGAAGATCCCAAACAGTTCTGGTTTCTGTGCGAAGCTGTGTCGACCACGAAGAACATTACGGACATAGATGTTCGACGAGTGCAGCTGATCACTTCTTTCAGAGACCGAGACCTAACTTGGTTTATGAAGTTTGCTAGCACACAGAATCCTTTCTTAGCTGACATCAAAGCAGTACTGATCCGAGAATTTAAGAAACCTAAATCAGAGTCGCAGTGCATCACTGAGTTAAAAGAGATTCAGCAGCGGCGAGGCGAATTTGTGTGGGACTTTGATCAGAGATTCAAAGTTCTGCTTGACCAAGTTAGCTTCATGATTAGACCAGAACAACATAAGGAGTGGTTTATTGCAGCATTATTACCTCACATCAGAGCTCCACTCATGCAACAGAAGGTTGCTGATCAGCAAGAGGACCTAGAGATTGCCATAAAACTTGAAAATGCACCTGTCGAAGATAATTCTGGCATAGCTCAAATTCAAGCGCAGCTCACGGAGATGGCTTTAGAGCTTCGCAACATGAAAAAAGGGAAGTCCACCGGCGAAGAGGTATGGTGTATACGTTGTCGAACAGAAGGCCATGACAAGGACCAATGCCCGGCACTGAGAAACTATTTGAATATTGGCGCACCAAACCCGCTGAATCCTAGTGTTCTGTACTGTGAGATCTGTTGAACTACTGGCCAACATCAACCGAAAGACTGCTATCTATTACAGAGGTATGTTCAAGTCCTGAAGAACCCTTACTGTAAATTCTGTAAGTCTGTTGGCCACAATGAAGATGAATGTCACGGTTTTGACCTTATGAGGGAGCGGACCTATGACACTTATAGAATCTACCCAGATGCACAAGGCAATAATGGATATGGTTACCGAGGTGGTCGAGGTAGTTTTAAAGGCCGTGGTTGTGGTATTCCTGGCAGAGTTCGAGGTCAATTTATTTTCTATAACTGCAATCAGGCAGGACATCTATCTTGAGACTATCAAAACCCAACCACGACATGCCGATACTGCAGAGCAGTTGATAATGTCATCGAGCAGTGCCCACAGTTACTAGCTAAAATCCAAGAAAGAAACAACAAACCTAGTCCGAGTGTCCAGTTGATTGCTATCGAGCCATGACTGATCCCAGTGGTTAATGTTGTTACAAGAAGTGGAGCTACGACAGAGGCGCAGTGTCAGGCAAAGTAGCCTAACGAAGCTTGGGTTTGCAAGGCCGTAGAAAAAACCCCAGCATTTGATGTTCGACGAGAAAAAGAAACTTTTTTGGAGGCCAGACAAGACTTTGTTGATTCAGATTTACCAGCACCAAACAAGCAACATCAGCAGCTGCAATCCCAGGAAGACTCACAAGGCCAAGTAAGTACTCTGTCATCGTTTTTATAGAGTTGCATCAAATTGTTAAGAAATCAGAATGCCTTAAATGAATTACAAAAAGTTATACAGTCTTGTGAACCTCATCAAAGTCCTGATAGTGAAAGAGCTGTTAGTAGAATTAGAAGAACTGGAAGAGAGATGACACTACATGCTCAGGTAGGAGAGTATGACATGAAGCTATTGTAATGTGAAGATAAGAGATTGTATAAGGTTTTTTGTAAGAAGGTTAAGTCCCAACTGTGTGCGGGACAACTTCTGCAGCTGTGTGCGTAGAGGTGTTTTGTGGGTAAAAAGGAAGATCTGTAGCTGTGTGCGAAGAGGCTTACTGCTGTGTGCACGGCTTTGAGGACTGAAGGGATCCGCAGCTGAGTGCGCAGATGAGAACTGTCATTTTAGTTGTAAATAGTTAAATAAAGCGCAGTTCTGTGGATGTAACCCCTACACTGTGGGTGAACCACGTGACATCTGGTGTTGTGGTTCATTTGTGTGATTTGTTATTATATTTTATGCGTTGTTAAGTAAATAACTGCTAAAGTAAGATTGCTGTTAATAACTAGCTTCGCTGTGAATTCCCAAATAAGGGTTGTGCAAGTAACTGTTTATTTATCTAATCGTGAAGCTGCATAATTAATATTACAAGCATTCTGTTAAGTGATTGTTAATAGTTAAAGACTAAAGGTACAGTAAGATTCTCTCTTCTGCTTGTAGAAACCTGATTTTGCGGTACCCCATAGTTGTTTCGGGTGAGACTGCAACCTGTTTGCAGGCTGCTGCTGAAAGGGCCAACA
Organism: Pseudotsuga menziesii; assembly: GCA_001517045.1. NCBI lineage: Eukaryota > Viridiplantae > Streptophyta > Pinopsida > Pinales > Pinaceae > Pseudotsuga > Pseudotsuga menziesii. The sequence continues at coordinate 86,879 of LPNX010425708.1, forward strand.
CTATGGGTCTTTTGTTGGTGCGAAGTTAAAGGTGAAACCTGGGTCTGCCCATTTAGCCCAACAAATTGGTTCCGTTGCCGGTTGAACTCAGTATCTGTTGAACAGAGATCTACGTCGTACCTCAAGGGCTATGTTTTGGCGGCCCTCTGTAAAATAAATTGGTGATTGGATCGAAGCGACCTATTTCAAGTTTGCAGAACAGGAAAATAAAGATCCCCGTCGTAGCGCGGAACAATTTTTGCAAAGGTACCTATTTTCTGATGTTCATGAAATTTTATTTGGTTCTATACACATAGAGTTGCACCTCTAGTTATCCAGAATAACAGAAAGGAGGACAAACTTCCAAGAAAATCAGTTTCCCCAGTGGACCCCCGCAAGAATCGCGATCTTGAAAAGAGTGAACAACGCGATCTCGCGAGCCGTGGATTTTTGGACTACGCGAACTCTCGAGGCATTTGTGACGGAGTTCGCCATCGACACAAGTACCTCCTTTAGCGAAGCTGAACGACAATTTTTCAAAGGACTAAGGGGTAAGTACTTGAACCTATTTAGTCTAAATATTAAAATACTATTGGCTGAAAAAGGAATCTTGCTTATCGAATCAGATTGTTAGATCTAGTATTGCTAACCTATGATTGGAAGTGACTGGGACTGCGACGAGCAAAGTGGTTTGCTGCGAAACGGCAAAAGATATAAGAGAGATCTCGGTTCCTCCACTGAGTATACCCCTTTAAGATCTGAAACCTCTGAGTTCACCGAGGTTCCCTCTGTTAGAAACCATTCGATAACCCCGCAGCAAAGACCTATTAGCCCCGAGACCTGTCACAGTCTGAAAGTAACCCTAGCCCGAATATCCCTGTCGCAGGCCAGTCTTCCCCAGCTAGTTCAAACCCTTCCTCCTCCCCTAGATCCCAGAAGGCCCATGTTCACGATGACATCAAACTACCATTTTTTAAAGGAACTGGGTCAGAAGATCCCGAACAGTTCTAGCTTCTGTACGAAGCTGTGTGGACCGCGAAGAACATTACGGACATAGATGTTCGACGAGTGCAGCTGATCACTTCTTTCAGAGATCGAGCCCTAACTTGGTTTATGAAGTTTGATAGCGCGCAGAATCCTGTATTGGCTGACATCAAAGCAGCACTGATCCAAGAATTTAAGAAACCTAAATCAGAGTCGCAGTGCATCACTGAGTTAAAAGAGATTCAGCAGCGGCGAGGCGAATCTGTGTGGGACTTTGATCAGAGATTCAAAGTTCTGCTTGACCAAGTTAGCTTCACGATTGGACCAGCACAACATAAGGAATGGTTTATTGCAGCATTATTACCTCACATCAGAGCTCCACTCATGCAACAGAAGGTTGCTGATCAGCAGGAGGCCCTAGAGATTGCCATAAAACTTGAAAATGCACCTGTTGAAGATAATTCTGGCATAACTCAAATTCAAGCGCAACTCGCGGAGATGGATTTGGAGCTTCGCGACATGAAAAAAGGAAGTCCACCCACGAAGAGGTATGGTGTATATGTTGTCGAACAGAAGGCCATGACAAGGACCAATGCCCGGCACTGAGAAACTATTTGAATATTGGCGCACCAAACCCGCTGAATCCTAGTGTTCTGTACTGTGAGATCTGTTGAAATACTAGCCAACATCGACCAGAAGACTTCTATCTATTACAGAGGTATGTTCAAGTCCTGAAGAACCCTTACTGTAAATTCTGTAAGTCTGTTGGCCACAATGAAGATGAATGTCGCAGTTTTGACCTTATGAGGGAGAAGACCTACGACACTTATGGAATCTACCCAGATGCACAAGGCAATAATGGATATGGTTACCGAGGTGGTCGAGGCAGTTTTAGAGGCCGTGGTTGTGGTATGCCTGGCAGAGTTCGAGGTCAAGTTATTTGCTATAACTGCAATCAGGTAGGACATCTATCTCGAGACTATCAAAACCCAACCACGACATGCCGATACTGCAGAGTAGTTGATAATGTCATCGAGTAGTGCCCACAGTTACTAGCTAAAATCCAAGAAAGAAATAGCAAACCTAGTCCGAGTGTCCAGTTGATTGCTATCGAGCCACGACCGATCCCAGCTGTTAATGTTGTTACAAGAATTGGAGCTATGACAGAGGCGCAGTGTCAGGAAAAGTAGCCTAACGAAGCTTGGGTTTGCAAGGTCGTAGAAAAAACCCCAGCATTTGATGTTCGACGAGAAAAAGAAAATTTTTTGGAGGCCAGACAAGACTTTGTTGATTCAGATTTACCAGTACCAAACAAGCAACATCAGCAGCTGTAATCCCAGGAAGACTCACAAGGCCAAGTAAGTACTCTATCATCGTTTTTACAGAGTTGCATCAAATTGTTAAGAAATCAGAATGCCTTAAATGAATTACAAAAAGTTATACAGTCTTGTGAACCTCATCAAAGTCCTGATAGTGAAAGAGCTGTTAGTAGAATTAGAAGAACTGGAAGAGAGATGAGACTACATGCTCAGGTAGGAGAGTATGACATGAAGGATATTATTTTAGATCTGGGTTCTGAAGTCAATATTTTAACTAAGCAAACATGGGAACAAATGGTAAAACCTACCCTTGATTGGTCACCTATACAGTTGAGACTATCCAATCAGCAGAGGATTGCACCCTTAGGAAGATTTCCACGGGTACTAGTAGATATAGATGGAGTCAGTACTGTAGCAGATTTTGAAGTTATTGAGATCATTGATGACAGTAACCCCTATCCAGCTTTGCTAGGAATTGAGTGGGCAATAGATAGTGATGCAATTATCAATCTTAAAAAGAGACAAATGACTTTTGAAGGGAATGGATTGAGAGCAATACTACCATTGGATCCTTCACAAGGAGAAAGATATACAGAGCCAGTCAGAGAGGAAGATCAGGATATTCTGGACCACATCTATAATATCACAGCTAAAGAAGAAGATTATGTCAAGCGTAACACCGAAGGTGTAATGGATTGGCAATGTGATAGCTCCTGCATGTCTAACTCGGATGATGGTCTAGAGAGTTGGCAGAATCGATTATACGAGCTACATGGCCAGCGGTGCGCACGAATTACCAAATATCTTAGATGCCTTAGTGCACAGGTCAGAGACTTGCCTACATATGATGGGTTGATAGATCCAGGAAAATTCATTGTGTAGTTCTCAGAACAAGTGCCATAATCACAGAGAATGCATACTCTGGAAGTAGCATTAAGAGCTACAGCAGGGAGATGGTGGAAAGGCCACAAGAAATATATTCACAGTTGGGAAGCTTGCCAGAAATTTCTACGCCTCAGATTCATAGACCAATCTCAAGAGGTGTGAAGTAAGTTCAATGGGCAGAACAGTCCTCAGGAACATTTGACGCAATGTTATGCAGCATGGGAACATGTACGTAGCAAGGAATGGGTGCATAAGTTTGTGCACACATTGGAACCTATAGCAAAAAACTGGTATACGGAGGTCGAGCTTTGACATGGTACTATAAGTTGGGATGATCTTGTTGATAGTTTTATGCTTACATTTTCTGTTAACGAAGTTTGCCCTACTTTAGATGCAGATGTTAGACTGATCCATGACAAGGCAGTTGATGATCAAGAAAGAACTAAGTACCAAACTAAGGAGCAGAACCAAGAAGTTAGTGCACCAAACCTAATAGCCCCGTCACAGATCTTACTAGGACATACCGTGGAGCAATGTTGTACCAAGGCTTCCCGTTGTGACGAAGCTAAGACAGTGATTTTACTGGAGCACGAAAACACAGCAAAGCTTAAAATCCAGCCTTTGGAAAACAGCCGAATTGGCGGCATGGGCACTTTAATTACCTTAATTGTTTGTACTAATGAGATCAGGGAAAATCCAGTACCGGTCGGACAAGATTTTTATCGGATTTGGTGCCTTAAATGCATCGTCCTAACAAATTTTATTAATAAAGTGTATAAGAAGATCCCTAAGTTGGAAAAAAACGCATTCTGCATTTCCTTGACACTTACAAGTGAACCCATGTCAGCCGAGCAAGAGCTTCAGGATATAGTAAGAGAGTTTGAGCAGGGAGGTCTCCCAAGTAGTTCTGATCCCCCACATACCCCCGTGCCCTGTGAAGAAGCTCACCTAGCCCCGCCATGGCCGATGCAGACACGGTCCGCCAGGAAAAATTTTAAACCTGAAGTTCATTCCAAGCGGAACGAAGACCGACACAAGCAATCAGGGAAAACATCAGGGACTCATTAGATGGATCTGCCTAGTTCAGCACAGGTCCTACCTGAAGAAGAAGAGCACATTGAACCACAAAGGCCACCGTATCTCCAGCCCGTCTGGCCAGGCGTCCAGCCACCTCGGCGGACAAAGCAGTTTACATTAAGCACACCCTCGCTACCACCGGGTGTACAGCTGGTTGGCACCATGACAAGAAAAATAGACCGGCTCAAGTATGCCGACCATGACACAAATGATCATAGTAAGTTTCCACAATTCGCACCTGCTCAATACTTGCATCGTGTCAAATACCCAGACAATAACGTGACACTATTGGAAGTGCGACAGTGGGCTGCCGGCTTGGACACAGCTGGCCTGTTAAAAATGCTTGATATTCCTCATTTTGGGCGCAACACACAGGTGACCATCGTGGTTAAACAGCTGCTAGCATTAGTACATGATGGCCACCTATGGATCGGAGACCAGCAAATTCCTATCAATGCCGAGCTTATTCATAAGATCACAGGTTTGCCGATAGCAGGGCCTGATCCGAGCACTGAATTTTCGTCAAAACATGAGGATATGAAGCTTGTGTAGAGCATGAAGGACCATTTTGTCCTGACCAAGGGGAAACGAGGGTATCACACTTCCACAATTGAGGACAAGAACATCCGCTTCGTAGCTGAGCTCTTAGCATGCAGACTCCTACGAAAGTGCAGGCCCAATGAAGTACCTACCCCGGTTATCAGAATTGCCATAAACTGCGCTGAGGGTTACACTTACAACTGGTCCGCATATCATGCGAGGGATTTCCTGGAATATGCCCGTGATGCGCAGGAAAAAGGTAGACCTTTTCATTATTCCTGGCTATTAATACTTATTGCATTAATTGGGTGGAAAGAACCCACTGATACTTAGTTCGTGGAGGCACCCCCAGGCATGCCGGGTGCAATAAGATACGCATCCCTCTAGCTGTCGTCCGACAGAACATCGCAGCAGATGATGAACACTATGTTCACCTTTTATGGCATGAGTATACACTATGAGATCTTGCGAGTACCATGAATTACCCGTGAGCTGTTCTCTCAATATGAAGGTGCCGCGAACTTCAGTGCTGACATGCATCATGTTTTCATTCAAGCCCGTGCAGATCCAATACATCAGTGGTTTAAGTTACCCTATGTAGTAACCAAAATAGACATCCTGGGAATAGTTCAACAATGGCCGGCTGACTGGTTGAAAGATGCAAGAATAAAACCCACCATTCCAGTTCCCCCTGTTACCCATACAAGTGCAGGTACCAGTCAGACGCAGCAGCAAAACCCGCTAGAAGACAGCGAAGACCTAAGTGACTCGCAGTAAGATGGAAACGGCCAAGGTGGAGATGGTGACCATGAAGAAGAGGATGAGGAGTCGGTCAACACTCTATCAGATCTTAATCGATCAACTAAGCGCAAATCGCCAGAGGTAGAGGAGGTAATCAAGCCTCAGTCCTGCAAGAAGACAAAAGTGTCGAAGGACAAAAATCTAGATGAAGGAGCCACTGTGACGTTGGAAGAGCTTGAGCAAGCCCTCGACAAATCTACTGAAACACTAACTCACAAGTGGTCACAGTTCGCGGATGTGCATCTTGCTGCGCTCACGGGCGTAGCAAATCGGGTATCAGAGCTGAAAGAGTTAGTAACAAAATCAGCAACTAGTACAGTGCCAAGTAGTACCCCAGCAACCACGCAGCAGGATATGTGGCAATGGCTGACCAGAGATAACAGTGGCCAAGTGTCGAGCACAGCTCTAATACTGGCTGAAGGAGATTCCCGGCCGCAGATGAGTATGACATTTGGGATCGACTACACTAAGCTGTCTATGATAGAATTGCACCTCTGCCAGCTAGCCATCACGAAGGAAATCCACGTCCGAGATCACTATTCTCAAATTCAGTTGGAAGACACCTTGAAGAAAAGCCATAATCTTGCAGTAAGGCTAGAAGAAGTTGCGCAAAAGAAGAAAGAGGCTGAACATAAAAGAAATACACTGGCGTAAGCACTGGATGAGGCATTTCGGAGTCTTCCTGACTTCGACATCCAAGACAAAGAAGAACCAGAGTAGAGAATTACCAAGCTGAGAGACTATGCCCAACAGTCTCGCAGTGAAATTGAAAAGCTAAAAACAGAACACCAGAATCAGATCGTGGAGCTTCAACTCCGCATCCCTCCAGAAACTCCACCTGAGGTCCAAGAGCAACGCCACAGGGACATGCAGGCCTCCACAGCAAAGATATCAGATATTGTGGCCAGCAGAGCAAAGCTACTGGAAGACAGTATTGAAGCATGGGCAAACCTATAGGACCACCCATATATAGGTAAGGTACAAGGAACCATCAATCTGCGACAGGCAGAATTAGATGCAGTCAGAGCAGAAATTAAGACGCTGCCTCCTATGCAAAAAATGGCTAAGGTGAAGCGAAGCAAGGAGCTCCAGCAGGAAATCAACTCTTTCAGGACAAAGGTACCACTACTGGAAAATTCTCTATAGCCACTTGTCGATGAAGCATTAGAATTGAGCAATGCTACGGAGAGTCAGCTCAAAATTTTGAAGAACTACAATGCTTTTGCGCAGGAAAAGGCTAATGAAGTATCATCCTCAGTATTACAGAAATTGGTGGAAAAAGAGAAAGCAACTGATGACATTATACACAACCTCAATAGTCATTTCGATATCCTTACAAAGAATATTCTCCCACCAGAAGAGTCACAGAGTGCCCCGGGACGGGTCACAAGTGAGTCTTAGGGGCCTGTTGGGGATCTGACCCTAAAGGTCCTTAGTTTTGGTAACTCTGGGGTTTTTGAGGAAGTGTAAGCAGAGTTACAGCCTAAAATAGTCTTAGGGGTGTCGCGGGTGGATCGAACCCCCTTTTTGTAATTAACCCTTGGGTTAAATCCAGGGTTAGGGTTTTGGGCGCCCATGGTGTAAATCCATGGTTTTGTAACAGTGCGCTATATAAATAGGCACTTATGTAAAGAAGTAGGGTTAGGTATTGAATGATTATCTTATGAAGATATTGTAATGCGAAGATAAGAGATTGTATAAAGGTTTTTGTAAGAAGGTTAAGCCCTAGCTGTGTGCGAGACGACTTCTGCAGCTGTGTGCGCAGAGGTGTTTTGTGGGTAAAAAGGAAGATCTATAGTTGTGTGCGCAGAGGCTTGCTGCTGTGTGCGCGGATTTGAGGACTGAAGGGATCTGCAGCTAAGTGCACAAATCAGAACTGTCGTTTTAGTTGTAAAGAGTTAAATAAAGCACAGTTCTGTGGACGTAACCCCTACACTGGGGGTGAACCACGTGACATCTGGTGTTGTGGTTCATTTGTGTGATTTCTTATTATATTTTATGTGATGTTAAGTAAATAACTGCTAAAGTAAGATTGATGTTAATAACTAGCTTCGCTGTGAATTCCCAGATAAGGGTTGTGCAAGTAACTGTTTATTTATCTAATCGCGAAGCTGCATAATTGATATTACAAGCATTTTGTTAAGTGATTGTTAATAGTTAAAGACTAAAGGTACAGTAAGATTCTCTCTTCTGCTTGCAGAAACCTGATTCTGTAGCACCCCATAGCTGTTTCGGGTGAGACTGCAGCCTGTTTGCAGGCTGCTGCCGAAAGGGCCAACACTGTGGGTCTTTTGTTGGTGCGAAGTTAAAGGTGAAACCCGGGTCTACCCATTTATCCCAACATTGCTGCATTCAAATATTTTATTTAGAAGTTTCTTCAAGTTTATAGGTGATTAGATAGTGTATGGTATGATTAGGGATCACCTGGAAAACCTACGACTGATGCTAGAAAGATGTCGATAGCATCAAATTGCAATGAACTCCAAAAAGTGTATCTTTTGTGCACCTTTCAAGATGTTGTTGGGTCACATTGTTTGCAAGCAAGGACAATTGGTTGACCCTACGAAGATTGCGCTGATATTGAACTTGCCACCACCTATGAATGTGAATATGCTTAGAATGATGGTGGGGCACACAAGATATTATCGCAAGTTCATCATAGGTTATGATGTGATTACAATCCCTATGGAGAAATTATTAAAAAAAGATGTCGCATTTGCATGCAGTCAAGAGTATCAAGGAATATTCGACACACTAAAGGCCAAGATGGCTTTGGCACCAATACTTGTGTTCCCAGATTGGAACAAGGAGTTTGACATCCATGTCGACGCATTGTCTGTTGCACTGGGAGTGGTTCTCGCACAACCAGGAGAAGGGGCCCTAGATCACCTGATCACTTTCGCTAGCTGAAAGTTGTCATTTGCTAAGAAAAACTATACAACCACGGAGAGAGAAGGTTTGGCCATGGTATATGCACTACAAAAATTTAGGAACTACTTCTTAGGTGTTCATTTCAAGATGTTTTCAGACCATTATGCCTTGAAGTACCTCGTCAATAAGCCTGTGTTAGGAGGAACATCTGTCACTAGCCACTTCTCTTCCAGGAATTTGATTTTGAGAAAATTGTGAAGTTGGGTCACTTGAATGCTGGACTTGATCATTTGTCTTGAATTGAAATGGGAGAGGAACCCACAAATATTGAGGAAGGATTGTCTAATGCGTAGTTATTTAGATTTGACATGGCAGATGATTACTATGACCAAATATTCCAGTTTTTGGCAACAGAAGTCACGCCAGAATATTTCACAACAAGCCAAAATGAGAATTTGGTGGTTAAGGCTTCGGATTTCCAGTTGATTGCTGGACATCTATACAAACTTGGACCAGACGATACTTTGCGATGTTGTGTCCTACCGGATGAACAAGGGTAGATTTTGGTGGAAGCACATTCGGGCGTCGCTGGTGAACACTATGGAGGTCACGCTACTGCAAGGAAGGTGCTTCGCATAGGGTTCATGTGTCCTACTTAGAATAATGATGCGATGGATTATGCAAGGAATTGCGATGTCTACCAACGCACTGGAAAACCCTCATGGCGGGATGAAATTCCACTGCTACCGTAAGTAACTTTGCATCCTTTTGATAAATGGGTAATGGATTTTGTGGGTCCAATCAACCCACCTAGGAATAGAACTAGTGCGTGATACATAATAACATTGACATATTATTTGACGAGGTGGGAAGAGGCCACACCAGTCATGGATTGCACCATTGCGACAACAGCAAGATTCCTATTTGATAATATTGTGACACGGTTTGGATGTCCAAGGATACTAATGAGTGATTAAGGAAGTCACTTCATCAACTGCATGGTAAGCACACTCAGAGAAGAGTTGGAAATACAACACAAGAAAAGTACCCCATATCATCCACAGGAGAATGGAATAGTAGAAGCTTTCAACAAGATATTGGAGCATGCATTTACCAAGGTATGTAATGCTAACCGCGATGACTCGGAGTTGAACATCCTAGAAATATTGTGGGCATATCACACCACTTGCAATTGGTTGACGGGGTAGACACTGTTAAAATTGGTATAAAAAAAAGAGGCAGTCATGCCTATGGAATACATTGTTCCCAGTCTATGCATTGCAGCTGCGACAGGTCTGGATAATGAAGCAACACTAGAGGATCATGTATAATAGTTGACACAGCTTGAAGAGAACCACTTTATAGAAATTTTCCATTAGCGCATCAAGAAGGATTGACAGAAGGCTTGGCATGATCACCACATAAGGAAAAAACCGTTTTAGAAAGGAGATTTGGTACTGTTATACGACAGTAAGTTCATGAATCATCCAGGTAAGTTATAGATGCATTGGTTAGGTCCATATCTTGTTAATTCCACTACCTCAAGAGGTGCATTTCAGCTACAATAGTTAGACGATGCGACACTACCAAAGCTAGTGAATCGTAGTAGGTTGAAGCCCTATAGGATGGGCCTAGAACCATGCGTTGCATGAGGCACTGCAACGAAAAAAACATAAAAATAAAAATAAAAGAATTAAAAAGAAATATATCTAGTAGGATGGTGGAGGAATGGAAGGTGCACCAAGAGGAGGTAGCTACGTAGGAATAGGATTTAATAGCACAATTAGGAGTTCATGTTACGATAGCCATAGGGTTACAAGCAAAAGTCGCATTAGTAATAAATGAAGACAATTAAAGTAGTTAACCAGAGGCGCTTATAGAAGTGACGTGTAATGATGGTGGATCCAACCATTGGGTTCGAAGAATTGATGGTAGAATCGGGTAATTAATGAATGATTTGGTCATGATGATCGAATTGATTTCATAATGATGAAGTTTGAGTTGATTTGGTGCTATAAGAGGATTCTTGATGTGGTCGAAAGACACCATTGTGAAAATTTGAATTACCTTGAGGCGCAGAGCTACCGAGTTATCGAGCGAGCCCTTGAGAAAAGATGAGAAGATTAACAAAGATGCTAAGACCAGAGAGGATGAGCTTAGTAAGTCTTGAGGGGAATTGATGTGAAATGCATACTAACCAAGACACTGTTGATATTTCAAGTGAGCGAGATTCACCGCTCATACCAGTTGCAATTGAGGAAAAAGTTTCCAGTATGAAAGTTGGCTCGTCAAAGGGGAAGAGGAAGGCACAGAATCCTAGTTGTCCAGTATCACAGAAGAGACAGACCAAAATGGACACAAGGGCGCAAGGAGAATACATAACATAGATGGGGCCTTTGAGCCCTGGAAGTGTGTAATTTGTTGCTAGAGAAGGGGTGTCTATCAAGGACATCCCTGGATACATCCTTCCTAGTCGTCCTTGTGCATAGGCCAAGAATCCCACGAAGAATCAGAGATACCAGATCAGGATGCCGACAATACCACAAGGGATGGTATGCACTTCTGATATTGCACCTGCACTGATGCAGATGAAGTATGAAGACCACAACCTGCTTGCATTCGAGGATGTCACAAAGGAGCCATATCAACCAATGGTATCAGTATAAGGTGCCTCGATAGAGCGCCTTCCGCATGACTGGGATAGTAGACAAAAAAATATGATTACTCTGTTTGATTAATATGTCGCACTTTGGATGGCCAACTGAAGCGAATGTGTGTGTGAAACAACTTTTGGCATGCTTTCACGTCTAGTATTTATGGTTAGATGAGCCAGTTGAAGTCATAGTGGGGTTGATTTCAGAGATAATGGGGCTACTCAAGGATGGTCCAAGCCCCTCACAATATATCCATGGCAAAGATAATGATAGGAAGTTGGAAATGACTCTGAAGAAGCATTATTCTCTAGAGTGTGATGGGAGGGCATACCGTATTGATAGCATCAATGATCACGCAGTCCGTATTGGTGCCAGGATTTTGTCTAGTAACGTTATAAGGAAGAACCGCCTGGTTCAATGTAATTTTGGGGTGATTGTATGCATCAATTTGTGTGTGTAAGGCATACAAATGAATTGGTCCATTTTTCTTATGAACCAATTAGTGGAGGTCACAGTGGCTGCACAGGAGGGTGAAACATCATTCACATATAGTTGCCTCCTCATTTTGATTGCACTATTAGCTTAGATGGAAATAGATGATTAAGAGGGGATGGACGTCAAAGAAATAGAGGCATGAAAGGGTGTGAGATATCATAATTTATGGTGGGTTAAGGAAGTAAAGAGAATGATAGACTTCCTGATCCAATTTTGGATCTACTAGGAAGTGATGCAGGTGGTAGCGGTCAAAGTTCCAATATTGACGGAGGAAGCCACAACAAAATATTAGTGAATTGCGTATTTTTCAATTAGACCCCATACTATTTACGTTCACGTGCATCGGGACCCCACAAAGAAATGGGTTTCAATGACATATAAGGTGACTGATGCAGAACTGGAGGCAATGATTAATGGTTTTCTCATGGAGTGGCGAGAACCATTTAGTATAGCATAAGTTTTGACAGAAAACCCAGCGGATGTACTTGAGGATCATGTGCGCAAAAATGACCAATAATCTGTTGATGAATCATTGACAGAGACACCTACTTACCCAGAAGTGCAGTGCATACTCCATGAAATAAGAACAAAAAGGTGCATGGATTAGGCTCCTAGCAGCAACACCGTGTCAGCAATGGAAGCACAACTGCACCGGCTTTTCCAGTTTGTTAATGACACAACTAATGCAATCGCAAAGGAAATGAATAAATTAGCACAGGAAATATTCGTTGAGGTAAGAGATAAATTGGATTATGTTTATAATTTCATTTTTAAAAGAGCACCAGAGAGTGCAGCTGTGTAGGAGTATGCATCAATCAGCACCAAGCCATGGTCCAAGAATGTTTGAATTCCCCCAACTTTGATTGGCACCGGACATGAGGACTTGAACACCTCCCTGCAATACCTGCAGAGCATTGCCTTGGATATCAACAGGATATCTACCCAAAATTTGGTATCCATGTAGCAGGTTGCCAACCAAGAGTTGTCCGATAAGGAGAAGGATATCAACGACTAGTACCTGCGGTCGCATGAGAAAGAAGAAGCAATGCTAAAATAAGTAGAAGAGTTGCGTCGTGTCAAGTTAAAGTTGACGAAAGACAAGGAATAGGAGATATAAGTACTAAAAAGAGCACGAGGAATTGAAGATGAAAATTGCAGAGGAGATCATTGAATTGAAGAAGGAAATCGATCACCTTGTTGTTAAGAAGGCACATATTTTTAATAGTTGAGTTGAATTGGAAGCAACAGTAGTAGATTCCTGTCAGCATGTCTTGGAGAGCACCGTAAAGCTAGATGCGGTAGATAGAGTGAAGAAACTTGGAGCTGTTATTGTGTAGCTATAGAGCAAAACCAACATTTTGGAGGCTTTGATACACCCCTCCATTCCACCAGAACAGATAGCCATAAGGAAGGGTGAGATAGAAGAGATAGCCACACATCTTGATGAGTTAGAGAAGGATGCCTAGAAAGTGACAGATGCCACAGCACAATTTTGTGGTAGCTTATTACAGGATGTACAACTAGAGAAACTAACTACATAGTTGCAAGAAGTGGACAGGAAATTGGAAATCCTGAAGATGTCACTCAAAGCGATTCCATTCATGATGCAAATCACCAAGACAATGGAACTAAAGGATCTACAACAGTAGGCCACAAAGTCAAGAGAAAGGCACCAATGATGTAGTGCATAGCTAGACGACTTCCAAGAGATTGGAGCACAACTATCGGTGAAATAAATATATGGGCTCCAAGAAGCACAAGAAGGTAAGAAAAACGTTTCTGCAAAGATGGTTGAGCACCCTTTCAACCATGATCTAAAGGTGAGCTAGAATATTACTGAATGAGTCAAGGAGCAGGTCAAAGTGATTACTCAGTAGTTTGCAGATTTCAAAGCCAAGACTGTTGAGTATGCCACCTCCAATTAAGCGTGGCTCAAGGGTGAGCCACAAGATTGTGTTGGGGTCTTGTTGGTAGGGGTTTTGGACACACTAGTTGCGCATCATCATGGATTTTGAGCAAGATCAAAAGACACTGTACAAGAGGAATATCGGTGCAGAAGCATAGAATAGAATATTTTGTATATTTTGTGTTGCCTTTTTGTACTTTGGACCATACTTTATGGATATTGGTCATTATTTTGTAGATTCAATTAATAATTGGTTAAGAGTTAGTTAGAAGTGGACCATGAGTATAAAGGCACAAGACTATAAATAGAGGTATAATTTCAAATGTAGAGACACACTGACACACTAAGAGAGAGAGAGAGAAAATGAGAGCTTGATGCCATAGATACTTGGAGACTCAAAGAGAAACTGAGAGCACTTGTTGAATTGTGAATTGTTTTGAATCTGTGGATTGTTGCGTAAAAGTAATATGACAAGATAGGATTTGATCTGAGTTGTTTCTTTTATTTTTTCTTTCTTATTGTTTTTGCAATCCAATGATGAATGATTATTTAACGTGTGATACGGATCTAGATCTGTTTGTGCATAAGTATGCTAATGTGGTTATGGATGAATGATACGACCTGTTACAGGAAATGATGAATGGTCATGTTAATGGTTGAGTAAATGATCAGATCTGTTAGATAAGTTGATGAATTGTCGATGCACATAGTCCTCCTTTATTCTGTGAAAACTTGGTTTTGTCACCTCTCCCTCGAACATCTCGGGTGAGACTTCATCCGCTTCGCGAGTGTTGTCGGCAAGGGAAAAAATTGTCTAGGTTGTTTCTCAGGGAGATTGCTGTGAGTTGCTCGTCGACAGAGTGGGAACCCATTTCAACTAGTTTTTTGGGAAAGGTTGCGCCAACACTAGATATTGTCCTAAAAATACCAATGGAGTCCTACACAACCTGCAAGAAGACCCAAGAGGAGAGACATGGCTAGTACAACTAGGATCTATGCAACACTTAACGACCGATAACCATACCATTATGCCACTATGGTTAAAAGAGAAGGTAAGGTTTCAAACACTTCTATTTCAATTTTAATCGATCTTGGTGCTTTCTAAAGCTATGTTTTCCCCAATATTGTTGACACATGTAAACTAAACAAAGTGAAACATGAGAAACCATGGGTGATACAACTAGCCATTGGTAAAAAAATAAAGTTTTCAGAACTAGTAATAGACTGTGATTTAGACATGAATGGTTTTCCAGCTAATGTAGATCTAAATATCTTACCCTTATGATCATATGAAGTACTTATAGGAATGGACTGGTTGGAACAACACCATGTCATGCTTGGTTGTCTACACAAGGCAATCTTATGCACAAACAGCTAAGGGAATCAAAGAAAGATTCAAGGCATACCCAGGAAGGTTTCCGTTAGATAGATACCCGCCTTACAAGTGAAGAAATGTATTAGGAAGGGTAGAAAACTTTTTGTAGTTAACATCTTGGATGTAGAAGCTGAGAGAGAACAAAAAATTGAGGAATTTCCCATTCTCATGGACTTTAAGGATGTATTTCTTGAGGAAATACCAGGATTACCACCAAAATGGGACTTATATTTTTACATAGAACTAACACCAGGGTAAACATCAGCTTCAAAATACCCATACCATATGAGCGCACCATAGTTGGTGGATCTCAAGTTTCAGTTACAGGATTTGATAGAGAAGGGTTATATCCAACCTAGTGTGTCCCCTTCAGGAGCACCTATACTTTTCGTAAATAAAAACAATGGTATGATGCAAATGTGCATCGATTACCGATAACTAAACAAGATGGCCATCAAGAACCATTACCCACTCCCTAGGATCGATGACTTTTTCGATCAAGTCGGAGGAGAAAATATATTTTCAAATATCGACTTGCGATCTAGATACCATCAGGTATGAATCCATGATGAAGATATACACAAAACAGCCTTTTAGACTCGATACAACCATTATGCATTTGTAGTAATTCCTTTTGAGATAACCAATGCACTGGAAAATTTTATGTGCATGATGAACAATATCTTTAGTAAATACCTAGATAATTTTGTATTGGTCTTTGTAGACCACATACTAGTTTACTCAAAGAGTAAATAAGAACATGAGGAAAACCTATGAATAGTACTACGGGTGTTACGAGAAGACCAACTTTACACTAAGTTTAGCAAATGTGATTTTTACAAAGCATAGATACAATACCTAGGTCACATCATTTCTGAGGAAGGGATAGTGGTCGACCCAGAAAATACCAAAGCAATCTAAGAATGGCCTACCCCTACTTGTGTCACACACATTGGGTCATTTTTGGGATTAGCAGGTTACTATCAAAAGTTCATTGATAAATTTTCAAGGATTTCCCATCCCATGACTACCTTACAAAAGAAGGAAAACAATTTTTTGTGGACAACCAAGTGCAAGGAAATATTCCAGAAGCTTAAATAACTCTTGAATACTACACCCATACTATGAATTGCAGATCCTGATGGGGATTTTGTTGTTTGCACAGATACAAGAAAGGAAGGACTTGGTGTAGTCCTCATGCAAAATCATTGTGAAATCTATTACGAGTCACAGAGATTAATAGAACACAAAAAAAATTATCCCACACATTATCTTTAGCTAGAATCCATTATCCACACCTTGAATATGTGAAGGAACTACCTCATGGGGAAGAATTGTTTCTTGAAGATAAACAACATGAGTCTGAAGTATTTGTTTGACCAACTAGATCTAAATGTGAGGAAGGCCAAATGGTTGGACTTCCTTAGCTAGTACCACTTCGAATTAAAGCATATAAAGGTAAAGGAAAAGGAAATTGTCGATTCTTTAAGTCGATGAGCTCATATGTTGTATGAGGAGACTTTGAGCCAAACTGATCTAGATTGCATGATAGGATTAGAATGACAAGCAAAGTTGAACATTTCTATGTTGAAGTGCTTAAAAATATTGAGGATAGGTTATTTCAACAACAAAAAGAATATAAGGTAGATGAGACAATATTATTGTGGTCCAAAGACAGACTATATGTTTCAGATGGAGGATACATCAGGTCCAACATTCTATTAGAGTTTCATCAAAATCCCCACTCGGGGAATCTAGGATATCAAAAGATGATATCGGCACTAAAGAAACACTTTTTTTGGCCTAAGTTAAAGGATGACATAGTAGTATTCATCGCAAAATTCCAAGAGTGTGAGCTGGTCAAAGCTGAGAACCAACATCATTCAGGGTTACTACAACCGTTGCCCATTCCGGAATGGAAATGGGAGGTTATCAATATGGATTTCATTACGGGTTTACCAAAGATAAAGAAGAAAAATAATTCCATCTTTGTAGTGGTTGATAAGTTGTCTAAAGCCACACACTTTATTCCAGTTAAGTCAACTTACAAAGCAGTTCACATTGTTGACATATTCTTAAAGGATATATTTTGATTGCATGGGATACCCAAGGAAATCATCTCAAATCAAGATATCAAGTTTAGTATTAACTTCTATAGATCTTTATTCTCTGGCTTAGAGACACAGCTAAATTTTAGTACCGCATACTACCTGTAGACAAATGGGAAGACGAAATGGGTAAATCAAATTTTGGAGGACATGCTTAGAATGTACGTGATGAACAATCCCACAAAGTGGGAGGATTATCTGTACCTTCCAGAGTTTGCATATAACAACGAATACCAGAACTCCACCAAAATGAGTCCCTTCAAGGTACTCTATGGTCGAAAGTGTAGGACACTGATGACTTGGGATAGCCCGATGGATAGGCTCATGTTAGGGCTAGATTTAATAAAAGAACTAGAACAATTAATCACCAAAGTACAACAAAATATCAAGGAAGCACAAGACCACCAAAAACGTTATGTGGATAAGAAAAGAAAAGATAAATATTATCAAATCGGCGAACATGTTTATTTAAAAGTGAAAGCAAAAAGAAGCTAATTATGCTTGGGAAGATGTAGAAAATTGGCACCAAGATTTTGTGGACACTTTGAGATACTAGCCAAGAGAGGGCCAGTAGCATATGAATTAGCTTTACTTGCTCATATAAAGGTTCATAATGTTTCTTCACGCATCTGTATTGAATAATTATGTATATGATACTAAACATGTGATTGATTGGTCATTGCTACAGGTGGAAACTAAAGGGGATTTTATGCGAGAGCGCTTTCATATTATGGATATAAGAGAAGTACAACTCAAGAAGTGAACCATTATCCAGCTGAAAGTGCAATGGAATCACTTTGGGGATGATGAGACCACATGGGAGAATGAAGCAACCATGAAAGAGGCTTACCTCACCTTGTTTCATGACTTCATTTCTAGTCCCTAGAACATAAAGACGGTGTTGTTCTAAGCAAGGAGAGAAGTAATATCTTGAATTTTGACCTTGGCTATATTGGGCATCAGGTGGGCATGAGCCCCACTGCATATGAGTTACTTTGATGTTTATGTTTATGTATATATATTGGGAATATGCCCCATTGCACATGAGTTATGCTGATTAGATAGATATATTGGGTGTGAGTCGATGCACATGTTTTATTGTCTTGTATATAATTATATATGTTGGGCATAGACCCTGATGGACAAAGACTATAGGTGTGGTATTGGGCATAGGACTAGATGTACTAGATTTATTATTATGTGATTAACCCTAATATATATACTGAGATGATTATTGTGATGTATTTTGAAGAAGACTAAATGCATGATTGAGTTCTAAAATGTGTTGGGTGTGAGCCCTGAAGCACATGAGTTATGAGATTTTGTGTTGAGCATAAGCTCTGGAGAACATGAGTTATAACATTGGAAGTGTTGGACATAAGCCCCGGAGCAATCCAAATTTATGTTGAGCATAATGTCTATAGCATTGTATCTTTGGGCATTATATCCCTATGTGTATTATGCAAGTACATCCTAGTATTGGTGTTGAGCGAGAAGCTCTATAATTGCACTAATGCAACACCCAATTAATAGTGTTGAGCTTAGGATATAAATAGCACTAGGGGTTACTGAAATTAAGTGTGTTGAGTTGGAAAAGACATTGAATAGTAGCGACCCTCATCATAATTATTTTATGTTGATTAAATGAAATTTAAAATATAATTCTCATCAAGGACTTGAAGAACTACCACGAAATACGAAGTAATCCAACATGCAAAGAGTATCTAGAGCTACCTAATCTAGTTGACCAACCAAACCCTACCTTAGGCCTTGATAAAATAAATAATGTAAACTAACATAAGCATTAAAATAAATAAACTATGATATATGATGCATGACTAAATATTAAGGATAATATGTAAAGTTTATATATATATATATATATATATATATAAAGAAATAAAGGCAACTAAAATAATAAGTGAGAGTCTGTGTAGTTATTATAAACTAAAATAATTAAATAAATATTCTATTATAAAGCTCAAGTAGTAACTAGTAAAATTTCCTAGTTAAACAAAATAACTATTAATTCCATAAAAATCAAATGAAACATTATTTTCAAAAAAGTAATGAATTCTTGATTCAACTCAAGTTTAAACCAACTTCCCTTTCCTAAAATATTATCTATAAGAACAGAGGCAAGAGAAGGCTGGAGGGATTAAAAAATAATTATTATTCCTTGATGGAATTAGAGAGCATTTTCCAAAACCAAGCATTGTTATATAGATCCTAATTTCTAAATAGAGGCAACCTCACCTTTATGATTTCAAGATCACTTGCATGTTGGGGCCATATCGGGGGGATCAGAATTAGAACCAAGAATGGTTTCAGGTTATGGTTGGGAGGAACATGGTAGTTCCAAAGTTATTAGGTTATCATTCCTTAGGTCAGAAATAGCAAGTATTTTATTAATTATGGGTGTTAAAGTGCGCAGGGCCCTTCATCCATTGGAAGCTCCATAGTTGCAGGCAAGGGATTTCTACATTTCTAGTCTATTTTAATTATGCTTACAGGTTGTAATTATAGCCATTATTCTTTGTATTAAGATCTGTAATTTTACTCTTCATCAGTTTGAATAAATGTTTCAGGTTTGTTTTATTAGTTAAATTAGAATCTCAGTTTTAATTCTCATATATATTCTAGGATAAATTTCCTATCAAGTTTATATTAAACTAGTTCAAAAGGATTATATTTATGCTAGGGTTTAGTCTAGACCCAACATTTAGTTTTCTAATGAATTTCATAATGAGAGATTTTACAAACAGTATTGAAACTAAACCCTACTTCACACCACCTGTATAATTATCTCATTTATAAAATAGAGTAAAAATAAAATAAAATACTTAAGTATAAAATTATAGAGCATTCGCAATGGCTCACATTCTTAATAAAATAATAAAACCTCATTGAGTATTTATCCATCAAACAAACTCTTAACCAGAGTCATGAACCAGGGATCAAGTCCTTTGGAGACTGATCGTATTAAAAATATTATAGCATCACTAAACTTACTATATAAAAACATATGCAGCATTTGATGCTTAAATATACTTGAAGAAACTGATAAACAATGGATAGGACATCCAAACAAATTAGAAATTAAATAAAAAAAATTACATTCATCCATGCTATCATTTAAACTACTCATTAAAGAATCCAATAAACACGCTAAACGAATACACATAATCGTGAACTAGGGATCGAATCCCTTAGCAACCAAACCACATAAACCATGCACAGCAGTCGCTATTTCAAAATAATTAACAATTAATAAAATTAAACAGTCATCCACGATATCCATTAAACTGTCATTTTCCCAAAAGAACAAATCCCCATTCATCTTGTACAAAGGATTGCCTAACCTAAATAAACATTGTCATATTACATTTGCTAGCATTGAAAACACACACACACACACACACAAACTATCTACGCTACAACAAGATAAGTAAATCACTAACAGAATCATCATTCCTCTAAAACAAAGGCCGAAGATCTTATTAGTGTTCTCAAGAGGAAAAAAAATATAATATAAAACCAAAATCTAAACACAGTGAAAAATATAAACGATGTGCATTCACCCATGATCGAATCAGGTTAAGGGTTGGATGGATTTCCTTCATAAAAACCCAAATTAAACCATCAATTGTTGGAGTTTGTGCAACTTCAAAAGCTATTCTTATTGTCCTCCTTCAAAGTTGAACTTGTTGTAATCATTCATACAAACCCTAGAAAGAACAATGTAATCCTTGGGGTGAAAAGCCAACAATAAAAAAATAAAATATAAAATTATATTTCTCCCCCATGTGAAGTCGTCCCCAGTTAATTTCTTGGTGGAAAAAAAATATATAAATAGGAGGCGTCCCTCCTCATTATTACACACACAACACAGCAACACAAGTGAAGTGCACAGTTTCTGGCAGAGTGTAGCTACACAGCAGCTCAGAGAAGTTCGCATACAATGCAAAAGAGGGCTATTTTCAGGGTTTCATGTTTGGAAAGCATTTCCATATTTTTTTTCTTTCTTGATTGTACTATGTTCTCAAAATTATTATCTCTAAACGAAGGTTGTTGGGTTTTCTCCCAATTGGGTTCCCAAGGTGAAAAATACTTGTGTTATTGTTTTGTGCTTTGTCTATCTTCTAGTGATCCTATTGATAAATGAAATTAATATATACTCCTATAATATTTAATAAAACCTAACATTGTATTAGAGCATTCCTAGAAGAATCCATTGCCAGAACTCTATCGGCAACTTGTTGAAACTAGGGTTTCATCTTTTAAGGTCTTAACTCAACCTTTTGGAAAAAAAAAGAGCCTTAGGAATTTCTCTCAAAGGAGGGTGCATATTTGCTGAAGACAGAATTAAATTATGAGAAGTTTCAATTTTGACCTAATTCTACAGCTGCATCAAAAATTAGGTTTTTCAGTTTTGACCTACTTTCTCACAGTTTTCACTCGACTCTACCTCTACTCAACTCGCTTCCCTAGGGTACATTTATCTGTGGAGTCAATTTTCCAAAAATCCAACTTTCAATTTTTACCTAGTCTCTGCTAGGGTTTGAGATCCACATTTGTAGTCAAGATGATGAGCATGAAAGTTGAATATCGTGTGGAAGGAGCTTGCAACTTCATCACCTGGAATTATAGGGTGTTATAGCTGATTTTACCACACCAGGTGAATCACACTTGTATGGCCTTCCCCTGTCCCTCTACAGACTCCTTAGACCCCTTGGACCATTTTTTGTCCTTTGATGTTTCCTAGACCATCCCTAAAAACATGTGAAAATTGCTATACGCGACTTTTAAACCCCTTATCGTGTATATATGCGGGTTTGACATCTAAAACCGCATACATCGAGATGTGTACAAAAATCCAAATCCTTTTGGAGTTTTCCTTGACATGGATCTGACTCACTTGTCTCCTGGCCTTCCATATGTCTTGAGATCGCTCGGATTCGACCTTTCATTACCCCATTGAAAAGCTATATAAGGAACCCTTTGGATACATTGAAGGCATAAGAGAATTGACGGCAAAGAAACTATAGTCCATTGTTGCTGGAACTTGTGCTTGAGTCTAGATCCCTTTGTCCCTTGGAGCACTTTGGTGTTCTTCCCAAGCTTGCCTTTTGCTTGTGAGCTTGCTATTGAGAGATGGAGGATTGAGGTGGTGGAAGCCCAAGCGGAGGATTCCGTTTCTCCGATTCCCAGACATGCCAACAGAGGTTGTATTAATTGTAATCTCTGATTTTATATTAATAGAAATATCTTTTCCTGTTCAATAATGTATGTTTGAATGAATATTTTATCCAGGGATGATTTCAAATGCTTATACATTGTTGATTATATATGATAGAGTAGATCTAACACCAATATATATAGTATGCTTGTCTTGTTTACTTATTGTTGAGGAAGTGATTCATCAATTCAAGCTGAAGTTGGAAAGCTCAATGGGGATCTACTTCAACTGTCCGGAATAAGGTACAAGGTTTGATCCTTTAGTGTTAGATATTTGATTTCTCTTGTATATTGGAAAGGATTGATTTCTGGAGTCAAGCTGTCTATTGTGGTACCCCAAGCCATAGGAATTTCTCTCCTTAACAGAATTGGTGACTTCGCTGGGGACGTTCCTTGTTTGTGCTTGGGATTTGGGGGCACAATGTGCTTGATATTATTGACTTGCTCTTGGTTTCTCCTTGTTTCTATGTTGCATTTTATAGTATGTCCATCCATTGACACTCCCCTTTATTGGTTTGACCCTTGGCCTGATTTTTACTATTGTCTTCTCTGTATACGTAGGTTTTTGGCCAAAATTCGCATACATACGCAGATTTTTGGCCAAAAGTCACGTATACACATAGGGTTTTGGACAAAATCTGCGTATACATGCAGATTTTTGGCCAAAAGTCATGTATATACACAGTTGTTCTTTAAATAGTCATGTACATCCTCCATTTTGGTGAGTTTGATGTTGTGGGAAGTTGCTAGGTGGGTTGTGAGTGTGGTTGGGTCTTCCTTGGGTCTGATGTTGTCTGTTGGATGCTTCTTTTGTGACCAGAGACTGTATTTTCATTGATTTTTCTTTTAAATTAGTTTTAGTCATTTATCCTTTTTGTTTTTCCATTAGTGCATTACTCTTTTTTGTCTTGGTGTCTTGCTAGGCTTGTGTTTTATACTTACTGCAGAGACTGAGAGTTTTAGATGACTTTTATTGCATTTTTCATTCTTTTATATTGAAAAATACAAAGTAGTTGCACTCTTAGTTGCATCTTAGATATGGATTTGAGGAGATATTTGCATTGGATTGCTTGGATGAGAGTTGTATTTAGGCCTTCATATAGGAAGGATTGCATTGGCATTCGGAAAGGAATATATATTTATGCATCTCCTGTAGTGGCATACCCTATTTTTCATTTGAAAAAGATTGCACTTAGAATTGTTCGTTATGGTGTGCATATTTATTTCACTGTTGAGTCATAATGTCATTAGTTTCATAGCCATTTCCCTTTGAGTAATTACAGCCAATTAAAATCAACGCATAATAAAATGAATTACACTCTTTTATTTTATAGGGTGCACCAACAAGATTAGGATTTAGAGTCTTGGAATAGTTCATTGTGAGTCAATTCTCCAAGACCACTAAACAACAACATGTATGTGTTTGTCCAGGTAAGAGTGTGAAATTCCTTGGTATAATTAGTATTTCTCAGGGTCCTCCTCTTACAAGGGATTTAAGCACGAGGCAGTGTGAGCAGTTATTGATTGGGATGACCCCTAGTCATAACTGAGTAGCACCAGAGATATTTCCAGGATTGTATTTGTATCTGGGGGCTCTTTCGAGAGTTTTAGGATTTGCTACCCTGCCCATACGATCAATCCCGCCTGCGACTGTCCACCTAAGCATTAATTATATTGAGGCGACCTTATTTGCCTTACCTAGGTTATCGAGAGGGTACTTCGCAGGGGTTATTCTGTAGGTATCCTAGCCAGGTAGAGGTCGAAAAGCATAGTCACTTTACGCATTGAAGCTGAGGACCACTATAATTGGTTATGTACCTTCGCTTGTAGTGTATGGGAGTTTTGAGCCTCTCCTAGGTGAGACATACCTACTGCATTTGGGAGCTCACATATCCTCCCCTTGGTTTGCTTGTATTTTGGCTATATATTTTCTTAGGAGTGTGCTCTTTGTGCGCTAGTTGACCTTTGGGATCGTAGTTACTTGAGTATATTTATGCTCTCTTGAGTTTAGGTCCTTTTATTTTCGACATTCCTGGTATCCTATCACCCATCCTTGGTCCTAGTACGGACCCTGGTGTCAGACTTGGGGGAATCACCACCCCTTACCATGCTCATATATTTGGGAGTGGTCACATTCTTCCCTCTACTCCATTTGTGGAGGATGTTGACTCCATTCTCTCGGTCTTTACACCGATGGTCACCCTCATGGGGGTGGTGGTGGATGAGTGAACGTTGGGTCTACACCTTACTTTCCTTTTTATGTCCCATCATTCACCACATTGTTTCCTTTGGGTGCATTTGTCATGATAATTCCTCCCTATTCCCTATAGTTTGGATTCTTTATTGACTATTTTGGCTTGTTTTGGACTAATATGGTTGTCATGTAGGGTCCAGTTTATGTACACTCTCTCTGAGGTTTTGACCCATTCGTTCCTATCACGTGTATCATGTCTAAACTGGCATATAGGTTAGGATTTCACATCCACTTGCATTTTACATGACCTTATGACTGTTTCAATTTAACCTTAGGTACGAACCCATTCCATGGCATCACGGAACCTTCATGTTGTTGTTAGAAGTGGTACTATGTGAATGGTAGAGCTTTCCTATACATGGGTGTCCTAGTTAGCTCCCCTTTGCATTTAGTACCCATGCTGTGAGTCCTCTCTTAGGTCTGGGAGTCCTTTGTATAGTACAGCCATGTCCTTGAGCAAGAGCTTCATACTCCTCTTGAACTTTATGCTGGCCATTTCCCCAGGACTCCCTTATGTCAAGTTGTAATTGCATTATCATGAGCTTTTCCTACCTTATTGAGCCTTACGTCGGCTTCTCTGACATTGAGTTTCAGCCATATAGCCCGATCTTGTCTCATGTCTAGCCATGCAGAGCCATTTTATATATCCTTTGCAGCTTGATTCCCTATTTTTACTGGGAGGGGACTTTCCCCCGAGTGTCACTATCCTACACATGTATCCTTGCATTGAGCATAGGTATGTTCCACTACTTGGAACTAGTTTGTTTGCCCATTATGACACTCATATCCTCCTAGTCTATAACTATAAAGCAGTTTTATTCTTTTTCAATATTTTTAAATATTTGAAAAAGTCCAAAAAAATTAAAAAACCAAAAATTCGGACAAGGAAAGATGTTATCTTTTGGCAGCTGTCAAGTCGTCTCGCCTTCGAACAGAGCACTGTATATCACATCCATTGGTTGGGTTTATAGTTTGACTTTAGGAGTTGTACTCATTTATCTGAGTTTATCTCCACCTACTGGTTAAGCTTCCAGTCCCCATGGAGCCTCTGTTGATGCCTCCTGTGTCGCAGAGATGTCCCAGTTTTGTATATCGAGTCTATGCTACCTTTATTCAGTCACCATTCACCGTTATGCTCTTGTTCAAAGGAAGTTGAAACTTGAGTCAGCCATTCCTCAGTTATCTTGACTTTTCATCTCGGCCATTCCCAGTACAGTTACTGGTTCGTGCACCTTATGATCAAGTCCTTCCAATTATACAGCTTTGCTAACTACCTCATGTTGGATGATGGGGGATTCCTTAATTCCCTCCTTCCAGTGGATTTCATCCCATTGACTTCAGATCATTTATTCTGGGATTGGAATCTAGAGTCATTTTTTAGTGCCTTGAGACTTGCAGTCATTAGTGGCAGGTTCTCTCGCCATCGACAGTTTTTGGGAATACATCAATGTCCCCTAATCTATGGATCCTCTCAAGTGTTTGACCTCAACACATTTATTCACACTTGTTAGTTTGCACTCTAGTACCTTGATTCCCATTATCATTATCGGTGGGTGATCTTGTGTCTGTTAACGGTATACATCAATGACCGGTAATCACACGATGGACTACTATGTTCGACCTCGACACCTCTATTCACATAGTAGGACTTGTACTCATATCGTTTTGTGTAGAAGACCTTCCAGATTGGTGGCATCTCTTATATGCTACCTCCTTGATCGTGCCAGTGTTCATGAGATTTCAGCTCTTGTGACTTGACTCTAGTATATGCCAAACATTTCCAGCCATTATGGAGATGATCTTGATCCATTGTATATCTTTAGCCATTATGGAGATCATGATTTTTTGTATATCTTCATCATGGGGATTCTGATTTATGTATATTGTACGTGGTGATGACCACTTATGTCATATTTTGTATCATGCTTATTCATGGCCATCATACTCTTATGTATCCAGGACTGCTATATGTATTTGTTGTTATGTGCAAAGTTGTATCATTGTACTATGCTGATTGGATGGCTGGTCTTCCATTTGGTATTCTTCATCACTCCACTTATGGGATGGACTTATAATGTATTTCGATCATTGTATGACCCCTCTAACCCCACACATTAGGGGGCATCTGTTATAGCTGATTTTACCACACCAGGTGAATCACACTTGTATGGCCTTCCCCTGTCCCTCTGTAGACTCCTTAGACCCCTTGGACCATTTTTTGTCCTTTGATGTTTCCTAGACCATCCCTAAAAACATGTGAAAATTGATATACATGACTTTTAAACCCCTTATCGCGTATATACGTAGGTTTGACATCTAAAACCACGTACATCAGGATGTGTACAAAAATCCAAAGCCTTTTGGAGTTTTCCTTGACATGGATCTGACTCACTTGTCTCCTGGCCTTCCATATGCCTTGAGATTGCTCGGATTCAACCTTTCATTACCCCATTGAAAAGCTATATAAGGAACCCTTTGGATACATTGAAGGCATAAGAGAATTGAGACCAAAGAAACTATAGTCCATTGTTTCCAGAACTTGTGCTTGAGTCTGAATCCCTTTGTCCCTTGGAGCACTTTGGTGTTCTTCCCAAGCTTTCCTTTTGCTTGTGAGCTTGCTATCGAGAGATGGAGGATTGAGGTGGTGGAGGCCCAAGTGGGGGATTTAGTTTCTCTGATTCCCAAACGTGCCAATAGAGGTTGTAGTCATTGTAATATCTAATTTTATATTAATAGAAATATATTTTCCTGTCCAATAATGTATGTTTGAATGAATATTTTATCCAGGGATGATTTCAAATGCTTATACGTTGTTGATTATATATGCTAGAGTAGATCTAACACCAATATATAGAATATGCTTATCTTGTTTACTTATTATTGAGGAAGTGATTCATCAGTTCAAGCTGAAGTTGGAAAGCTCAATGGGGATCTACTTCAACCGTCCGGAATAAGGTACGAGGTTTGATCCTTTAGTGTTAGATATTTGATTTCTGAAGTCAAGTTGTATGTTATGGTACCCCAAGCCATAGGAATTTCTCTCCGTAACATAGGGTTCTTATCCTACTAGAAGAAAATCGCCTATTACAGTGTGTAAATGAAAATGTCCCAGAACCAGAAGCTGAAGAAGACAAACCTCACTTGAGAAAGGATGATGCCAAAGAAAGGAGTATTTTAGTGGAATCTAATAGATATCACTTGGTTCCTTAGATATCAGAAAAGACGATGACGAGGAGGATGCTCAAAACTCTAAAGAAGCTATTTGAACACAGTAGTATCAATGTGACTCTCACATTGAGTAATCAATTGTCGAACATGAAGATGACGAAGTCTGAGGATATTGCCTCATATTTCATGAGGATCACTGAGCTCCCGGACAAGCTAAAGTCAAGTGAAGACAATCTTGAAGAAAAGGATAGCGTTATCACCACCTTAAATTATCTCCCACCATCTTGGGAGTCTTTAATTCAAACTATAATTTGTCGAACCAAGTTACCCAAATTTGATAAGCTATGGGTAGAATGCACTCAGGAAGAAAGATGAATCACAGCACGCCAAATACTTCATGGCGCTCAACCTGAGGAGAACCAAGCGTTCATATCTCAAGCTAAGAAAGGAAAGGGAAGGGGAATGAAGTCCTCCAATCAAAGGCACCAAGATAAGAGATCAAGTCCTTCCCCAGATCAGAAGAAACATGAGAAGAAGGTTTTATCTCAGATACAATGCTACAAGTGCAATAAATACGGTCTATATGCCAGTAGTTGTCGAATTTCAATCAAAATTAAGCATGAAGTTTCAACTGCTAGTGTAAAAGAAGATCCTCATCACAAGGAGCCAAGGAAGGATGATCGTTTGGAGCTATTCTTATAAGAAATTATATGAAGATTGAGATTTTGATGATCGTCAAGAAAGTATATGAAGACTAGTGGACCATGACAGTGGGATCCAAACAACAGATTTACAAAAGAAAAGTATTTGATTTTACATGTTCTAGTAGATTAGATCTGGTTGTTTTTGTATATATGTTACACAGATCTACATTTCTAAAATTTAGGTAGTTAAATAGTATGTCATGCTGCACAACCCATCTAGGATGATGACTCCGTTATAACATATTGGATTAGTACACACTTTTGATGATATGTTATAATGGAGACCATAAACATCCACATAATGGCCTTACATGTGTTGTGTCGAAGCATTTACTAAAAGGTTTTGTACATCATTTTGTTAATACATTGATTATGAAACATTGCTAACCATCTGACAAGATTTGACATGTAGGGAATTCCATGATCTACAAGGACAAGTGATCCCATTGATATATAGATGGAACGGAAGTAGAAATCCTCTATAAGCATGTATTATGACTCTCGGACCTAGAATAATCTCATGCAAAGATTTTGTGATCAGAAGTAGAAAGATTCTAAGAATTTCGTTCTATATGCTGCTTCAACAAGATTTACTCAACTGAATTCTAAGAGACAGAGGGAGTTATCCCTCAAAGACAAGGATTCTAGTCTATTACATATGATAGAAACCTGACGACACTGATTTCGTGACTCGAACAATAAAATTGAAGGATCCTTGATGAACTTGGTCATAGCAAGGATGGACAATTACTTTCCATTCTACATTGGCGTTCCCAAGTTAAAGTCTTCATGCAAGAGGGAAACATTCATGGGATATCGCAAGTCTTCAAAGGATTACAAAATATACATCCCGTGATCAAATCAAATCAAAGTGAGGAAGGATGAAACATTTGAAGAAGAAATGGATATCCGAAAAGGAAGAGGATCAGATATGGATATCAATGACGATGAATAGATGAGATCGTCTCCCCCTCCAAACATTAAGAGGTAGTCTGAAGAAATGAATAAACTGATCAGTTCCATTAATCCAATTAAGCGAGATGATACTCCCACAAGATATGGTAGTAAGCATGAAAAGATCCAAATGGGCACGACAAATTTTGTAGAATGTGAAGGAGCATGAAGCTCCACATGGACCATATGGGAGCATTGAAAATTACAAGGATAAGTTTATAGCCACAAGGTTCTCTTAGAAAGAGGGAGTCAATTATGATGGGGCATTTGCTCCCGTGGCTCGAACACTTCCATCAGATCAATCATTTATATTGCTTTAGCTATGGGATGGAAGTTGCATCAGATGGATGTCAAAACAACCTTTCCCAATGGTATTATTCAGGAATAAGTATATATTGAATAACCAGAAGGGTTTTTTGTCCATGGAAAGGATTCTCACGTATGCAAGATGAAAAAGGAATTATTTGGACTCAACCAAGAACCTCACGCTTGGTATGGATGGATAGACGGATTCCTGGTGAGTATGGGATTCACCAAGAGTAATACAGACCCCAGAATTTACTACAAAGTTGTGAATGATGAGCCACTAATTTTGGTACTATATGGTGATGACTTGTTTCTTAAAAGAAATGAGAAAATTATCTTATGCTATAAGAAGAAACTTGCCTCTGAGTTTGAAATGAAGGATCTTGGATTGATGCATTACTTCTTTGGATTATAAGTATGGTAGAGGTAGAAAGAGATTTTCCTAGGACAAGGAAAATACACCATAGATATACTGAAGAGATTCAGAATGTTGGACTGCAAGTCCATAGCTACTTTGATGGATGCAAATTTGAAGAAGTTGAAGGAGTCTGCTTCATATTCAAATTTGATTGATCCCACCATGTATCGCCAATTGATTGGGTCCTTGATGTATGTGATGAACACCAGACCAGACATTTGTTTTGATGTGAATGCTCTCAGTCAGTTCATGTCTAAACCGAGGAAGTTTCACTGGATTGCTGCAAAATATGTACTCATATACTTACGTTGCACTATGGGATATGGTCTACAATATGATTTAGGATGTGACTTGAAATTGCAAGGGTTTATAGACTCAGATCGGGCCAGATTCACTATAGATGGGAAGAGCACTTAAAGATTTTGTTTCAGTCTAGGTTTTGCACTTATGTCCTGGTGCAGTAGGAAGCAAAACTCAGTAGCTCTCAGTACTGCAGAGGCCGATTATATGGCTTCTAGTTCAAAAATGTGAGAATCATTTTGGCTTTGTAAACTTCTTGTAGGGTTGTTTGGCCAGATTCCAAAGCCAATCGTGATTCACTGTGATAACCAGAGTTGTGTGCAGATGTCAGTGACTCCTATATTTCATGACAAGTCAAATCACATAGAGATTCAGTATCACTTCATACGTGAGATGGTGAAAAAAGGTTCAGTCAAGCTACAGTATATTCCAACAAATGACCATACTATAGATCTTCTCACTGGGCCTCTTCCCAGGGTGAAATTTGAATACTTTCGTTGAATACTTGGAGTAGAAGAGAACGTATCCCTCCTTGATAGGGAGATATGACTGAGACACACTTACCATAACTTTTCCTAGGTACCTTTGCTCGTCCATTTTCTTAGCCAGGTATGGGTGAAATCCCATCGAAAGATGAGACAGACAGGTAGTAGATGGTTGGTTTCAAAAAGGTGCCTCTGCTCATCCAGGTGCTCAGCCAAGTATCGGACTAATCCTATCGACATATGAGTCAGACATGTAGTAGATGGCTGCGTGAATGAAAAGGTACCTCTATTCTTTTAGGTTCTCTGCCAGGTATGGGATTACCCCATCGACAGATGAGACAAACAGATACTAGACAATTGTGCACGTGTGCTCATCCGGGATCTCTAGCAAGGAATGGAATTATTCCATCGGTAGTAGAGACAGATAGGTAGCAGAATATTCTCTCTCACACATCCAGATAGAAAAAATTCATAAATACAACTTTAGTACATTTAGAGATGATGGAGACAATATAGATGTATCAATGAAACCCAGATGATCATGATGCTGATGAAGAACGAAGAATACTTTCCTTATTGAGAGGGAGTGTTGGATTTTGTGCAACTTCATAAGCTATTATTAGTGTCCTCCTTTGGGAGTTGAACTTGTTGTAATCATTCATAAAAACCATAGAAAGAACAATGTAAGCCTTGGGGTGAAAAGCCAGCAATAAAAGAATAAAATATATAAATTATGAAATATAAAATTATATTGCTCCCCCAAGTGAAATCGACCCCATTTAATTTAAGGGTGGGAAAATAGTATAAATAGGAGGCGCCCCTCCTCATTATTACACAAACAACAACACAACAGCATAAGTGAAGTGCGTAGTTTCTGGTAGAGTGCAACTACAAAACAACTCACAGAAGTTTGCATACACTACAGAAGAAGAGTGTTTTTATGGTTTCCTCTTTGGAAAGCATTTCCATATTTTTATTTTCTCTATTCATTATACTCTGTTCTCATAATTATTATCTCTAGATGAAGGTTGCTGGGTTTTCTCCCAATTGGTTTTCCTAGGTGAAAAATGCTTGTGTTATTGTTATGTGCTTTGTCTATTTTCTAGTGATCCTATTGATAAATGCAATTAAGGTATGCTGTTATAATCTTTAAGAAAATCTAACCTCAATGACCCAAGATCGAATCTCATTAGATCTGACTAGGAGAGTTTAATAATTTAAAAAAATTAACAAACATAAACAATAAGATCAACTATCAAAGCCCATAAAGTTCCGACAAAGAACGTTTAAAACCATTTAGATAAACTACCCAAGATAAGCACAAAAATAACTATCAAATCCACTAAAAAATTGGTCGAAAGTCTGTCCATATGCAACAGATATTAAATATAATTTATAAACGTTCCAGAATAAACAGGCTATGCCGTTAAGCGAGCAAGGTTCGTGTTAATATGACCACCATTGAAACCACGGGGTTTAACTAAACAATGATGACATTATAAGAGTTAAACCAAAACCATATCAATTTATACACATTGAATATAGCTAGGGATTTTCCCTTTATTTCTAAACAAAAGCGAAAACAACCAACTATTATAATTTTAATTAGAGTTAAAACCCTTTTTTAAAGAATGCTAACATTTCATACAATTACAACGTGGGCATAAAGACCTGAATTATATCCATAGTCAAGAATAAACTATCAACGACATTATCATAGTTCAATTCCTCAACAATGGCACTAATATATTTCAACCTTCGTATAGCAATTAAAACACAGTGCTCACAACAACAAAGAGCCGAAGTAAAACAAACAAAACACCATTATAAAATTTCAACACAAAGGTTTTAAGCTACATAGTAAAAATATCCACAGTCGTGTCCAAATTTACAAACGCTCGAATGGTTGTGAAACACAAGAGCCAAACCCACAATTTAAGTCTGAGCATCGTTACTACTTCCCCAAACCCTGGCAAATCCCAAATGGGAATCCTATTACAAACTTCAAACAGAGAACCACTGCAAACCCTGTAAATGACCAAGAAGTTGGTTGAAGACCCTCTTCATATGGGATTATCAGGTATGCACTGACGGTCTTCTTGCTTGCAAGAATCACACAGCGTTGCGACGCTCGTCCAAACCTGCAAACAAAAATAGATATGCATGAGAAGTATGCATTACCCATTATTGAAATGAAGGTGTAAACAAAGATTAAAAATACAATGTGGTATGCATACCTGCAAAATAACTCGTTAAACACTATAACCTTTCCTTTGTCAGGGAATCCCCAACAATGGAGCTTCCACCCCCTTTCACCACACAACAAAACGAATGCAAAAGATGGCAGGGAAACCCTATCATGGGTTATATTATGTGTGCCTACGTGGAGGATCCACGCAACCCTTCACATGGGTGCATTAACCATGCCATCTATCCTCCACCATGATTTAGATTTAAACCCTCCTTCGCTAGTTTGAGTTTCATACTTTTGTGTGGAGTTTTAATACCATGCCAATCCCTTAGTGTTTAGGGTTAGCAATATTTAGGTGCTAGGTCTTTCACCTTTATTTTACCATCACACGTAGCATAGATTTAGCGAAAAAATGCCTCAATAAAAATATATACATTGCGCATTAGTTCGTGAGAACTAAGTAATCCCAATTTCGCGGGATTTCCTTACCTTTCCAAGTGAGTCGTTAGGAAAACTCTAGCCACTCCTCCCCTTTAGATACAGAGGTAAGTTAGCGTCATCCTTTAGTAAAATAAGAAAACAAAGAAATGTAACATGTGTTCAATCATAAATAAAACAATATCATGGCATCAGTAAACAAGATAAAATATATATATTTACAAATACATTATTATATAAATGAACGAGGGTGAACATCATCATAAAACAAAAAACCATACAAGAATAGAAATAAAACAGGAACATAGGTATAATTCCTATACAAGTTTTGCGATTCGGAAGTTAAGTATAGATGTCCCTTAGACCTTAGTAGTATATTTCTCCCTACAATTTTTTTTATTTACGGATTTTAGGGACATTACAACCATAGTCAAATGTATTGAATCATAATCAAACATTCTCAATTATAGTCAATCATGGTCAACTAAATGTTAACTATAGTCATCCATTATTAACCATGATGAATAATAGTCAACTATGGTTAGCTACAATTAACCATGGTTAACAAAATAAACCATAGTTAAATATATCCAACTAAACTCAAACATATTCAACCAAAATCAAATATTGTCAACTATGGTCAATATGAGTCAAACATAATCATGCACTGTTCACCTAAGTCTATCATGATCAACAAGGGTTGTTCAAAATCAACCATTGTTACACATAATCAAACGTGCCCAATAAAAGTCAACCATGGACCCTGGCCAAACATAATCAAACATAGTCAACCTTGGTTAACAATAGCCAACCATGATCAATTGTGATCAATGGTGGTTCCATGGTTAACAATACTACATCATTTTTCTAGCTTATTCAACCATTATTTGTTACTCATCACCAACAATGGTCAATGATGGTCAAACAGAGTTAATGTTACCTAACACAAGTTAACCATACATAACCAATGTTCACTAAAGTAAACCATGGTTGACGAAACTCCAACAATAATCAACCATGTGTAAACAATAATCAACTATGATTAACTAAAGTTAACCATAATCAAGCATAATTCACTATAGTCACACATAATAAAACAATATAGTCATCAATGATTAACAATGATCAAACATAGTTTACATAATTCAAAAGTATTAAATTACAATACATTAAAATCAACTACAACCTAACTTATTCAAGTGTTGAATCTATTTAAAGGTATAGTAATGTTAAATAAAGCAAAATAATACATCTAGAGCCAAAAAAAATAATATTATTTTTAATTAAAATATATATTATTAGATATGAAGTGCTTCAATTAA
Source organism: Pseudotsuga menziesii (assembly GCA_001517045.1). Taxonomy (NCBI): domain Eukaryota; kingdom Viridiplantae; phylum Streptophyta; class Pinopsida; order Pinales; family Pinaceae; genus Pseudotsuga; species Pseudotsuga menziesii. The sequence continues at coordinate 121,651 of LPNX010425708.1, forward strand.
ATATAATATTATAAGAATGGAAAACGATTTTATTAATGAGGTTATTAATACTCTCAAATATATTAAAAATATTTTGACTGTTCTTTTATTCTCACTCTCAAATAATTGAAAAAAAAAAAAATCTAGAAAAGATATAGTAATTTTGATTGCCCATTCTTTTTGGTTCCCGTGACAAATGTACCGTTAACCACAACAAATACAAATAGGGGAGTTGATGAATAATGTTGCACATCCTTGTTGTTTCCACATTGTCGGATCATCCTGCTCTACTCGTTATGGGATCTCGCACATCCTTCTTGTTTCTACACTGTTTTATCATTTTAAAACAAACATCATAATTAATCATGGATATCCATCCACGTCACTTCGTGTGGATGGATATCCATCCATGTGATATATACATGTTATGTTCAACATTTCGTTTGACATTAAATCTTTTTCTAACGTTTAGTTCCACCTTGGATAACAACCATCTTTACCAGTCCACCTCGGTATAATAACTATCTCTGTTAAGCTCTTCTATATTTAATTTATCTTTAAAAAAATAATTATTAAATGGTATTTATTGAATTCTCACCCACCATGCGTGTCAAAAATGAATTCTGAACAAGACGTGTTCATTAATGAATTCTAAAACGCTAACTAAAACTAGTCATTTTAGTTGCCTTATATCCTACTCGAGCGTTCAATACCGATTGATATTTTACTTTCTTTCTTCCCTTAATGAATCCAAGTTGGCCAAATATGTTTATGCTAAGAGAATAGCTCCAATTTTATTTCTATTTTATTGGATTGTAGCATATCTATTGTAATATTGGATTGTTTTTTATAAGATGACGCTGTTAGGTTTCTTCATGATCTTCCATGAATCAATAACAAGCTGTGATTCGCCTATCAAGAGTATGATTACCGTCACATAATGTTAAATCCAAAAAAATCCTTCATTCAATAACTTGTTTTTATTATTACTAAAGCTAGCCCGAGATATGCATTGCAACATATCCAATGAGTATTTGAAAAATATAAAACACAGCATGCCCTCCCATCCTAGGGTTCCCTTGTGAAAATCTACCAAAGTAGCATAAGTTATCAATCTAGTCTACATGTTTAATAATGATTTTTTTAGCACATGAGTGGGTTTAATGGTTAAGAACATGTGTTATCTCTTTGGAAGTCGCAGGTTCAAAAGCAGCTAGGGTAGGGTTGTTGATTGGCTAGTTGTGACAAGGCTAGAAGGGTAGGTGACCTCTCCGATAGAGGCTAGTGGGCTTAGAGACTGCCCCTGCTAAGTCACAAGTTATTTGTATATCTGACTCGCTTGATGGTTGTTTTCATCCTAGTGTTGGAATGTCTCAAGAATTGTTACAACCTAGTCAAGATTAGAGACATAGAATATAAGGCTTTAACCACAAGGTTCTTAGACCAAATATGTAATGCCTCATCTAAATATGAACCATACCAATGTAAAGGAGACCTTCAAAACATAGCAGATATTCTCTAAACCTCAATCAAATATTAACACGTTAAAAAAGACAGTCCACATTCTCCAAAAATGGTCCACACTCCTCATAAAGGAGTCAAATAGTTAAACTTGCAGAGTATTTTCCTTAAAGATAATCCCAAGTAGAAAATCTCTTGTGTATAGCCATACACATAAAGATCTTGGCTTTAAGAGGGCACTCTTATCTCCATATTACAGAATGGAACCAAAGTGGCTAAGTGATATATTATAAGTTTTTCCTCTCACAAAAACTTATAACCCAATATAGGAAAATATAATCTTCCTTCAACATTCCTCAACCATAGAAGTTCGTCGTCCTTGTCCCAAACCCTGACATGATTCTTTTGCAATGCAACAATATTATGAGAACCAAAACGAACTTTAGGTAACCAAGCTTGTCTAAAAGGAGTGGTATTCCTACGAGTGGTATTCCTCTTGGTCAACAAGTTGAGCCAATAAAAGGAAGCCTTAATCATGTATTGATCATGTAGATAATTCTTAATATTCTCAATCATTACAACTAACCAAAGGATCTGAGCCAACTCTGATCTTATATCCATATTCAACCCTCCACACCAACCAACCACCATTCAAATCAAAGGAATGAATGAAATCTTTCAAAATAACTGAAGTGTTAGTAGTTGATTTGACTTTGATGAAACCAGTCTTCATTAGTCAAAGACATATATATTTGTTGGAGACCACCTTGACCCACAAGCTATCACTTTCAGGAATTCTCCATAGATCCTTTCTTGCTAAAGATATTACAAAACCGTGAGGGTTATCTTTTCAAGGCCCCAATCCCTATATCCTGGGAAATGCAATCTTGGGCCAAACAACCCAGTGAAAAATTTTGAGTTCAACACCACCACTCCATAGAAAATGATAGCAATCCTTCCTAATTTGTTCAATCTCACGTTTAGGAATAAGGGAGAGGATGATCCAATATACATTGATCACTTCCACCACTACTTTTTCAAGATCAATATGACCCCTAGATATCCACTTATTACACTAATAAGATAGTCTACATTAAGCTTTCCTAGGTAGTTAAGACCAATCCTTTCTAGAATAATCATTTCTAGAATAATTATTAGGTTTTATAAAAAATCCCAAATATGTTAAACCAACAAGCATATTAAATAGAAAATAGCAGTTATGGAATATAGTTTCAAGAAATGTCAATGGTAAATTATGGATGTTCTTAATCTAAACCTTTCCCTTTACACCAAATCAATTAGGCATGTGATGCTAAAACCAATTGAGTTACTTCCAAAGGATTCATTATTTTGAACCAATACCATTTTAGTTATAGAAAAAATGGTTGAATTCCATAGTCATCCATTCTAATGGAAAATGCATGATCATTCATCCACCTATCCCTCTCATATGTCCTTGTATGGGACTTTTTTCAACCATTCACTGATTTCCCTACGTTTGGGCTATCATAAACTCAAATCACCTAACTTTCTCTTATTAAACAAGCTCATGGCATGGGCCAAATCCTCATGCACCCTACTTTTGATTGGAAGTTGGTTTAACCCTTCTTTTTACTCAAACTAGTTGTTTTCCTCATTAAAAATGCCTCAAACTCATCTTTACAACTCATGTTAGTAGGGAAACATGGCCATGATCCTTTCTTATATTTCAATTCATCTCTCATTTTCAACATGCTCAGTTTTCCTCCCTCTTTATACCCATATATTCACACACCCAATGAGCTATGTCAATCCTCTAGTGGAGACCTAGATAACAAGAAGTTGTCTTCCCACCCTCCCTTGTCATTACCTCTTTAAATCTAATACCTTTAGCTCAAGAATCCTTTCTCTCATAGTCATTCCTATTACTAATAACTTGAGCGCAATAGCCTCTACTAGAAGGCAAAGTCCCTTTCTCTCTACACCACAAGTGACACAAATGAGGTTGTTATAGACCTCTCTTTAATCAATGCTAGTAGAATCATAAAAAATGTAATAGGTGTTTACTTCAATACATTCAAATACATTCAAACCATGGATTTTTCATCTAGTGTGGTTCCCTACCTTGTTCAATAGTTTAAAAAATATTCTCACTACTTGACTTGGAGGCTAATGCACAACTCACATTCCATTCATGGATACCAACAACCTCAACAACAAATAATGATGAACAAAACTTTCTCAAAGAAGTTGGTTAAAGTTTATGTGATATTGTTAACTCCATTAATACCATTAACAAGATAGAGGGGTTATGGACTACACAAAATAATTTTAGTTGATTAGGAGCATCCCATGATGAACAAAAGTTTCTCAAAGAAGTTGGTTAAAGTTTATGTGATATTGTTAACTCCATTAATACCATTAACAAGTTAGAGGGGTTATGGACTACACAAAATAATTTTAATTGAGTAGCAGTATCCCATCTTGAACCTCTATTATCCCTTTCTTACTATACTCTTTTCAAATATATGACAATGTCAATGCATCTAACAAAATGCTAAGGAGGAACCCGAATTTGCGGAGTGCATTGTTTTCCTGTGGGTAAGGTTCATGATTATTTGAATTTTTGTAAGGTAAGACTAGAATTACGCTTTCCATACCTATAAATATTTTTTTCCAACAACTTGGCTTAGGTCCATACAATATATTTTAACCATTATTCCTTAAAAGAGGGTTCATGTCTTATTTTGGAGAGAGGTAATGTGCAGTAGTTGTCAAATTATGTGAAGAAGTCACATTATTTGGGGTCCCTTTTACAATTATCTTTATGGTCTCCCCAAAACCGATGAAAATGATTATTTATATCTTCATCTCCATTTTATCATTAATGATATTCTAGCCAAAACAATATAAGTGGGTACTAAAAGAGTCCACTTCCCCAATGAAATTTCTTCTTCACAGTGTCCCCAACCCTTATTTGTGTCCATTTCAACTATTCGTCATGGACACGGATATGAGGGTCCTTTCGCAATGGAATCAGTGAAAATCCCATTCATAGGATAACAACTATCATGTGATCACCGTTTGGTACCTGGATTACTCTTTCTACATCTCATATATCTTAGTTATTAAGATATGTGGACATTTGCATAGTGTTATAAATTTAGTCAATAATAATATTAGCTTCATGAAGAACTTTTCCATAACAATGATCTATATAAACCAATTCATTTAATGAAAAAATTGATGCACATCAGATCCTACTCCCTTTTCTCTTAGGTTACTACCTTCTACCATGTTTAATTATGGTTAGGGGTTTATCTTATGAATTTTTATGAATTTTTATGGTCATGAGTGGACCAATTCTATAAGTATTCCTTAACAATTCATCTTCATCTTGCTACCATAACACTTATTCTATGACTTTGCATCTTTCAAATCCTTACAAACACAATCATATATGTGGAAATCATTTTTCTTAGTTGGCATAGGTTCCACATAGATAAAAAACTATGAAATTCCACGCTTTAAATAATTTGATTCCATGTGGCCCCTCTACAACCTAATACTATTAAAATTTGCATTATTCATCCCTTTTTAACTATAAACCATTGGACTTGAAACAAATTATGCTATATATATCATTCATCTTCCCACTCTTGATGTCACAATACCCCATTTACATAACCCTCATGGTTTTAATCCATAGAATATCTCCTTTTTTTATATAAACTATTCACAACCTCTAACAATTGCATCACCCTAGCATGATTTAATTCCTCACTGTTTTTATTGTAGTTCCAAGGATTACAAGGAGTATTAGGTATGGAAATCATCTTAAAGTGAGAGTCATGGGGTGTCTTTAATTCATCACTTATGTCTTCAACACCACAACCCTTGGGAAAAGAAATCTTAGGCTAGACAACCCACTGAAAAATATTGGCTTCAACACCACTACTTTACAGAAAATTACATAAATCCTTTCTAATTTTCTCAATCATGCCTTTAGGAATAAGGGAGAGGGTGACCCAATATCATAGAATCATGGATCACTATTCCCCCTAGATAACTAATTGTTACAACAATGAGATAGTATACATTCAACTTTCCCTTATCAATATGCCTCGTACATAGCATTTTTGCTTGCTAAATATATTTCAAAACTATGAGGGTTAGGCTAGACAACCCCTTGAAAAAGATTGGCTTCAACACCATCACCTCTCAAAATATTATAGAAAGACTTGTTAATTTTCTCAGTCATACATTTAGGAATAATGTAGAGGGTGAACCAATACATCAGGATCATGGATCAATATTCCCCCTACATAACCAATTGTTATACCAATGAGATAGTCTACGTTCATCTTTCCCATTCCAGTCAATAAAAAACAAGGAACAATCCGAGTTTGTACTGAATTTAGGGATTTAAATTTGGCTTGTCTCAAAGATAAATAAATATTCCCCCTAGATAGCATTCTTGCTTTCTAAATCGTTTGCAAAATCTATGAGGCCCTAAGCCATCATATCCTTGGGCAATGAAATCTTGGGCTAACAACCAAGTGAAAAAGATTGGCTTCAACACCACCACTTCACAGAAAATTATAGAAATCCTTCCTAATTTTCTCATTCATACCTCTTGTTATATTTTCTTAAGATCTTATTATATTATCTAGGATCTTTATCTGAAAGAATAACAAGTACAACAAAATGCATAAGATATAAAAGATACACAAGACACAAATATTTTCATCGGGGAAACCATAAAGGAGAAAACCCTAAAAACTTCTTTAGAATAGTATGATGATCAAAAAAAGTAATAAGAAATGTTCAGCAGCTATCTCTCTCTCCTCCTCTAATTGTATCTCTCTCTCTCATGTGACTTAGAGAGTGTGTAAGGTGTGTATAAATGAGGGAGAGCGCCTCCCTATTTATACCTTTTCAATTCACTGACCAAATATAAGACTGGAGCCTACATGTCATCTCACATGGGGCCCACTTCTCCTAGAGAGACCACAATTACATATTACATGATGCTATACTGAAGACTATTGCCTCAACTTACAACTAATATTGTACCTCAAGGTCTATACACAATTTAGACATCCCGTAAAGGGGTAACACACATCCCTAATGGGGGTACAACAACATACAATGATAATATTCATCAGAATATCTTCTGAAGTTACAAATACATCAACACTCGTTCTTAACTAGGAAGGTATTCTCTCTCTACACAGTCATCAACACATTTGGTCAGGTCTTCATCGCATCATCATCATCAAGGAGTCATAGAGTCTTCATCATAGCTACTGCCATCATCTTCTTATAATTTGATTATCATCCCATACTATCTGTCATCAGAAGATTCTATAGTGCCATCCCTTTTTCATGTTGGATGTATTCCTAGCCTCCATGTAGGTATTCATCATCTCTATGAGCAAGCCATCAAGTAGGTACATCCTAGGACTTATTATATTCCTCTTCCAAAACCTACAGGATCTCCCAAGACTGATCATATGCCACTGCAAAACCTGAAGGAGCATCCTATGACTGATTACATGCCTTGCAACACCTGTGTACCCTGTTGTTACCCTATCATCTTCAGATCATCTCGTCGTCACACTGAGCACAGCCCATATACACATAACACAACACTTACATCAACTAGCATGGGAGGACAAACCTACAACCATTCAGGAAAGGGTCAATATTTACATCAACGGCCATGGGAGGACCAACCTACCACCATGTCAGAAAAGCTCCAACACTTACATCAATGACCATGGGAGTACCTAGCCTGCCACCACGTCGAAAAGACTCCGGCACTTACATCAATGACCATTGGAGTACCTAGCCTGCCATCATGTCTAAAAGGCTCTGGCACTTACATCAACGACCATGGGAGGACCTAGCATGCAACCATGTCGGAAAGGCTTATGTGTATCTGCATATTTTGGACTTATCACTTCCCCTTGGAAGGAACCTCAATTTGAAGTACACCAAGCTTCTCTCTGAAGTATTCAAACATCACTCTAGCCATTTCTAGCATAGAATCACATCAAGACCGATTACGTCCAAGGATATCCTACGAGCTTCGTCAGGACTGATTACATTCGAGGACAACCTACAGGTTTGATTATGAATGAGAAACCTATGACCTTCACCAGGATTTTATGCTCAAACAATCTGTCTCACTGGCTATGCTAGAAATCAACAGTCCCTCTTTCGAGAGATATCGATCTGGATCACATACTGGAGCTTCATTTCTCCTCTCTACATCATACAAAAATCCAAGTCATACCAATCAAATCAAATAGTATCTTTCAAAAGAAACATACTACCTCACAAATAGTCGAGCAAGTGGAAACATATTTTTCCTCGATTGTACTGAGCTCCATGCAGGACCGCATCCTTCCAAACTAGTAGCCCATACTAGATCTCAAACTGAAGAAGAGACCCAAGGTGCTCATCTTCTCAGTGGCGCTACCAATCTGGATCAACATAACCATGCAGGTTAGTCTTCTGATTCATATCATACTTGAGCCCATACTCAACTATACCCTTCAGTTACCTCACTGCATGCTTTGCAACTAGGTGAGCGTGTCCCAAATCCATCAGGAACTGGCTCAGGTTGTTCAGAAAAAATCATATGCATGGTCTTGTATTCGTCAAGAACATCAATGAACAAATCATCTGATGATACATTGTGGCATCAATCGTCTCTGATGAAGCATCGCACAAAAGCTTCAAGTTTGATGCCATAGGTGTGGTTATCTCCTTGCGGTCTAGTATTATGAATTTCTTCAGAATCTCCATCGCATACTTTCCTTAACCAAGGAAAATCTCATTCGCATTCTTCCACACCTCTATGCCTAAGAAGTAGTGCATTATCTCTAGGTATTTCAACTTGAACTCTGTAGAAAGTCTCCTTCTTGCATCTTTAAAGGGTTCCTCTTTTCCTATCAGGAATAGGTCATCAACATATAACAGGAGCAACACTGGTCTTCCCACTTCAACCTTGAAGTAAAGGTTGGAATCCGCTTTACTCTCAATAATGCCTAGACCCATCAGTAATTTGTCCATCCTGTTGTACCATGTCGAACCTGAGGATCTTCTGCAGTCACTCCCTCTCAAGCGGAGCATCATTATCCTGCTACCTTTCGTACTCTATGTATTGAAACATTATGTAATAGAGTGACAAGTAGCTTCCTCTGCAACTAATATTCTATGTATCCATCTAAGGTCACTCGATACCAAGATCCTCTATCTTGAACTTTGTTGGAAAGTTCTTCTCGCACCCATCTTTGAGTTTGTCATCCTCTATAGGCTTTCATCTTCAACCTTGTAGCAAAGGTTAAGATCTTCATCACACTAGGTGATCTTCAAGCTCCTTAATGTAACTATATGTTCAATCCCATGAGTGCCTTCTGAGCTTGTGCAGGGCCTTCTTTAATTTACACACATGATTCTTCTTGGCATGTGTCTCAACTCCCAATGGCTACTTTACGTATACTTCCTCCTTGACTACACCATTCAAGAATGTTGTCTTAATTTCAGATGGTGTATCTCCCATCTCATACCCGTATGTATGGATATAATGGAAGTGTACCTCGTCACTGGTGCAAATGTCTCTTCATATCCTGTGCCTTCTTTCTGTGAGAAGCCTTGTGCTATGAATCTTTCCTTGTATCCCACGATGCTGCCATCTACTACATGTTGGATCTTGTAGATCCATATGGAAGACACTACGGACTTCCCTTCAGGTCTCGACACCACATCCTAGACATCATTCTTCTTGAATTGGTACTCTTTGATCATAGTCTCCTTCCCTTTCTTCTTGGCTACTTCTTCATAGCTGGAAGGATCTGCATCAATGATATCGCTCAACAGTGTCACATAACTAGAGTGTATCTAAGGCCTCTTTCTTTGTTTGGAAGTATCCTCATACTATTCTTCATCTTGGATTATTTATCAGGCCCAAGGTGGTCTTCATCTCTCAAGGTGGGTCTACCGTTATCTTTATATTCTTCTGAAGCTCTTTCTTCTGCGATGGTGTCTTTCACCTGGGAAGCTTCAAGTTCCTCTCCTGCACTGTCGTTAGTTTTTCTTTGGAATGATCTACAAGTCAACTTTTGTTGCATTATTAGAAACATATCATAATTTCCAAAACATATTAATAGTGAAAAATATATGTCACGTAGCCATGCGACTATTTTAGCCAATGCTACAACATTCATCCATATCATGTATATATACAGTAACTTCTAGATGCACTCTACCCCAATGTTATTAAGATTTTGTACTACTCCTAATATGAAAGAAAAGAGGTTTCAATATCAAAAAGTAGTAATGTAATGTTGTACACCATCATTGACTTCTTACCCATTATGTGCAATTCAGTAGTATAAATGAAAAATACTGAAACATCAACTGAATATAAACAAATGTAGAACCAAACAATATCATGAAATTACAATTGAATGGTTATCTTTGTTTGTTTCATGTGTAGAATCCTTCTTGATCCTTCAGCTTCATCATTTTCTTCATTCATAACAACATCATTTATTATCCAAATTCTAATATGGATAAGAGGTTCTTCAAGAATTGAGTCCTTCATATTCCTCATCGCTTGAAGGATATTCTTTGAATCGTGAGAGCTTGATCTCCAGGTGCTCCCATCTTCTCTTCTCTTATTATGAGTTCAGCTTCTTCTTATGTGCATTGTTCCCAGAGTCTGTTGAAGGTAATCACTTCCTTTTGGAACAAATTCCTCGAATGAATGAATCCCATGATCTTGGGAGGCCATTGAAGGTGGTTATAACAATATTTTAGTATTCTTCAATTGCTTTATCATACTTCCTTTTGGTTTCTTCAAGGATGAAACATGAGGGATGAGATGAAATTTAATAGAATATGCAATGATTCTCTTAGCTCTAGCCTTAGCCTCATCTCCCTCTATCTCTTAGAACTTCCCTACAGAAATACCAATCCAAGTCAATTTCTTCAAGGATCACGGAAGTCCTCACTAATACAAGTGATCAATTTTGCCACGGAAAAACGTGGCAATATCCACGGAAAAGCGTGGATATTGCCACGTTTAAGTGTTTTTTGTTCCATGGAAACTATTTCGTCGCAATAGCGACGACCCCTAATTTGCGTCGCAAGAGCGACGACCCTTTCCGTCGCTATAGCCACGCTCTATACAAAGGTTTTTAAAAATGGAGATCCACTTCCGTCACTATAGCCACACCTCTTCCGTCGCTATAGCAATGCCTTTCCGTCGCTATATCGACGGTGGGTAAAATTTTGCCACGGAAAAATAGTTGCAGCCGTCGCTATAGCGACACCTCGTCCGTCGCTACAACAACGCCTTTCCGTCGCTATATCGACGGTGGGTAAAATTTTGCCACGGAAAAATAGTTGCAGCCGTCGCTATAGTGACGCCTCGTCCGTCGCTACAGCAACGCCTTTCCGTCGCTATATCGACGGTGGGTAAAAAAAATTTAAAAAAAAATAGTTGAAGCCGTCGCTATGCTCAATTACCGGGCAGCTACCATGCAAACTGGTTTGATCAGTTGTAGCATCTGGACGAAGACTGAAGAAAAGTAGGGTAACCAGATGACATTTCAACTGGAAGACTGGTGGTTCTCAATCCAACAGTCTTTGAAGCGGCCTCCTCAGCTGCAAGGGATGATAGAACTGATGTAAACATTTGGGCTGACGAGGTTGAAGCAGCAAGCTTAGCAGCAACTTCAGCTGCAACAGATGCTGCAGTCATTTTACGCTTATCATCCACATTTCCAGCAGCCTCCGCAAAAGATGTTACTGGTGGCATTGGCACAACCAAAACTGAACGGTCTTTATCTGCCACAGACTGATTTTCTCGATGAAGAGTGGGAATTGTATCAGAAAACATATTTGCATCTGCCGCACTCTGCTGTCTTGACTGACTTTTCCCACTGTTGGTAATGTTACTTAAGCGCTCATCCATACTTTCTGCTTGCTCTAGCTGACCCTGAGCAACCTGAAATGAAAAAGAAATGGTCATATGCAAATATCTCACCAAGAAAAAATATAGGATTTAAATAGCACCAAAAAAATATTCTACCCAATAACAAAATGGTTTATTCAAAATATCAAGACATCATTTTATTCTCCAAAACTGAACAGATCAATTGTAAAATTGGCATATATCAGAGAGATACACATCCTACACAAAAAATCTTCACAAAAGATTTAATGACTTACCTCAATGAGATACAAAGTGATCCCGGAGATACAGGGATTTGACTTGGTCCAAATAATTCAAACATAAAGTGCTTCACAAAGTGAAACTGTGGCATGCCGCAAATTTCCATGTAATAGCAGTGTGCTGCAGTTCAACACCACAGATGGTGCAAAAGGTCAATTACTAAATTGAGACAGTAGCAGAACCGTGGAATTTGCTGATGGCACGGCAGATCATCTTCTACGACTCTTCCTTTCTCCCTTACCCAATGTACATGAACAATTGTAACATTAATATTGTAATCTGGAAGTTGGAAAGACAAGAAGCTGAACTGATTTGCTTTCCCATAGAAATACCATTTTATCTGACACCTCCATTGTAAAGGGATTGCAAATGACAAGTTTACTGTGCTTTTACATTGTAGTTCATTATTGAAATCTTTGGTTTTATGGCTGCCAGTGTTTCTGTGTGAATGTGTGATTGTCTTATCAATTTGAGTTCTGTCATCTACTCTTGCTGGGTGCAATTCTGCTACACAGCCCTTCTAAATCCTGGTCGCATAGCGTGATGGCAGACAAAAATCCCAGCAGAATTGAGCTACTGAGAGAGGGAATCGTCATCTTGATAGGCAAATGACAAATATGGAGCCCAGATGAGCCATATTACACAGCTGTTGCAGACTTTGACTACTACTGTCACAGCATTGTAAGAGAGCATGAATCAGAGCCCTTCAATTAACACCACAATCCAAAACTCTCCTTCCTCTTCAAATAATCCATCACTGCTCAAATTGGACTCTTGACTAAAGGTCAAGTCAAAGGTTGAGATCTCGTCTTATGATGGCCTCAAGTTGGACAATTAGATAAGGTAGCTAGAGAAGTACTACAGATAGAGCAATACTGGGATGAGCAAAAGGTTGCTTTTGCAATGGTCCGAATGAAAGGAGGCTTTGCTCTGATAAGATGACCTCTGTGAGTGTACACAGAACCTCAGAGCCACCAAGAATGTTCCGAAGGATGAAAACTGTTGTCAAAGGATTTCAACTACATGAAGAGCAAGGGATGCATTGGCAGTGCTTGCAAAAGAAGTCAATAGATACCTATATCTAGTAGTTCAGACAATTCAACATTTAGCACAGAGCAATGCATTGCAAACTCAATTTGGTGATATTTCATTGGCAGTCTGATCACTGCAATTCAAAAAGAACTCAAAATGTTAAGACATAACAACTCTGGAAGATACCTTCCCAAAACCAAGTTGGCTGAAGCTAAAAGCAACCAAAGAAAGCTGCAGAATCTTGGCATGAATTCCAAGCCAATGACCACAAAGGCCACTTCAAAAGATAAATGAAGTTCTACAAAGGTACAGAGCAGCAAAAGGCTGACCCCAAGACAGCATGTCACAAAACACAAGAAGTTCCATTTTGTAACTACTACAAGTGCAAAGGACATACTAAAAAGGAGTATTGAAGGCTGCACCCAGAAAAGCAACTGAAGTCTGTGCAGCCTATGCAGGGCAAGAAAGAAATTGTTGTACTTTACTCCACTATTGAAGTCATTTCCTTAATGTCTGCAGTTCATCCCAATCACTCAGAGCAACAGAGATTGTTCTCCATCGAAATCAAGATTGAAGAAGAATTCATCACCCCAGCTTTTGACAGACAAAGATATTTGATCTCCAAAGCAGGATGTACAATTTGATTATGATGATCCTGAACCTAGCTCATTGGATTGGCTTAGCAAGAAAATTTGTAAGTAGCTTCATAAAATGCAAATTGTGGATCAAAGATGTT
>LPNX010425708.1:143411-160550 GCA_001517045.1 Pseudotsuga menziesii
ACCATAAGCCAAAGAAATAACAGAAAATTGCACGCATGTAGTGACATTTGATTCCATATCTCCATAAAGTAGCATCGGTTAGGTTAGACGAATTAGGAAGCAGTAGCCATTGTACTCTCCATTCGCCATTTATATCATAGAATTTGACAGGGGATATATTCAAAATATCTATAATATCGGAAACATAAATCTCCTACTTCTCTGAAGCACAAATATTGACATGGAAATACTATACACAGCTATTGCCGAAATTACACATCTACTCTTCTTGTGAGTACAACACTGGGGCCTGAAATTGAGATGCAGAAATCGAAAAAGAAAAAGAATGGGTCACTTTAGCATACATTTTGAGAATAGATACCATATGCTTCTGCTGCTGAAAATTCCAGGATTCTTCCCAGAAAGTACTCAAAGTACATTAAATATTCTGGTTGAGTCGAATCTTCTCGGTTAACAGCAGAGGAAACTGAAATTTACAGCAATGCATGAAATCTTCACGGTTTACAGCACAGGAAATTGTAATTTACAGCGATGCCTGAAATCTTCACGGTTCACAGCACAGGAGACTGAAATTTACAACAATGCATGAAATGGAGTGTTTGAGTTCCTCGAGGAATAAAAGACACGCCTTCTTTTTGTAAAAAGTCAACAAAAGACGGTTCCGTCGCTATAGCGACGTAGCTCCGTGGATACAGCGACGTTGAAGGAGGAAGGCATCGATATAGCGACGGAGAAGATTATCATCGTCGATACAGCGACGAGTAAGCGTCGATACAGCGACGGCAAGTTCATTTTGCTTCCGATTTTACACCAAAAAGTATGAAACGTGGAAAACCTCCGTGGAAAAATCCGCGCTTTTGTATTAGTGCCTATACTTCCATACTTGGAAGTTGTCAGCTTTACCAATCTTGTCATCAAGTTGGGTGTGATTAGTCATTTTGAAATGAGAACCTCAAATGTAAATAGAAAAAATTTAGATCTTATCGATTTGAGGTGTCCGACCTAGTTTCGGAGCTAGATGTTCTAGGGTTTTTCAAAGAAACCCTAATTTTTCAAACTTGGAATTTAAACTTCTAATTACGCAGAAATATTGGCCCCTTAAAGGCGAGCTGTCGAATGTACTTCTTTTCTGAAACATTGGTGTGAAGCTCTCGGAACAATAAGTCCTAGTTTTCCAATTTCTTCTCCACAAATGTATGAAATTGATTCTATTTTCTCTTCAAAATTTCAGATCCTTACAGTCTAAAAATTCTCAGTGAGATAGCCTTATATGTCTTCTTTCCAACCCCATAGGTTATAGAATAAATGGATTCTCCAAATGGGACTTATTATGATTTTCCCAAGGTGACTATTTTGGGGACTGTTCAGCATAGCGAGCTTGTACAGACTACCATGTGTCAGTGTTTCACATTGTAGGTCTAAAACGCATACCACAGAAACTAAATTCTGTTTCCTACGTGAAACATCTTGCAAAATTTCATTTGGACCTTCATATCCCAAGATATAACAAATATACCTAGGTCACATGTTTATGACTGTATTCTAGAGGAGGTTGGAGCCCAGATTTGGAGGAACCATATCTCTTGAAGTATAGCAAATCTAATGATGAAACTTTTACAAAAGGTAAAGAATATTTTTTATTCGACGTGTAAAAGTTTGTGCTTCTAATCCTTCTCCAATATCGTGTTATAGCGAAATTTATAGAATGACTAAATTTAGTCTTCTAGGGTTTTCATGCATGAAACCCTAATTTTCATTAGCTGCGATTGTAGCTATATTTTGGCTGCACAGTGAAACTTCTCTGATTCAAAAACTACTACCACCAATAGATGTGCCCTAGTGATGTGAGTTATCCTATCCCTCCTTTCTTGATGATCTATTGAGAGAACACCTTCAACTAGGAATCCCTAGTTCTGGCAGCTCCACACTGCCTTCTTTCAAAGAGGCTCTGATACCATGTTATATTTTCTTAAGATCTGATTAGATTATCTAGGATATTTATTTGAAATAATAACAAGTACATCAAAATGCATAATATATAAAAGATACAGAAAACACAAATATTTTCATCGAGGAAATCGTAAAGGAAAAAACCCCGCAAACTTTTTCATAATAGTAAGATAATCAAAAGAAGTAATAGGAAATGTTCAATAGCTCTATTTCTCCCCTACTCTGACTGTATCTCTTTCTCATGCACCTTAAAGAGTGTGTAAGGTGTGTATAAATGAGGGAGAGAAACTCCGTATTTATACCCTTTCATGTCACTGACAAATTATAAGACTCAATCCTACATGTCATATCACATGGGGCACACTTCTCCTAGAGAGACCACAATTACATATTACATGATTTTATACTGTGGACTATTTCCCCAACTTACAATGGAGGTTGTACCTCAAGGTCTAGACACAATTTAGGCATATCGTAAAGGGGTAACACACATCCCCAATGGGGGTACAACAACATACAATGATAATATACATCATAATATCTTTCGAAGTTACAAATACATCAACACCTCCAGGAATAAAGGAGAGGGTTACACAATATACATGGATCATGGATCAATATTCCCCCTATATAGCCACTTTTTACACCAAGTAGATAATATACATTCAACATTCCTATATCAATATACCCCCTATATGGAATTATTTCTTTCTAAATATTTTGCAAAACTATGAGGAGTTTTAAGGCCTGAATCCCCCATATCCTTGGGCAATGTAATATTGGGTGAGATAACCAAGCGAAAATGATTGGATTCAACACCATCACTTCTCATAAAATTATAGAAACCCTTCTTAATTGTCTCAATCATACCTTTAGGAACAAGGGAGAGGGTTCCCCAATATACATGGATCATGGGTCAATATGCCCCCTATATAGCCACTTTTTACACCAATGAGATAGTCTACATTCAACTTTCCCAAATCAATATTCCTCTTAGATAACATTCTTGCTTGCTAAATATTTTGCAAAAATATGATGTTTTTTAAGTCCCGAAGATGCCATATCCTTGGGAAATGCAATCTTGTTATTACATGCTAAATATTTTTCAAAACTATGAGGGTTTTTAAGTCCCAAAGAAGCCATATCCTTGGAGAATGAAATATTGTACTAGAGGACAAAGAAAAATGTTTGGCTTCAACAACACCACTTCTTAGAAAATTATAGCAAGTGTTCCTAATTTACTCAATTATACCTTTAGGAATAAGGGAGAGGGTGGCACAATTTACTCTGGTGATCAATCAATATCCCATCCCCTAGATAGCCTCTTGTTACATTAAATAAAGTCTACATTCAAATTTCCTAGATCAATATTCCCACTATATACCATTCTTTCTTGCCATATCTTTTGCAAAACTATGAGGGTTTTTAAGGCCCCAAGTCCACATATCCTCGGGCAATGCAATATTGGGAAAGACAACCGAGTGAAACGAATTCCTTCGAGGCCACCACTTCTTAGAAAATTTTAGCAATCCTTCCTAAATTTCTCAATCATGCCTTTAGGAATTAGGGAGAGGGTTGTTAGTTGTTCTCAATTGCTTAGATGATATTATTAAACAATTCACAATAGTAGATCATTGAAATAACAACACGCATATAAACACAATGAACAAATAGATTTTAATCAGGGAAACAACAAGGGGGAAAACCGCGCAAAACTTTCTTAATGTATAACTCAACCAAGGAAATATAAAACCCTGCCATGTCCCTCCCTTGAAGGGACATCAAAAGTGTTGACCTTTCCTAAAACCTAGGTGGTCAAAAGATGCATTAATTGATTAACCTAGGGAATTTTATTAAATTGTTATTTAGGAGGGATGTACTTGGTTTTATTTATTGTCATTATTAATTAATGTACAATTAAATATGTGGAAATAGGTTGTCATGTCATGAGGATTCACTTGGTAAATCCAACTTGCCTAGGAGGATAATTAGAAGCTGTCAAGGGACTCGAAAAGCAAGCAAAAGAGAAAGAGGGAAAGTACCAAAAGCCAAGAAAAGGCAGTGATACACAAAGAAGGAAACTCGGGTCCAAAAGAGGGTGCAATTTCTATTTATAGGTTTGGTCATGAAAGCCAAAGGTGTAGAAGATTTGTCATAAGAAAAATCATGAAACTTTGAGCCTAAAGAGGCTACAGTTTTCATTTAAAAAATGAGTTACAAAAGAATAAAGTGCAGAAAAGATGTCATAAGCAAAAATAGGAAATTTTGGGCCTAAGGAGGGCGCAGTTTCTAATTTGGATGAAATTTTATTGACAAGGAAACATATCTCATGATTCATACATGTTATTTTCATCAAGGAGGGTGAATTCACGATTACGGTAAGGGTTATCAAGTGGAAACTTGCTCAACAAGTCACCCAAGTCACTGAATGGTTATTTAGGGATGCTTATAACTCCATTTGTCAGTCTAGTTGATGATTATTTTTGTGTTGATGAAGATAAGGCTTCCTTACTGAGTGTTATGCCTCAGTCCCTTGGATGGTGCTCCCCAAGTCCATTTCCCCTCTCTTCTCCTTCCCCTTTTCTATCTTATTGCAGGTGACTTTGACCTAACGAGGATCTCATCAAGTTCAGTTCAACCTCTGTAGTTTATATATACTCATTTCTATATGTATATTACAATAAGGTTCTGTCCCATATATCTTTCATGTTAAAATGCTCATGAGAAGAGATTTATGTGCCCATCTAGTGGGGTTTTTAACAGTTTAATGTAATAAAAATGAACTAATGTCCATGGAAGAAGTATTAAATTATCTGATATGTTCAATAACGATATATTAGTCTCTATAATAAATCATTATTAGGTATAAATTGAATCCAGTATGAAATTCATTAATAGATGTACACTCGTGTTAGTTGACTAGGAACATTTTACTAGTCTTACAGTTTTGTTCATTCTAGAAGATATATGCATGAAAATTTCATTTTGAAAGTTGATGTAGGTATTTAAATTACCCCACTACCAATCCCAATC
The DNA here is from genome assembly GCA_001517045.1 of Pseudotsuga menziesii. Lineage (NCBI taxonomy): Eukaryota > Viridiplantae > Streptophyta > Pinopsida > Pinales > Pinaceae > Pseudotsuga > Pseudotsuga menziesii. The sequence continues at coordinate 148,395 of LPNX010425708.1, forward strand.
GTCAGACAATGATTTTTTTAGTTCGTACCATGTTTGACTGAGGCATCATTGCGTAGTGTCTCCCTAGGTCAAAACTATTTTTTCCCAAATTGTTCCGAACAAACTCAAACCACTCCATATCTATTCATGGCCTTATGAAACCCCATTTTATGTTTATTACCTATCTTATAACACGTTTGTACATTTCAAAAACTCATATTTGAATGGATGGGAAAGTTCTTCTTAGTTGCATGGTTGGGCAGCCTAGAAGCGTGGAAGTAGGTCTCAACGAACCCAATTCTGAAACATAAATGATCCTTGATTTACATGTGATAGGGAAGGAAATTTATCTATACTAAATTTTCCTTGGTCTCTTCCTTAACCCTCTGTCATATTACCATAACTTTGTCAGTGATTCACATTTTTTCCCTTACATCTTAAGTGGTTAATGTTACTGCAAAACTATGATTGCAACATTAGTTAATAATTATAGAAGAGTTAGTATTCTGATATGAATATCAGATCATGTATATTACAGTGGTATCAGAGATCTTTCCTTGGCCCATCCTGTGTAAATTAGGTAGGCTCTTTCTTGAATAAGATTGCAAGTCACCTCTTCCGAGAAGGAATAAATTTGTAGCCATGAGACTAACAACATCTAGTGATTATTTTGAATGGGGTGATGAGGAAGCATCCTATTATGATGATGGTGTTACTAATGTTGATGAATGGATCTCCATATGACATTATGTGCATAGAGAGAAAAAATATTATTACACCATATTTCAGCATTGTTGATGCAGAATGGTCATTGGAAGAAAGGCACTAGAAGTTGATGCTTCTGAGTACCTCCAGAGATAGAAAACATTAAGTAAAGAGATACAAGATTTCTTGTATTTTCAAGATTTCTATGAATGTGATATTGGAATATTATATAGGAATATGGATTCCTTTGGAAACTCACATCATAATAGAATAGAAAATATTGTCAACAATGTGTGCAGATAAGAGGAGCAAAGGTTACAACAAAATGAAGTCTCACCTTCCAACTGCTCTACATCAAATATCTGTGAAGAAAGTGAAACAAATATCATGGTGGAATGCAAGTCACTACAAATTTATTGCATGAGAAAAGAAATTTTTGCATAAAAAATTCAAGAGGCACCATGCACAAGTAAAGACCTAGCAACCCATCATCATGTTTTTGGAAGTATTGGAGAAGAAAGGGAAGCTAAATGCACTTCCATCTTCTTTGTGGGTGATCTCGGGATCACTACTAAAGATGTTGGTTCATGTGAGGATGGTGAGACATATTTTGGATCAGGTGCAAAATAAGTTCATAAATTAGATTTAAAGTCACATTTTTAGCCACATAATGAAGAAGAAGACAAGGCCAGACCACTTAGGTGTGACCCACAGAATTTGGTGGAGGAGCCGGATACCATAGTATATTTACATGAAGAGGATAAGATGAAGAACATTTATGATAAAGGTTCTTATTTTTTCATCAGCCATGTTTACTTAGAGCCATCTGATCCATGGGAGGATGAAAATACTTCACTTGCATATTAGGACTGTGAAATGAAGGACAATTGTGAGGTAGATGATTTCACTCCTAGTTTCTCTGTTGGTGGTCACAAAATCAATGCAAAGAAGGGTGATTTTTTCAATGGTGATAAGGGATATTTTGGATCATATTGAAAAGAATAACATATATCAGATAATAAATCATCATTTGAACTTTCTAATGAAGTGGAAGACAAGCCACCACCAGCTGGGTGTGAACTAGAAAATTTGAAGGAGAAAAATCTGATGCAAAGGTATGAACACAATTCAGATTTTTGTACTCTCTTGTATCATGATGAATATGAAATTCCAAGGAATGAGGTGCTTTCTAATTTTTGTAAATATCACATGTCATTCCAACCTTCAGAGATACCCTCCACTTCGCATCACGAAAGTGATTTGGATGAAAATTTAAAGGATGGATTGTATGTTGAGAATGATTTTTGTGTTGTGGATACATGATTCCACAAGAAAAATGGTATCTTTGTCAATTATTAGAAGAATAAGCCTCGGTGGAGGATATTATTTGTGAGCCACATCATTTGATTGGATCACTAAAGGAGGATAGAGAGAAGCTTATGGCAGCCATGAACATCCTTGTTGACATCAATGCCTTGGTGGAAATATTCTAGAGGAGAGATGGAAGGAGAATCCTTTATGGAAGAGTGTATGGCACTTAAACAAGGCATGGCCAAGATGAAGGAAAGATATATGAACTTACAATATGACATAGATCATCTCCTCATGGTGGCTGAAATGTACCATTGTGCATTCAATAAGGAAACAGAAGAGTTTGAAAGACTCCATAGTAAATGGGAGGCTACATATGATTCCTTGAACAGAACCCAAGAAGCCCTTCAAGACTCAAGGTTGCAGAATGATCAACTTCAAAGGGATTTGAATGTACCACACCTCCCATATTGCATGGAAAAGAATCATGTGGACATGGTAGGAACTACTTTGGATGTGTTGAAGGGACTTCATGTGGAGGACAACCATGACGAAGGAGCAAATTTGCATATGCTATACAATAGCTATTAGGAAGAAAATATTGGCCAATAACTCATTGAGATTGAGAGGAAGGATGAAGTGTTCTTCTCTATCATAAATATCTATGATCATGTTCCATATGGATCAGCAAACAAAATTCCTTATTCATCCATTGATTGGGTGGATAGAGACACCTTTGGAATGAAGACCTTGGGAAGTGAAGGATTTTATTTCTGCAATAAAAATTTTGTTGGGGTTGTCATTGTCTTAACATATGAACGACAAAAAATAATTATTTTTCATATATTAGATACCCCCCATACACATGCACATGAGGTGCATCCTGATTTGCATGTGCTTGAGGAGCTTGAGGTCAAACAAGATGAAGACAAATCACTTGCATGGTTCCTAAGAGATTATGAGTTGCCTCTAGGAAAGTCTTGTACAGTTTTAGAGGAGGCACATGATCACACTATCACTAATCCAACCAATGGAGGAAGTTGTGCATCAATTAGATTGATGGATGAGTGTTGCAGGAAGTTGGTTTACAATTCTTAACTCCACACTTATATTTCAGCCACATTATGTGGGGATGAAAATTGGGTGAAAGGATTTTTTTGTTGATGCCACAGGAGGAGCATGATACTCTCACTCTTCTAGTTGTGGGATTCATGGTCAAGCCATGTGGTTTGACAAGTGAATCAATGGTAGTTGAATTATTTCCACTTGAATCATCCACAATGCAAGTATGTTTTTCCATTGATTGGGTGTCTAGACACATGATTGATATGTGTACTCTGGAGGGTAAATATCTTGCTTGCATCAACGGAGAGACATTAGAAACATTATTAAAATGTTATCAATAGTGGAATGAGCATGTATGGTGTTGAGCCTCATTTTGTTATTATTTTTGGCAATTAAATAACACATTTTAACACATATTTGATTATCTTTAGTATGTTTTATGGCATGCAGATCGTTATTTCAGCACAAGGTAAGAACAAATTTGATGTTATTATAACTTTGGTTATTAATATCATTTTTATGATTTTATCAACTCAAAAGTATCTTATTTAAAGAATATTTAATGTATTATTTGATCCAGATGGAGATCGGTGGCCACCCACCTATTCCACTGGCTCAAAACAATTGTCCATTGTGGCAGTTTCCTAGTTATTTTTCTACAATTTTTTGGGTCCTAAACTTCTGGGGTCGTTTTGAGGCCCTAAACGAAAATTTTTGGAGATCCAGGGCCAAATGATTGCCATCAACATGAATTTGGTTCACCAAAAGTTGTAAATATTATACAGACCATTCCAATGAGCTATCGAACGCCCAAATCGGAGATCGTATGCAAAAGTTATGACCCCGAGAAGTTGACTATTCAACTTACCACCTTGGGGCCGCAAAATTTATGATGGTTCATCTTCTAGGGTTACATTTTGGAATTTTGGGGTTCTCACCTCGTTCTTATTATAAATAGGCCCCTTTGGCCTCATTTTGTATTCATCTTGGCACGAATGAGCGTAGTAGCCATATCTCTTCTCAGAGATAGCTACCACCATTCTAGCAATTGTATTACAGTCTGTTCTGTTTCCACAATTTAATAGAATATTTGTTTACTCTATCTTCATTATCTTTGCAAAATGTCTGTGATTACGATTCTGTATATGTTCTTTCATTTCGTTCATGCATAAGTCCGGATCATTATTTGATATGTATATTTGTTTGCAGATTTTATAGTTCGTTTGGGAAAATTAACACCAAAATGCATTCAGTCTTCCTTTTGCACCATATGTCCAGCTCATGATCTAGCTTGGAATTCAACTCGCCCATCAGCCTGTGCACTGTTAACATCCACTATCAAGAATTAAATGTTTAAGAAGATGCAAACCATTTTGTTGACCATGTGAACAAGTGATAGCATAAGAAGCAATCTAGAAGGATTGTTGGTGCATTGATTTCGCCATCTTGTTTTCGTTGCTCACACATTCAGAGGAGAGAACGTTATAGAGGATTGTCATTGTCACAATGGTGTTGCTTACTACCATGTCACCAAACCACGCATTCAATTGAATAAACTTCCTCATTCTAGAAACCTATCGTTGTGTGCTCTTCCCTATTCACCACGACGCGCTGTTTTCCCTAGATCGAAACCAACATATCCAGCTCACGGCTCAGTGTTTCGTTCAGCTCACCAATTAGCTCGCTCATCAGCCTGTGTGCTGTCAATAATCAATTTTGGGCATTTAAAAATGAAACAGCCTGCAACTGACTGATCATTCATGCATCTGGATGGCACACCAACTTGCAAACTCACACGCTCGCACTGATGAAGGACCTGTGTTCTAGAATCCTGCTGCTGTGTACAAACCTACGCTCAACACCATCCCATCCTCCACACTAAGGAAGTGATCATCACCACATCAAGCACGCTGAAGAAGTCATGTTCATGCTAAACAAGGAGCAGACTCACCACATTGTGCCACGATCATGTTGAAGGAAGAACCATACTATACGCTGGACTGAAATCAATTATGTGCTTTAAAGATTGACTAAAATTAGAGAGCAGTCGACCTTTAGGGTCAACTTGCTCATCTCTCATGTAAACTATATATATCAGTCTCTGAATATAGAGAAAAGTTAGTCATAGTTTTTATAAGCACTGTAATTCTGTTTTTTAATGTGAATAAAGAGTTGTATGCATTGCTGTTGAATATTTCGTTTGAGTAGGAGTTAGCAAGATTCACCCCTGATTGTTGAGAGGACCCCTCATCAACCAGAGGTTCATTTCTTTGTTTAATTTAGTTCTTTCTTTTCTGTTTTAGTTAGTTTAGTTTAATTTCCAATTTGTTTTCATTAGATAATAGTAAATGCTATTTTATTTCATGTTTCCAATTTGTTTTTCATTAGTTAATAGTAAATGCTATTTTATTTCCTGTATTGCATTAGCTTAGTTTTATTTCAGGAGTTAAATAAGTAGATGCACGCATAGCTTTGCTTTCAGTCATTTGTTTTCAGTAATTTATTTTCAATTATTTGCTTTCAATCATTTTAGTTATAGTCATTTCATTTCAGTATTGTTTTCAATTTTTATTTCCAAACATATAGAATAGTTTGCTTCCATTAGAATTTAGTCTTGTTTATTTATTTCCTTTTATGAATTTGCTTATATAAAATAGTTTTCTTTCATTTATATTTAGTTCTATTTATTTATTTATTTCCATGAATTTGCTTAAGTTAATTTCTAGTTTGTTTAAATTAATTTCCAGCTTACTAATTATTTTAAAATGCAATGCTTTCTTTTTGTTTAAGAGTTAGTTTGAAATTAATTTGTTGATTAAATAGGTTTGTTTATTCATTCTATGCATTAGGTTTATAAGTGCATAACTTCAGCTGAAGAATTAGTTCATTTAGGTTAGTGTTTACAATTTTTACTGTACGGACTGCCATTCGGACCGTCTGTCCAGTCGACCATTCAGTCACCCTTTACAGACCTATTGTTTAGTCCATCATTTAACCCTCAGTTTTGTTTTTACTATTTTTATGTATTTTCATATTGTTTCTAGTTTTGTTTTGTCAATCTTTGGATTATGTTTCTAGTTGGTAGTTTTATTTAAGTATTACAATTAAAGTTTGATTGTTTTAGGTTATTGATTAAAGTTTTTTTATTCTTCTTTTATTATCTTTTTAAATTAAATATGGATTAAGTTGGTCTTATTTTCTGATTTTGTTTTATTGTTGTTTTACGTATTTGTTTGCATATAGAGTTTAGGGTTAGATGTATTATTTTTAAGAAGAAGTTAAGTTATTTGTAATCATAGGAATCATTCTTGTTTTTGGTATGTGTTTATTGAAGAATAGAGTTTAAATATATTTATTAAGTTTTCTAGTTGCTTTTGTTTATTATGTTTATTAATTTTTCTACTTGCTTTTCCAGTTTTCTATTTTTGTAAGATAAGTTGTCCTTTTACCCATTCGTCTTAAGGAGTAGTTGGTTGGCTATTTGTCAATTCGGTTATTATAATTTCTTTTATGTATGAGTTAGTGTCTGAAGTTATAAATATTATTGTTTATATCTTTATGTTTAATAGTTGTTTAAAATTTGATACTCCAGTCCAGTCCAATTATTCAGATAGTCTTAGGAGTTTGACTCAGTTTTTCATTTTGAAAGATCTTTCGATCTTTTGTTTATTAAAATACCTCCACGACACCCTATGAGTCTTTTTACCTTTGCATATATTTTGTATCAACTATAAGATTACCAACCCCGGTCGATAATTAAATATTAAGTGTATTTAAGATAGTAGAACACATCCAAACATTATGGTATTAATCTAGGTATTTTAACACCCAACACTTTTGGCACCGTTGGCTAGGGAGTTTTTTATAAGGTAGAATAAATAGGGTTCCTTTATGAAGTTTAGATAGATATATAGATTGCTTTTATACTACACAACAAGAGGGACAGGAGAACAGTAAGACGCAAAGACGACTTCACTGCGAAATTCCTAGAATTTTTGTGGTGTAATAGCTAGATGCATCCACTATAGTGGGGTGCCCCAAAGCCGTGTTGTTCCTTTGTTGTTTTTGTAAGTGTGTTATTTTCTGCATTTTTCATGTACTTTTTTCTCTTTTTCTAGAACAGGCGCATTTGTTATAACAGGCGCCCCTAAATCCAACAACAATAGTAATAGCATAAGTTTCCTTTAATTTAGTTTTATTTTCATGATCGGACTTAGAGATCCTCAGGGTAGATTTATTAAGATGGGAAAAGCTATCAACATTATTACTAACTCTTCCAAGGGACGTAATACCCCAACTACTAACTCACCAGAAAGGTAGCGAAAAACACTTGAAGGGAGTAATTCTGCTTGGAAACCTAAAGAAACTCTTCCAAGAGATCTTACCAAGGGAACCATAGAAGGGGAAGAAAACTTTCCCAGAGGTCCTAAGGACCTCATTCCGGAAGAAATTCAGAAGGATAAACCACTAGTAACTGTTAGTTCTCCACTAATCACAGAACCAAAAGATACGACCTTTTCACTAGTAGGAAGTGCAAACTTTGTTGACTTTGTTGATCCTGAAGAGGTAAAATCCCTCTTTGGAAACACCATAGATACAATCATCTCACAAATTGAGACATCCATAGTAGAACCTACTCTCCCTCTAGGGTTCAATAAGAAAACAATTGACCAGAGGAATATCTCTCCCGAAACAAAGCGTTGGGATGCTCCATTATCACCTCAAAAGGAGCTTCCTAGGTATATTTATATTGAAAACCCAGCCTATATGAAGGGACCAGGAGAGAATGAAGTTCGTAACGAAGTTAGAAATAACGAAGGAGAAGGAGAAAATCAAACTAAGGCTACCTTCGGGTTTCCTATTCTAGACACTATACTGGATGTAAATATGAAAAACATCCCTCCTTCTTCTTTACCTACCTTTTATGGAAAAAGTAATGAGGACATAGACACATTCTTGTTCGAGTTTGATATTCTCTGTAGGAGCTATAATTATCTACAAGATTCTCATAAACTAAAACTTTTTCCCGCTACATTAAAATATTATGCCTTGATATGGTTCATGGGATTAGGTGAATCCACTATCAGGACTTTGGATGACATGAGAACCTCATTCTTACGAAAGTATCAAGAATACTGCAAACCTAAAGACTCTCGCCATGATATATTCAAGATACAACAACTTGAATATGAAAGCCTAGAGGATTATCTCAAAAGGTTCGTTTATACACTTCATAAATCAAAGTATCATGACCTTTGAGAAGATGCAATACGTACACTTTTTCTCAAAGGAATCTCTGAGGACTTGCTAGAGAGTCTTAATCTCATGGCAGCCGACGATATTTCTCATAAAACCTTTGCACAGATCGGTGAGATGTGTAAAAATTATTCTAGAAGTAGGGGGAAAGTTGGGAAAAACTTTCGAGAGCCTTAGTGTAGAAATGTAAGAGGAAATGTTTCTAGTTCAGGAGGGGTTACAAGGATGGAATTGGGTAACCCATTGGAAAATTTTAAGACTGACATCTTAGGAGCCATGGGTTCTCAATTGGATGCTTTACAAGCCAAGAATAGGCAGCAATGAGTATTTTCTTTCCAACGTGTAGAACAAAACATCCCCAAAGGCAATGTCCTTTAAACAACATCTCTTTATGTCACATATGTACAGAGGAACATCTGACAGATAAATGTCCATCCTTTCCTAGATTGCAAGCCATCTATAACAGTGGTGATGTAGGTGAAACATCTAGGAGGCCTCCTTGGAAATCTAGAGATCAACCAGCATACCAGAGTTTTCCACCACAATCCCCACCCTATTTCTCTCCATACCAACAACCCCAATAATGGAACAATCCTAGTTGGAAGAGTTGTCCACCTCAGTATCCTCCTCCTCAATTTCCACAACAACAGTATTGGTCACAAGGGTGTTGAGGACAGCCATACCCTCAATTACAACCTATCCCTCCACCTAATCATCCTTATCCTCAGCATCAACTGAATTTCCAGCATCATTTGCCTGGATTTGTACCTCCAGTTCCTCTCATTGCACAACAACCTCATCACTTCCAAAATACAAATCCTCCTTGACCAACATTATTACCTACGCAACCGATACCTAACCCTAATAATAAACCAACACAAGATCTTAACAATATTGAGTTGCAAACTCTTCCATCCTACCTTGTTTCGACTGTACCCATACATGAGATTCAATTAAGGTCTAGAAGAGTCGTTAATGATAAACCTAGAACATCAATCATCATTCGTGAGGAAAACAAAGAAGAAGAATATTCAAATGAACTCGTGAATGATGCCATCTTGGAGGATGTGAAAATTCCAAAAGTTCCAGTACCTACCCATCCTCCGCAAGAACCTATTTAGGAATAAAGAATTCCTCCATTTCAGCAAGACTAGTAATAGAAAAACCCGTAGTTCATTCCGAGTATGATATCTTGAATGAATTAAAGCATATATGTGTCAAAATCCCATTATTGCAAGCTATTAAAGATATACCAATTTACACTAAGGTGATAAAGGAATTATGCATTAAACACCCAGGGAAGAAACAAAAAGACCCCCTTACAATTCATGTCATAGGAGAGATGTATGAATATATATTAGATCGGTCCTGGATTTCAAAATATACAAATCTAGGAGCCCCAGTAGTGACCATGATTACAAATCCAAGAGCCCCAGTATCTGATTCCGGGCATTTTCATTTTTTGTCCTGTCACTAGTACGGGAAATTAGGGATTTTCACAAAAGTGGAATTTTGGAATGAAATCAAGATATGATTGTTCTCCTCCTCAAAATCAAAATTTTGAGACCAATATCAAAAATTTTGGTTGGTTAAAACTCTGGGAAATTCAAACCCTAGTTTGACTCTGGACCAGAAATACAGAACTGTGGAAAATGAGCACCAGATCTTATCTGGGAATCTCTAATTGGTAATATATAAAACCTTTGTATTTCCATTTTAGGTTCTCATTAAATATGTCTCACCACACCAATATTGAGGATAATCTTGAAGGAGATGATAACTTCTGAGCATGGAAGTATATGATTTCACTAGTCCTTGAAGAGAATGAATTGGACACCTACATAAATGAGGAGATTCCAGTTCTAGAGGGAGATGAGGTTAAAGCCATACAAAATAATAACTTGGTCAAGTCCAAGAGGATTATTGCTAATTATATCAAGAATCACCTTATAGCACACGTTTCTTCCTTAAAGATATGTTTGATTCCTTGACCAAGCTATTTGAAGGAAAGAACATAAATCGTAAGATGAGCTTACGAAATAAGTTGAAGAATGTGAAGATTCAGAATTCAGAGACCATACAGTCATACTTTACAAGGGTCTCTCAAATAAAGTAACAACTTGAAGCTGAGGGAGGAGATATAGAGAATGGAGAAGTTGTGATGACCACCTTGAATGGTCACCATGTTAGTTTTTCTTAAGATATGATTAGATTATCTAGGATCTTTATCTGAAATAATAACAAGTGCAACTAGATGCATAAGATATAAAAGATACATGAGACACAAATATTTTCACTAGGGAAACCATAAAGGAGAAAACCCCATAAACTTATTCAGAATAGTAAGATGATCAAAAGCAGTAATAAGAAATGTTCAGCATTTATATTTCTCTCCTCCTCTAACTGTCTCTCTCCCTCATGCACCTTAGAGAGTGTGAGAGGTGTGTATAAATGATGGAGAGTGCCTCTTTATTTATACCCTTTCAATTCATTGTCCAAATATAATACATGATCCTAGATGTCATATCACATGGGGGCCACTTCTCCTAGAGAGACTATAATTACATATTACATGATGTTACACTAGGGACTAATGCCCCAACTTACAACGGAGGTTGTACCTCAAGGTCTAGACACAATTTAGACATCCCATAAAGGGGTAACACACATCCCTAATGAGGGTGCAACAACATACAATGATAATATACATTAGAATATATTCTGAATTTACAAATACATTAACACTCCACAACAGGATTTGACCCTGAAATCCGATGACATCCGACGTAAAGTACGAATGTGTCGAACATCAATGATGAAAAGTAATGAGTCTTTTGAATTATTTTAATGCCGTCAAATTTTCGACGTCATAGGTGTAGGTTTTTCGACGGAGATCTCATTGAAAAATGTGACAGCTATATCATCAGATTTATGACACTAGTGTGTAGGTTTTTTGACAGATATGTCATCGGATTTCCGACACTAGTTTGTAGGTTTTTCGACGGATTTGCCATCGGATTTCAGACACTAGTTCATAGGTTTTTTGATACTAGTTCGTAGGATATTCGACACTAGTTCGTAGGATTTCTGACACTATTTATTCCTTCTATGGCTATTGACTCTCATGAGTCATGAGGAGTCCTCTATCTAAGGGATATTCATATTTAGGAACCACAATGAATTCCAACATCGTCGATCCTTCCACTTGGCGATTGATCTCAGTCCTTAATCACATGAAGACTGGTGGTACATTAATTTGGGATTTTTTTCACAATGGCGCCAATTCAAGAGCCTAAATGTTTGGCACATTCAAAGCATGGATCGCAAAACCCTGTAGCATTGCGAAATTTCCCTTTGGCTCTCCTTTGGGACTTTACATTAGGTAGCAGGTGGGTTTAAGAGGAAATTGGCTCTTTGTACTCTGGTTTTCCTCGAGATTGTTCTCGGTGGTCTTATTTGCAACATTTTTTTTTAATTTTGGGATATGGGGAAGAAGTGATAAATCCAGTCCATGCAACCATGGTAAGATAAAATTATTTTCTACATCTTTATTTTTAGTCTTATTAGTCTTGAATCAATATTCAGTCCACATAGCCGTTGTAAGACAAAATTATTTTCTCTAGGTTTATTCTTATTCTTATTAGTGTTGACTTTATATTCATTCGAGAGGTTCTAAGCAAAGGCATTGTCTACAAGATGGTGCTAACCCCATTTTTGGAATTGTGAGCTTGGGATGTAATTCATGTTGGAATATATTAAACCCACTCACAACTTAGGATAAAATAATTAATCATTATTTGATTAATTATTCACCCACTAGCTTAATTAGGTGGCACCTTA
>LPNX010425708.1:163308-275715 GCA_001517045.1 Pseudotsuga menziesii
TCAGTGGAAGCGTCTCAATCTAAATTCCCGATAAAAGATTACTTATGTTATTTTCTTATGGTTTTTGTATTTTGTTTCATGGCTCCTGGGGTTTGTAAGTAAAAGAGTATTTTCATTCTCTACCTAGGTACTCAGAGAACCTGGTGGCCATGCATGACACAAAATGGGGCTTTTCCTTCCAGGTACGAATTTACACCCCTCCATTCAAAACAAGTTTTCTTATTTGGTGGTTTTTGGTAAGGTAAAAAAACAAATAATGGAAGCCCTAAGAGCTAATGCCCAAAACTTAGCAGCACTCGCTAGGATATTATTCATAGAAATACCCTAATAAAAAATCATTGCCATAGGGTTTATCCATGGGTTGTTTTATATGTAAATGTTTTTGGAAGAAACCCTCAATCCGCCCTTCCAGTCTACAACAAATAATCATTAAGAACAAAAATACTCTATGATAATCTAATCATCATATCTAAATACTCAATGATCAGCACACTACACACTGCTCGTTTTGATAAGATGTGAGCCTGGGTCCTTTCACTAAAAAGTGTTCAGGAAATATTTGATGTTATATAACGTTTTATGTTTAATGTATTATTTTTAAAAAAAACTATATTTTTCTTTCATAATTTTCCATCCTAATGGAGGTAGGGCGGTCTCTCAGATCCTTTGAATATTTCCACTATTAATTCATGCAATAAATGTAATTGTTCACAGAGAAAATGATCACATAAGCTTTGATAAAAAACGTCCTCTATAGCAGGTATATAAACAATGAGTATCAATCTCTATTTGCTATATAAAGTGGCACAGAAACAGTTTGATTATGTATAATATCCTTCACTGGTTTTATGCCAGTATTTAGATTTTCAGCAACTCTAATATTTGTCCAATACTAGAATAGAATTTGAAAGGATGAAAAATGATGGTATCCCTTGGATTAAATGATACAATCTTATTCAACAGAATTCAGTCTTAAAAATTCTTAGTTTGCATAAAAATTCTTAGTTTGCATAGAATAAAAATTCTTAGTTTGCATAGAATAAAATCTACTAGACAATCCTTTCAGAAAAATTGCATTATGCTTTTTAACTAAGAGTTGGAGATCTAAAGGATGCAAAATTCTGTGCAATGGAAATGATGTTGGAGATCTAAAGGATGCAAAATTATCTGTAATGGAAATGAAGTTGATCTCATGATTGGCTTCATTTTTACTTCTCTTGTTTTCATCATAAAAAGTTATTTGTAAATGCTTTTTTTACCGAGTTAAATGGTTACACATACAATGTGAATAATGCTCCAAAAAAAAACTACAACGTCTTTGAGGCAAACGCTATGTGGGGAAAATGGCTAACTTATTTATTTTCCAATTCTGGACATGTAATTATTTTTCAATTATGGACATGTCTGATGTAAATAAAGTCTAGTAATTTGAGACTTTTACATTTTAATTTTATTTTCTATTATAGTGATGTTTTTTTGTTTTCTGGACATGTGTGATGTAAATAAAGTCTAGTAATTTGAGACTTTTACATTTTAATTTTGTTTTATATTATAGTGATGATTTTTTTGTTTTTTTACTGTAGCTTTAAAGATTTAAATTTGTAATTAAAAAGGAATAATTTGTGATATTATCATAAATTTATTTATTTTCCAATTCTCTACATGTGTGATGTAAATAAAGTACATGTAAACACTGTCTAGTAATTTGAGACTTTATGTTACATTTTATTTTTCTGTTATATTTATTTAGGTGTTTTTTTGTTTAATTGTAGCTTCAAATATTTAAACTTGTATTAAAAAAGGAATAGTTTATGATATTATCATGAATAATGCATTCAAAATAAGCTTTTCATATTTGTGGTAGTCGTTACCCTGTAACTTTGCAAATATGCATGGTTTTGGGGCATATGGGGCATATTCACTTTATACCGAGATACATCTCTTCAGATCAAGTTAAAAACATTCTTTTCAGTTCCATGGTGGATTTCCTAAAAGTAATGTTTTACTGGGAGGTTAATCTACATGGTTTTGGGGCATATGGGGCATATTCACTTTATACCAAGATAAATGTCTTCAAATCAAGTTAAAAATGTTCTTTTCAGTTCCATGGTGGATTTCCTAAAAGGAAAGTTATATATATATATATATGGTGAACCACACTATATCTTTATATTTCAATGTTTAGTCATTTAAGAAGAAAGAGATCTTCGGTGTATATTCTCAGCATTGATTATTTATGATTTTCTTTGAGCAGGTTTTGCATTGAAGTGACACTCTTAAGTTGGTGATATCATCTCTATCTATTTACTTCACATATATTATATTATTTTGAGACATTTTATTCTTTTTTTGTAAAATGATTATATTTCTTAAGGTGGTCTAAATCAAAATAAAATGGTTTAAATATAATATTTTTGTAAGGTAGTCTAAATCAGAATAAAATGGTTTAAATATAATATTTATGTAAGGTGGTCTAAATGTATTCCTTTAGATTAATACAAAGTGTGTGTATTTATGGATCTTATCATTCCTTCTTTACATGATTTTTTTTCAACTTATGGTCTATCTTTAATGAAATATTGGTGGAGATCCATATTGATGGCCAATAAATTAAACCGGTTACGACAAAAGTTTGGTGTAACATTAACTACTACTAATAGTTTGAGATTTTGAATGCAGATGAGAAGAGTGTTGGGGCAGTAGACAAATTCAAAATCGACAGCATTGGTCTAGATGAACATGAGATCCATTTCTGGTCCCAAGGTATGATTTCATAAACTTGTTGTAGTTTGAATGCTTGCATGTTTATTTTCTTGTTCAAATTAATGTAGGTAACACATGGAAATGTGGAAGACATGAAGGAGATGATTAAAACCAACAGTGAAGTAGCATGGGGAAAGTGCTTTGGGTTTTTACATGTTGGGATACCCTTGGAAATGTTGGATAATCCTCTAGACATTCTTTGTAGTGTAAAAAATAATATTACATGTTGGGACACCCTTGGAAATGTTGGATAATCCTCTAGACATTCTTTGCAGTGTAAAATAATATAAAGAGGAAGAAAATGTTGTTTGTAGTCTTCATAATGGGTAAAGCTCTAGGATATGTGATGAAAAACTTAAAAGGTCCATAGGCATAGGTAGTACATGAGTACAATTATTATTATTATCATCATTTTTAGGAGAGATTACAGAAGAAAATTTAGATGGTTAATTATGATATGAAATATTGAAACATGTGTTTGCTAAATGGATGTACAAAACCCTGGAAAACACAACGCTTGTAGTTACTTGAACATGGTCGGCCCAAGAGAAAGGATATTTATTGTTGGAAATGCATTTAAAACTTTATATTTCTTGTTATCGGGTGTACCTTGGTTTCTATTTTTCCTTTATTTTATTTTGTACAAATAAATGCATAATACAATTCTGATTTTGATTTATCAATTTGGCATGCCCTTTTCATGTGTGATTCAATTCGTAGATGGGATTTTCAAATCGAGGCTAAATGTCCTAGAAGGCTGGTATGATGAAGAATTGCTCAAGTTCTCATCTACTATATTGTTATATTGCTGTACTATTTAGCATCATAGAGTAAGGAGGTTAAATCATGTTAATAGCCTCCCTGAAACCGAGTCAGACATTCAAATTAGGTAGTTTTCCTATGAAGTTACATCAAATTATGTATCTTTTCTTTGAAGTTACTTGCTATAATTAAATGAACTAGGTGACGAGTATAAGCTAGATAGGTAGTTTGAGAGTCCAGGTCATAACTGCAAAAGGATACATAGATGCATGTCTACTCTCTTAGTGCTTTGTCCATTGTTTCCAAGAGATGAAGGAAGGTGTGGGCATGCAAAAAAATCTTTGGTCTCTGTTGCTATTTTGAGATTTAAAAAACAAGATGTTAAAATCTGTTAATTCATTTTTCGAATCACTAAGCAAGTAATAATGTAATCACTTAGCAAATAATCAAATGTGATCATTTAGTGGGGGAGACTTGAATCTCAAGCTCTAAAATATTCTTCCATCCATCTAGGGATAAGAAGATTGCCTCCACTAAAATGCATGTGAGAATTAATGTTTCTTTAGTGCCCAGGAGATGAGATTTAGATTGTGTTTAATTTTGTTACAAGCTGCCATTATGGCCTTATGTAAGACTCTATTTTCTAGTTTTACTAGTGTTCAATGGGCCAACTTATGTGTATGAGAAATTTGGTAGGTGATTCCTTCTGAAGCCCAGTGCAAAGTTAATCCCTCATCAGATGTTGAACACGATAAACGTTAGTACTAAAATTTTGTTGAATGATTTGTTCAATAATATGTCATGGACTTGATGCACTTTATAGAGTTTCTAAAAGGTTGTGTTGTGCTTCCAACTCTAAAAAACCCTGTAATTGAAAAAATTACATAGGCATCACCGAGTTATTAATTTGAAAATTTGCAAAGGATATTCAACTTTCTTTAAATGTGTCCTTTGAATTGGGTACCTACATATTAAAAACATGAAAATCTTAACCTGTCAACCATGGACTAGTTGTTACTACCAACTCCACAAATCATATTTTCTAACTACCTAACATATCTCGGTTTGAGGCAATTTTCACTAATATAAACCCTAATTTTTTAGTCTTATGAATGCATATTTTTTTCATCCAATTGAATTTAGAAAAATATTGATATATATGTGTGATGGAGTTTCATATTAACCTCAACATATGACCCTTTGGATCAAATATTCCACAACTTACATACCTTCACATTTACACTCAAAGTATGTTTGTAGATCTCTTTACTTTTAGACTTCAAGAGGCAAAGTCTGGCATTCCTCTCACCATGAAAATCCCTAGTTTGTAAATTTGGGAACAAACAACCATATTTGATGTTAAAGAAGGGGAAGAAGCAACCCTTCTTCACCATGTTGGGAACTTTCTGCATTTCTCCACCATAAAACAACCTTGGTCCTCCAATCTGGGCTCATTTTAGACTATCAATTGGTAGTAAAGAGCCATAATATTTGAATATGGGTTGAATATGAGGGTTGAACTACATTTCTAGACATATTTCATTCCTAAAAGGTGATGAACAACACCATAAAACTATCTTTAGTGATTTCTAGGCCAATTTTGATAGTTAAAACTCAAATTTTGGGCATGAGAAGACATGGTAGGAGTATTCAATTATCATTTACAAACTATTTGGATGGGTAAGATTCCCCAATTCTAATTTACCAACTATTTGGAGGGGTTTTGAGTGCATTGTGTGCCCTAGAACAACAATATACAAATTTCATATAGGATTTTGAAGTAGGAAAGGTGCTAAAAGTAGAAACAATAGTCATAAAAGCCTTAAAAAATCCATGTTTGATGTGCATTAAGGATTCATTTGTCTAAAATGAAATCCCTATAGGCGGGTGATTTACCTTTGTGACCATTCATGCCTTGTTTGGAGTATCCTTCAACTTTCCTAGAGCATTCATGACATGTTTCAATAGGTTTGCATGGAAGATTTATAAGCAATTGTTGTAGCAGCCTTTGGATCCTTCATTCGACTTGAATCCTTGAATCATTAGACAAGTGGAATCCAACAAAGCGTTTGCTCCATATATTTATGGAATTTAACCTAATAAATATGCATAAAACCTATTTTTTTGGATTTAAAGAGAATTCCACGATTTTCAATTGATATTGCATCCAATTATTACGTTCATTTTGTGACTTGATAAAGTGTTATTGGAATCCCATATTTTGGAGATAGTATGAAATTAATAGCCTTTCGTTAGAATCAATAATGAGTTGTTTTTTACATGGATCTTGACTAGTTGAGTGCCAAATAAGGCAAATATTTGGTCATTGATGTTGATCCAGGATAGAAAGAAAACACAAATTCCACCTTGAACAATACAAAAGAAGAAGGTGAACGCATTAGCAAATTTATCAAAATATTTTATATGAGTTAGTATTCACCCCTTTGTTTATTTCATCTTCGACTGAATTCTATTTTCTTATACCTTTAACTAAGACTATCAAGAATTACTTGTAAAATTTCTTTTGTGATCTATATTTCATAGGTTTAGAATCCTAGGCCTATGATGCTATGTTGGAATACTTACTTAACCTCTTTGCTTTGCTGAAAATGTTTGTAGCCCAAAATGCAGTCGAAACCACTAAAAGAAGGAAATGAATCAATGTTATTTTGGAATGCACTTGGCAGTAAAAATTATTACTTAAGTCAAAGGTTCCAGTTAAGTATGTTAGTAAAGATCCTCAATTGTTCACAAGTAGTGTTTCTAAAGGTTTGATATTATAACTTTCAACATAAATATATTCTACTTCAAGTCTGTGCTAGTTTAAGTCCAATATATCCTTTGTTTTACAGAAGGATGTTGGTTAATTCCTTAATACCAATTATAATAATATTCTATGTTTAAAAACTTAGATGATAATTTGATAGTAACCTTGTTTTATTGTTTATATTTTACAAAAGAGGGCTTGGATGTACGACAATAACTGCTTTAACTCAAAGTGATTCATGTTTGTATTTTGGTCTACATGTTTAACTTGAGATGAAATGAGAATTATGTGGGTAAATATTTTACTTTCATTTTCTTGCAGTAACTGCATTTGAATTTCAATCATTCTTTAACTGTATGTAACCTAGATATTCAACTTCACTTTAGATTAATTAATGACTGAAGATGTGATAATTTTTTTATTGACAATAGGAAATCTATGTTTGGGTTGGCCAATAGGTTGACACGAAATCTAAACAATAGGTTCTAAATATTGGCCAGGTAGTAGCTAAATTTCTTATCTCTTGAAATTTTTTTGAGTAATTACATATTATAGCCATTTTCATCATTCTAACAATGTCACTGTCTTAGCAGATATTTCTAGAAAATGATGTGCTACTTGAAAATCTATCTTTGGAAACTCCTATATTTGTTATATTGGAGGGGAGTGATCTAGTTTTTTTCACAAGTTTATTCTCATGGGATTCAACAAAATCAACAGTAAGATTTTAAAATTTGAAATTTTAGATGGAATTTTTTGATCGGTGCTTAAGGTGCAAATAAAGTTGCATGTTATCTTGAATTCCCTTGTTGCATTTTCTTTTATTCTTTTATTCTACTACCTGTTTTGTTACACTTCAATTCCAAGTTGTAATAGATAGTGTACTCCTCTCAATCATAAACATTAATTTCATGGCTGATAGTCAAATATCTCTCGAGTATTCTGTATTTAGGCTCTAGTCACAAGGTATTAAGAGGGTTCAGTTTAAATGAGATGAATAGTTATGATGGTGTTGTTACAACATGCCAATACCAACCTAATATGGTTCTTTTTAGATTGTAGTAAATTTGAGTCGATCGATTGACCAATCCAAGCCCCAAGCTTTGATTGAACACTTGCCATTGACCAAGTCCACCTCTTTTCTTCAAATTATTATATGGAACATATGGAACTACCTACTGATTTTGAGATGAATGAGTATTATAACTTCAATCTCCATGAACTACATATGAATGCGTTAAATAAGTTTATTGTGCTCATTGCTTTAAAAAAACTCTAAAAAATACAAATATTCTTCTTGTATAAGAAGTTGCAGGGTGCTAGCTCAAAGGAAGAGCATCTACATTATATAATGGTAGAGCATCTACATTCTATAATGCAGAATATTTGCAGAATATTGACATAATGATATTTTTAATTGGTTTATGAGAAAGGGTTTAATAAAAGGGTTTTATTAATATACAATTTTTTTATTAATATATAGTACCACGTCGGTTATCCGACAACCTTTGCCTAGCAGTTGTTGTCAGATTTCATGTCAATCCGACAACGCAACTGTGGCTCCGATGGTAGACTGTCGTCGCATTTTCAACATCCTGGGGCCCTTGTCCTACAACCTTGCCATAGGAAATTCGACGTCCTTGTTGTAGGAAATTCGACGACCTTGTCGTAGGAAATTTGACAGCCTTTCCATAGGAAATTCGATGGCCTTGCCATAGGAAATTAGAGGGCCTTGTTGTGGGAAATTCAATGACCTTATCTTTTCATCAAATATCTAATGTTATGCCACTGACAACAAAAAAAATTGAGGTTGTTGAATACCCGACAGGTTTTTGTCGAATTTTAGACATGGCAGTGGTCGGATTTTGGGCTCAAATTCTGTTGTGCTCCCTCTTAAATAGGAAGGAACTCTCTCTCTACAAATTCATCAACACATCTAGTCAGGTCTTCATCCTATCATCATCATCATGGAGTCATAGAGTTTTTATCATAGTTGCTCCCATCATATTCTTATAATTTGGTCATCATCCCATACTATCTGTCATCAGAAGTTTCTACAGTGCCAACTCTTTTTCATGTTGTATGTAGGCCTAGTCCTCTTCCAGTTATTCATCAAAATTTTCTACAGTTCCAGCCCTTTTTCATGCTAGATGTAGGCCTACTCCTCTGCCAGGTATTCATCGCATATCGAGCAAGCCTTCTCGTAGAATCTGTCCAGGATATTATTCACATTTCCACAGCAATATCCTCCGTCTTCTACCTTCATCTCATCGTATCACATAGGTACAGTCCAGGACCTTCTTTACATTTCCACTACAATAACCTATGTTTCCTACTATCATCTCATCGGATCTAGATCATCTCTTTTGACCTACACAAAACAAAAAAAAAGCACATGGAGCACAACTCAAATGAATACCACCTTCATTCTATCAACATCAGAACATGGCAAGATGTCACCAATACAATCCTGCATCTACCACTATCTGAGAACCTTCAAGGAGCACAACGTAGTTAATTATGCATTTGCATGGTCAACCTGTGTTCTATTAATAGAACCTCCTAGGTGCACCTCTTGTGTTTCATGACCTTATCATATCAACATGGGAACTTTATATATCTCATATATAGGGTAGGACTAATTACAACCCAACAACCTGCTACACTAGGACCTTTTTACATTTGGTTGGTCAACATCAAGGAATTACATTTGAACAACCTGTGTCCAGGATCTTTTACGTTCAGATAAAATTTGGTACATATTACGTCCGGGTAACCTACGTACCAAGTCAGGGATCAATATTTATACTTAGACACCCACAGGACATATTGCATCCAAATAAGCTGCGTACCACGCCAAGGCTCGATATTTACATTCACATAACATGTCTCATTTCCCATGTGAGATATCATGCATCAGCTATTTCTAGCATGGAGCATATCAATACTGATTATATCCAAAGATAATGTGCAAGCTTCAACAGGACTTATCCAAGGATAACCTATATGAATGATTACGTCTGAGAAACCTATGAGCTTTTCCGTGATGTTATACTCAGACAACATGTCTTCTCTAGCTATGATAGAAGTATCATTCTGGATCACACCATGTCTTCTCATAAGTACTTCAGCTTCACTTTGGATATTTCTAGCATAGAATCACATCAAGACTGATTACCTCCAAGGATAACCTACGATCTTTTCTTGGACTGATTACATTCGAGGACAACCTACAAGACTGATTACATCTGAGCAACCTATGAGCTTCACCAGGATTTTACGCTAAGACAACTTATCTCACCAGCTATGCTAGAACTCGTCACTCTCTCTTTGGATAGGTCTTGATATGGATCATATACTGGAGCTTCACTTCTCCTCTCTGAATCATACAAAAAAATGAAAGTCAAATCAATTAGATCAAATAGTAGCTTTCAAAATAAACATACTACCTTAGAAATAGGCGAGCAAGTGGCAACATATTTTCCTCAACTGTACTTCGCACCGTGCAGGACTGCATCCTGCTAAACCAGTAGACCATACTGGATCTCAATATGAAGGAGCAACCCAAAGTGCTCTTCTTCTCAATGGTGCTACCTTCCCAATCCAAATCAACATAAACATCCAGGTTAGTCTTCTTATTCGTATCATAGTTGAGCCCAAACTCAACTGTACCCTTCAGGTACCTCACTGCATACTTTGTAGAAACCAGGTGAACATGTCTCAGATCCATCAGGAACTAGCTTAGAGTGTTCACTGCAAATCATATGTATGGTCTCTTATTCATCAGATACATCAATGAGACAATCACCTAATGATACATCATGGCATCAACCAACTCTGATGAAGCATCACACAAAATATTTAAGTTTGATGCCATAGGTTTGGTTATCGCCTTGCGGTCCAGTATTCCATATTTATTCTGAATATCCAATGCATACTTTTCTTGACCAAGGAAAATCTCATTCGCATTCTGCCACACCTCCATGCCTAAGAAGTAGTGCATTATCCTTATCTCCTTCGTCTCGATATCTGTAGCAAGTCTCCTTCTTGCATCTTTAATGAGTTCCTCTTTTCTTGTAAGGAATAGGCCATCGACATATAATAGGGGAGTCATTGGTCTTCTTCCTTCAATCTTGAAGCAGAGGTTTGAATCCACTTTACTCTCAGTAAATCCTAGCACCATCAGTAAGTTGTCCATCCTTCCATACCATGTCAAACCTAAGGATCTTCTATAGTCACTCCCTCTAAAGCAAAGTATGATTCTCCCTCTACCTTTCATAGTCTATGTATTGAAACATTTCATACTAGAATGACAAGTAGCTTCCTCTTCTACTAATATTCTATGTATCCATATATAGTCACTGGATACCAAGATCATTTATCTTGAACTTTGTGGAAAATTTCTTCTCGTACCCATCTGTGAGCTTGTCATCCTCTATAGGATTTCATCTTCAACCTTGTAGAAAAGGTTAATATCTTCATCACTCTAGGTGATCTTCAAGCTCCTCGTGTAACTATATGTGCTATCCAATGGGTTCCTCCTGAGCTCATACAGGGCCATCTTTAATTTCCACACATGATTCTTCATGTCATGTGTCTCAACTCCCAATGGCTAATCTGCATACACTTTCTGCTTAACTACACCATTCAAGAATGTTGTCTTGATGTCAGCTGGTGTATCTCCTATCGCATAACTACACGTATGGATCTATTGAAGTGTACCTCACAACTAGTGCAAATGTCTCCTCGTATTCTATGATTTCTTTCTATGAGAATCCTTGTGCTACGACTCTTTCCCTATATCCCTTGATGTTTCCATCGGTTGCATCCTAGATCTTGTATATCCATATGGAATACAGTATGTACGTCCCTTCAGGTCTTAGAACCACATCCTAGACATCATTCTTCTTGATCAACTGGTATTCTTTGATCATAGTCTCCTTCCCTTTCTTCTTGTCTACTTCTTCATAGCTGGAAGGCTCTGCATCAATGATGTCACTTAATAGTGTCACATAATTGTAGTTTGTCTGAGGTATCTTTCTTTCTTTGGAAGTATCATCATACTATTATTCATCTTGGATTATTTCGCATTCCCAAGGTGGTATTCGAGGTGGATCTACCATTCTCTTTATATTCTTATGGATCTCTTTATTTTTGCCATAGTGTCTCTGACCTAGGAAGCTTCAGGTTACTCTTCTGAACTGTCATTACTTGTTCTTCTGAATTATCTACAAGTCAATTTTAGTTACATGATTAGAAACATATCATAATTTCCAAAACATATTAATAGTGAAAAATATATGTCACATAGTCATGCAAATATCATAGCCAATTCTACAACATTCATCCATATCCTGTACACATACAATAACTTATAGATTGCTTCTACCCCAATGTTATGTCAACAAATAGGTTTCAATATAGATAAGTAGCAATGGAATGTTTTACAACATCATTGACCTCTTACCCATCATGTGCAATTCAGTAGTATAAATGAAAATACTCAAACATGCATAAAACATCAACTGGATATAAACAATTGCACAACCAAACAGTATCATGAAATCACAATGGAATACTTATATTTATTTGTTTAGTGGATAGACTATTTCTTGAGCCTTCTTCTTCATCATATTCTTCATTCACAACTGCATCATTTCTTATCCAACTGCTAGGATGGATAATAGGTTCTTCATGAGTTGATTCCTTCATATTCATCATCGCTTGAGGGATCTTATTTGAATCCTGAGAGCTTGATCTTCAGTTGCTCCCATATTCTCTTCTCTGATTATGATTCCATCTTCTTCTTATGTGCACTCTTCCTAGAGTCTACTGAAGGTAATCAACTTCTTTCTGCCACACATTCCTCGAATGAATGAATCCCATGATCTTGGGAGGCCATTCAAGGTGGTTATAACGATATCTTATTCTTCTTTGATTGCTTTGTCATAGCATCGAACATTTCCTGTTGGTTTCTTCAAGGATGACACATGGGGCATGAGATGATATTTAATAGAATCTACAATGATTCTCTTGGATATAGCCTTAGCCTCATCTCCTTGAGGCTCTTAGAACTTCCTTACTAAAATAATGATCCAAGTAATTTTATTCAAGGATCATGGAGGTCCTATACTTCCATACTCAAAAGTTATCAGCTTCACTAATATTGTCCTCAATATGGGTGTGATTAGTCACTTTGAAATGAGAAACTCAAATGTAAATAGCAAAGATTTAGATATTACCGATTTGAGGTGTCCGAACTGGTTCTAGAGCTCGGTGATCTAGGCTTTGTTAGAGAAGCCTAATTTTTCAAACTTGGAATTTCAAGCTTCTTATTGGAAAAAAATATGGCACTCTCCAAGGTGATAAATATAATGTACTCATTTTCTGAAAATAGTTTTGGGAATCTCTCGAAACAAGAAGCCCTATTTTTCCAATTTCTTCTGCAGAATTTTCTAAACTTGGTTCTATTGTATATTTGACATCTCAGCTACTTAGAGTATGAAAATTCTCATTGACATAGCATGATATGTATTCTTTCAAACCCCATATATTAGAGAATAAATGAATTCCCCAAGTGGGACTTATGCTGAGTTTCCGAAGGTGACGTTTTTAAGGATTGTTCAGCATAGAAAACTTGTAGGGACTGGAACATGTTACTGTTTCACATTCTGGGTATTAAAATCGTACCAAAGAAACTACAGTATGTTCCCTACTTGAAACATCTTTCTAAATTTCATTTGGACCTTCCTATCCTAAGATATAGAAATTTTCCCTAGGTCACCTATTTATGACTGTAATCCGGAGGAGGCTAGAACCCTGATTTGGAGGAACCATATCTCTTGAAGTGTAGTGAATATAAGGCCGAAACATTTACAAAAGGTACCATGATAATTTATCTTCAGCCTACAAATGTTTCATATTCTGGGCCTTTTTCAATCTTGTGTTATAGAAAAAAATTTGGGATGACTAAATTAGTCTTCTAGGGTTTTCAGGCATGAAACCCTAATTTCCATTAGCTTCCATTGTTGTTGTATTTTGGCTGCACAGTGAAACTTCTCTAATTCATAAACTACTACCACCAATAGATGTGCCCTAGTGAGTTGATTTATCCTATCCCTCTTTTCTTGATGATCTGTTGAGAGAACACGTTCAACTAGGAATCCCTAGTTCCCGCAGTTACACAATGGCTTATTTCAGAGAGGATCTGATACCATGTTAGTTTTTCTTAAGATATGATTAGATTATATAGGATATTTATTTGAAGTAATAAAAATTACAAAAAGATGCATAATATATGAAAGATACACGAGACACAATTATTTTCACTGGGGAAACCATAAAGGAGAAAACCCCACAAAATTCTTTAGAATGGTAAGATGATCAAAAGCAGTAATAAGAAATATTCAGCAGTTATCTTTCTCTCCTCCTCTGACCGTCTCTCTCTCTCTCTCATGTGCCTTAGAGAGTGTGAGAGGTGTGTATAAATGGGGGAGGAAACCTCCTTATTTATACCCTTTCAAGTCACTGACCAAATATAGGACTCGATCCTACATGTCATCTCACATGGGGCCCACTTCTCCTAGAGAGACTACAATTGCATATTACATGATGTTACACTGGGGACTATTTCCCCGACTTACAATAGAGGTTGTACCTCAAGGTCTAGACACAATTTAGACATCCCTTAAATGGGTAACACATATCCCCAATGAGGCTAAAACAACATACAATGATAATATACATCATAGTATTTTTTGAAGTTACAGATACATCAACACTCCCTAGGTCATGGGAATCATTTATTCAAGTAATTTGTGATGGAATAAAGTTAATCACTTTCAGTAGGTTGTGGGAGGAATGCTCACAAGAAGAAGCTAGAATCATAACTCGAGAAGAAAATATGGGAAATGAATATCAAGCTCTCACAACGCACACCAAGAATAACAAAAGGGATAACTCTCATCAAAAGAAAGAAAAACATCACCACCAGAATCAAAGGGATAATCTTAGAAGACCCAGGAGAGATCTATCTAATGTCAGATGCAATACTTGTGATGAGAAGGGACACTTTTCCAGAGATCGTCCCAAGAAAAAAAAGAACAACAACAAGAAAATGCATCATGCTCACACTACAAAGGATTATGAACCTCCCAAGAAGAGAACCAGAGGAGACAATGAAGATTATTCAAGCAATGAAGTATATGTTCTGATTTCAGATCTCATAGGTATTGTTTCACATTGGAGAAATGATTGGATTGTAGATAGTTGGGCTTCCAAGCATATGATAGGATTCAAGGATTCCTTTGTGAATCTATCTAAACATGAGTCACTTCACAAGGTGAAACTTGGGGATTACTACCAATACCCCATAAAAGTAAGTGGTGAATCCTCTTACAATCTAAACTCTGGAAAATCTTTGAAGATAAAGGATGTTCTATATTTACCAGGACTCAAGAAGAATCTTCTCTCCATATCTACATTGGATGCAAAATGTATGAGAGTTTCATTTATTTATGGGCAAGTTATTATGTACCTAAAAGGAAATACCTTAGATGATGTAATAGTGATTGGAGTGCAAGAGGGAGGGTTATACAAACTGAAGGCCCAACCTAAACAATCCTTTTTCCATGACTCCATGGAGCCAAGTGAATTATAGCATAGAAGGATTGCACATGTGCACTACAAAGAACTATCACTTGCAAGAAAATAAGTTAACGATATTCTTGAAATATAGACAAAGCATGAAGGAATTTGAAAATGATGTGCGGAGGGAAAGAACATAAAGAAGACATTTCCAAGTAGCAAGAGAAAAGAAAAAAGAATCTTGGAAGTCATCAACTCTGATGTATGCAGTCCAATGACATTCAATTCATTGAGTGGATATGTATATTATGTTTATTTCATTGATGATTTCTCTAGGAACACTTGGATATATTTCTTGAAGAGAAAAGATGAAGTATTCAACAAATTTAAGGAATTCAAAGCCATGATAGAGAATCACATACAAAAAAATATCAAGACCTTTCGATCAAACAATGGAAAATAATTCACATCATATAATTCAAGGAATTATGGAGAGATTCAGGGATTAAGAGGTAGTTGACCAATCCATACAATCCACAAGAAAATGGAGTTTCAGAAAGGAAGAACAAAACAATTATGGAAGAAAAAAGAGAAATCCTGCATGATGAGGATCTTCCCATGCATCTATGGGTAGAAGATGCAAGAACAACCGTGTATGTATAGAATCGTAGTCCACACAGAATATTAGAAAACAAGACACCAGAAGAAACTTTCTTTGGCGAGAAACCAGAAGTTAGCCATCTCAGGATATTTGAATTCCCAGTGTACATCCACATTCCAAAGGAGAAAAGAATGAAGTTATATCCTTCAAGAAAGAAGGGAATATTTGTTGGATATAGTGAAAACTCGAAGGCTTACAGAATACACTTTCTAGGGTACACAAATATCGATATCAGTAGGGATGTGAAATTTGACGAAGACTTAGCATACAACAAATCCATAAATTTACCTAATGAATACATTGAACAACCAGAGGTACCTTAGATCTAAGATATAACTATGAATGAAGCAACTCCAGAAGAATATTGAGAAATGGAGGAACCTAAGGAACTTGTAGATCCACCTTGTGAGAAGAATTCTCACAAGAGGAAACTAGCATGGGTACAAGAGGAAATTCTAGATGTAGAGAGATATGTCACTCCAGAAGGAATATAGAGAGAAAGCAAGAGACCTAGGACATACTCCATCCGTGTAGCCCTATTGTGGGGAATCATTAACAATGAACCTTCCAGCTATGAAGAAGCGACAAAAAACAAAGAATGGAAGGATTCCATGATCAAGGAATACCATTCAATCATGAAGAATGATGTATGGGATGTGGTCCCGAGACCAAAATGGAAGTATCTTGTGACTTCTAAGTGGATATACAAGATCAAGCATGTTGTAGATGGAAGCATAGAGAAATATAAAGC
Organism: Pseudotsuga menziesii; assembly: GCA_001517045.1. Classification (NCBI taxonomy): domain Eukaryota; kingdom Viridiplantae; phylum Streptophyta; class Pinopsida; order Pinales; family Pinaceae; genus Pseudotsuga; species Pseudotsuga menziesii. The sequence continues at coordinate 179,599 of LPNX010425708.1, forward strand.
GATATTTGTGGCATGTGGCTTCTCCCATAATTAAGGGATAAATTATGGGGATAATTTTGCACCTATAGACATATACACCTCAATCTGAATAGTACTTTCTCTGGATTCAGTGATGAAGTAGAAGATACACCAGATGGATGTCAAGACAACATTCTTGAATGGTGTAGTGGAAGAGGAAATGTATGTCGAAAAGCCACTTGGATTTGAGACACATGATAGGAAGAATCATGTGTGAAAGATGAAGAAATATTTGTACAAATTGAAGCAGGCGCTCAGGACATGGTACGACAAGATGGACAACTTCCTGACTAGTTTGGGCTTTACCAAGAGTAAAGCAAACTCCAACCTTTACTACAAGGTTGAGGAAGGGAACCCAGTGATACTCCTGTTGTATGTAGATGACCTATTTATGACAGGTGAGGATGGATTGATTATAGATACAAAGAGGAATCTTGTTGCTAGGTTTGAGATGAAGGACTTGGGCATGATGAATTATTTTCTAGGTATAGAGGTGTGGAAGAGTAAAAACAGAGTCTTCCTTGGTCAAGGGAAGTATACAGTAGAGATCCTGAATAGATTTGGGATGATGTATTTCAATGTAATAGCTACACCCATGGCTTCAAATTTGAATCTACTTTGTGATTCTTCATCAGATTCAGTTGATGCCACAATATATCATCATGTGATGGGGTCATTGATGTACCTAATGAACACAAGACCATAAATATGATTTTTTGTGAACACTTTGAGCCAGTTCCTGACAAATCAAAGACAATTTCACCCGGTTGCTGCAAAGCATATATTGAGGTACTTGAATGGTATAATTGATTATGGACTCAGATATGACACGAATCAAAAGGTTAACCCACAGGGTTATGTTCATTTAGACTGGGATGGAAGTGCCTTAGATAGGAAGAGAAATTTGGGGTGTTTCTTCAGTATGGGATCAAGTATGATCTCTTGGTTTAGCAAGAAGTAGTCATGTGTTGGACTAAGTACACTGAAGTAGAATATGTCCCATCTTGTTCAACTAGTTGTGAGGCAGTATGGATTAAGAAGCTAGTGTCTGATTTGTTTGATCTCTAGTTAGAGGTGACTTGTATCTTCTGTGACAACCATATTTGTGTGAATTTTTTCGATAACCCAATGTTCCATGACAAGTTGAATCACATTGAGATAAAGTACCACTATATCAGGGATATGGTGTAGAGAGGAGTAGTGAAGCTCTAGTATGTTGCGACGGATGAACAGATAACCGATGTGTTGACCAAGCCATTAGCCAGAGTGAAGTTTGAGTACCTTAGAGAGAATCTTAGTGTACTTTGTATCGAGGTTACTCCCAAGGGGAGGTGATGGGTCTGGAAGACGTAGATGCATGAGATCCATTCTCACATGGTGCTAGGTGTGTCCTCCCATGGTGAAGAATCCAGATGCAAGGGTTGTGGTTGAGATGTGTGCATCTGGGATATGCTCTAAGTGACGGTGAGATTATCTAAATATGATAAGGTAATATTAGTGATTCAGGTTTTACTGTAGGCATATAATCAGTCCTAGGATGCTTCTTCAGGATTTTCAGAGGCATATGATCAGTCCTGGGAGATCCTTCAGGTTTTGTAGAGGCATATAATCAATCCTGGGATGCTTCTTCAGGTTTTTCATAGGAATATAATCAGTCCTGGGGGATCCTTCAGGTTTTGTAGAGGGATATAATCACTCTTGGGATGCTCCTTCAAGTTTTGCAGAGGCATATAATCAGCCGCGAGAGATCCTTTAGGTTTTACAGAGGCATATAATAATTATGGGGATGATCCTTCAGGTTTTGCAAGGTAATAGCTCTTGAGCTATACCTACTTGATGATTTGACTACCTACATGGAGGCTAGGCCTACATCCAACATGAAAAATGGTTTCTTTTGTAGAACTTCCTATAATGAGTAGATTCGAGAGATAGCACCATTTGATCAAGATGATAAGGACAACAACAATAGTGACGATGATGATCCATTCTTCAATACTTGTACCTATATGTATTGATGTCTATGTCAAGAGAATACCTTCCTATTTAAGAGGGAGTGTTAATGTAATTGTAACTTTGAAAGATATTCACTTTAATATTTCATATTGTATTTCATTGTACCCCAACGGAGAAGTTTATTCCTCCAATCGAGAGAGTCATTAATCTATTTAATTCATGTAAAGTCATTGAGATTAACACTCCATTGTATCTCGAGGCATTAGACCCCAGATTTAAGTTGTATTAGAGTTATTAAACTCTCCTATACAAGTCATCTCTATTGAGGAAAAATGTCAAGTCATGATAAAGTATAAATAGAGAGAGTGAATCTCTATTTTAACACACACACACACTCATCAAGGTTGCATGAGAGAGAGAGGGAAAGATCAGACAAGTGAGAGAGAGAAACTATCAAAGATCATCTTTATATTTTTGGGTTTTACTTTTTCTACGGGTGCTCATTGTATCTCAGAGGAAGTTTTGTGGTTTTCACCTTCATGGTTTCCCTGAGGAAAATATTTGTGTCTCTTGTCTCCTATGATTATTGTTCTGCACGTTATTCTCTCGGATAAGATCCTAGATCACATTGAATAAACTATAAAAATATAACAACCATGGAATTCTTTGGAATCACATATTTCCAAAAGGGGAAACAAAATTTGGATCCTTGCAGAGGAGGGAATAGGATCCATGAATTCTTCCCAGTTACCTTAACTAGATTGACAATTTTGTTGAAAGAAGTCGTCATTAAATAAATGACTATGATCAGAGTGGTGCACTAGAGACATGGTCGACAAATTTTGTATCACTTTGGAGTGCTTCTTCTTGAGGAAAAGAAGACTTGGGAGGGGAGTATTGTCATGTCCCTCACTTGAAGGGACATCAAGAATGTTGACCTTGCCTAACACCTGGGGGGTCAACATAAGCATTAATTAATTAACCTAGGGAATTTTATCAAATTTTTATTTAGGAGGAATGTACTTGGTTTTATTTATTGCCATTATTAATTGATGTACAAATAAATATGTTGAATTCAGTTTCCATGTTAGGAGGGTGCACTTGGGAAATCCAACCTTCCTAGAAGGATAATTAGAAACTGTCAAGGAACTGAAAAAATCAAGTAGTAAATAAAAAGGGAAAGTACCAAAAGCGAAGAAAAAGCAGTCAGACACAAAGAAGGAATCACTAGGCCAAAGGAGGGAATAGTTTCCATTTAGACATTCAGTACAAAAAGAAAAAAGTGTAGAAAAGTTGTCATAAGATAAAGAAGGAAAATTTGGGCCAAGGTGGGAGCAGCTTCTAATTTGGATGAAAGGTTATTGACAAGGAAACATATCTCATCAGTCATACATGATAGTTTCCTCTAGTAGGGTGAATTTGATATTTGGGTTAGGGTTAGAAAGTGACAACTTGATCAATGGGTGAAGGACTTGCTCAACAAGTAACCCAAGTCACTCAATGGTTATTTAAGGATACTTCTAACTCCATTTACCATTTTGGTTGATTAATATTTTGGTTTTTATGAAGCTAAATATTCCTTACTAAGCGTTGTGCCTTAGCCTCTTGGGTGGTGCTCCCCAAGTCCCTTCCCCCTCTCTTCTCCTTCCCCTTTTCTATCTTAATATAGGTGAAATTGAGCTAAGGAGGAGCTCATCAAGTTCATTTTGACTTCTGTAGATTTTACATAATCATTCAAATATATATATGACAGTAAGCTTATGTCCCATAGATATGTCATTTTAAAATGCTCATGAGAATAGGTTTATGTACCCATCTACTAGGGTTTTTTACGGCTTAATGAAATAAGAATGAATTAATGTTCATGGAAGAAGTACTAAATGATATGATATGTTAAATAATGATACATTGCTCTCTATAATAGATCATTAACAGGTATGAATTGAATTTGGTAGGAAATTCATTAACTTATGTACACCCCTACTAGTTAACTAGGAACATTTTACTAACCTTGCAGTTTTCTTCATTGCCAAAGATATATGCATCCAAAAGTCATTATGAAATTTTTTTTAGGTATTTAACTGACCCCACTACCAATCCCAACACTTAAACAATGATTTTTTTTAGGTAGTAACACGTTTGGACAACCATCATTGCATAGGTTCACCTTGGGGAAAAACTATTGTTCCAAACAGCCTCAAACCACTCCATATTTGTTCTTGGACTTCTTAAACCTCATTTTATGCTTATTACCTATATTATAACACCTATGTACATTGAAAAAAACCATATTTGAGTGTATGTTAAATTTCTTCTTATTTGGACGGTTAGGTGACCTAGAAGCGTGGAAGTATGTCTCAACGGAGTTGTTTCTGAAACCTAAATCATCCCTAATTTACATGTGCTAGGGAAGGTACTTTCTCTATCCTAAATTTTCCTTGGTATATTCATTAACCCTCTTCCATATTACCACAAATTTGTGAGTGATTCACATTTTTTCCCTTTCATATTAACTGCTTGATGTGACTGCAAAAATTTGATTGCACACCTCAATTAATAATTATAGAAGAGTTAGTATTTCGATAGGAATATCAGATTAGGGATATTCTAAGGAAAAAGGTAGAGTGTTGATAGTTTTTCTCAATTTCTTAGATTATATTATTTAACAATTCACAATAGTAGGATCACTGAAAGAACAACAAACATAGAAACACAATGAACTCATAGATTTTCCTCAGGGAAACCACAAGGGAGAAAACCGCGCAAAAATTCCTTAATTTAGAACTCAACCAAGGAAGTGTAAAAACCCATGACAAATCCTATATTCTCTCTCTGCAATGCACTTCTTATTGTCTCTCTAGTGGACTTGCTTGAGTGAAGTGAGTACAAATGAAGGAGGCACTTCTCTATTTATATTTGACTCTTGACTTGACCTAAAACCTAAACTTGACCTACTTGTCCAACTGATAAGGCATACTTATCTAATAGAATACCAAAATAACATTTATTCCAATGACCCATGGGTACTATTAGCCTGAATTACATACACAAATTTACATTGATTCTTTCAATGACTCTTACATGACCAGTTACATAGTGACATATCCTGAAGTAGGGATACAAATAGAATACCATCTGAAGTTACATTATTTTAACACTCCCTCTTAACTACGAAAGTTTTCTACAGACATGAACATCATCATCAACAATTGTACAACTAACTACTGAGTCTCTATATGTCATAGGAAGTTTTGGAACAACATCATATATCTTCATCATCAATATGGAACTACATCATCATGGAACATCCTGATCATGGAAAATCATCATCACAGAACATCGTCCTCATGGAACATCATCATCAACATATGTATGTGAATACCAGTACATTATCATCATTTGGAACATTAGTATGAAAATACCGAAACAATAACAACGTCATTAACATGTTAATGCTAAAAAACATCATCAACAAATAAATAATAGATGCATCATTATCATAGATATGTTGGAACATCATCATCATCATCACAGAATGGTGAGACATCATCAGCAGCAGCATAATAGAGATGTTGGAACAAAAGCATAATTTGGAACATACAAATGTTGTAACAACATCATCATCAACAACATAGAAATGTTGTAACAACATCATCATCATTAGCATAGAAATGCTAGAACAACATCATCATCATGAGAACAAAATGATGGAATCAACACAAAGTATGGTGACCACATAATCATGCCCTTAGGACATCTGAAGCAGCTTCATGGTGGGTTCTCTCATAGATCCACCTAACATTAGTATGAATTTCTAACACTTTCAGGACAAACAAGACTACCGAGACAAATGGATGTACCTAGGGACCAAATAATCCTTATATGGATTAATAAGCCTTTCAGGTCAATCAATCCTAGCCAAACATACAAACCCCCCTAGGATCAAATAGTCCTTGTATCTCTTACTAACCCTCTCAGGCCAAACAATCCTAGCCATAAATACCCTACCTAGGTTGAACTACCACACCACTGCAATAGGAAACCTACCACACCATCATCATCATCACTCCCACTATCAAGGGAGGTCCTTTTAGAATACGCCAATATTTTCTCAAAAGTGTTCAAACTTTACACAAGACAGATACTTAGTTAATACATCAACAACTTGTTCCTTTGTAGGAACATACTTGAGCTTTAAAACTCCCTTTTGTACCATATCTCAGATGTAGTAATATCTAATTTCGATAATTTTTTACTTATCATGAAACATCGGGTTTCTTGTCATCTTAATACAACTCTTATTATCACAATGGATATTAGTAACATTTATATTTGCATCAAATAATATAGTGAACATATTGTGAATTCATACTACTTCGATAAAGGTTGAACATGCTGTAATGTATTCAACCTCTGTCATGCTGAGGGAAATAGTGGATTGTTTTATACTGAACCATGATATCATGAATGATCCCAAAAAAAAAAACATTGTGAAGTGCTCATTTTGTCTTCAACACTTCCTTCTCAATCCATGTCTGCAAATCCATATAATGTGATCTCCCCATCTGATGCATATATGAGACCATAATCTAATGTCCCCTTCAGATACCTCATCACATTTTTTGTTGCCACTAGGTGAACATGTCTAGGATGCACTATATACTGAATCAAGGTGTATACAACAAAACATATATATATATGGTCTCGTATTGGTCAAATACATCAAAGAACCAATAATCTGTCTATATAAGGTAACATCTACTATCTACCAAGAATGATAATTCAAAAGCTTCAAGTTTGTTGTCATCAGAGTATACATGGCCTTAAAACCCATCATGCCAAATATTTTTAGGGTCTCAACTGCATATTTTCCTATATATCTGATGTAGTGATATCTAATTTTGATATGTTTCAACTTATCATGAAACATCATGGTTTTTGTCATATTAATACAATTCTAATTATCGCAATGGATATCAATCATATATATATCTTTACTTCAAATAATCATACCAACATATTGTGAATCCATACTGCTTCGCTATAAGATAAACATGTTACAATGTATGCAGCCTCTTCAATGCTAAGGGAAAAACTGTATTGCATTCTACTGAACCATGAGATCATGCTTGATACTAAAATAAAACAACATCTTGAAGTGCTCTATTTTTCTTCAACACTTCCTGTCCAATATCAGTCTACAAATCTAATTAATCTGATCTCCCCATCTGATCCATATCTGATACCATAATCCAACGTCCCCTTTAGGTACCCTATCACATGTTTTTGTTAGTGTTTGATAAAATATTAAGATAATTGAACTTTAAAACTTTAATCCACATTTATAGTGCAATTAGATCTCATCAATAATCCAAAGACACAAATAAATCAAACTATAGAAAATAGGATATAACCTCAAAAAACCATCCACTAATTCAGAGGATAAAATACCCAACAAACAATATTAGAGTATAATTGATAATCATCATAGAATGATTACACCAAAATAGAATATTGCTTGATAAAAGAGAATAATAGAGGAGATATCAAATGCAAAATTATATTGGTATTGTCAAGTCCATAACACTTTCATAACAAGCCAAATTCAGTCATATAAAGGAGCTAGTGAATATTCGCATGCTTCAGTAAGTTGTTAACACTAAGAAAATTGTCTCATCCTCAACCATGCACCCCCAATAGACTACATTCCAAGTTGGAACTCCATACTCAAATCCAACAGGGAATATATGCACTCTCCATTAATTCAGTGGGTTTAACTGCCTCTAACTGAGTTGTTAACAGATTGAAATCAACTGAATTAAATGGAACTACGTGTGACTAAACACAACTGAATGTAACTAAACAGAACTCAATGTGATTGAAGAGAATTCAATGTGACTGAAGAGAACTAAATGTAATTGAACATAGCTGAAAGTAACCGAACTGAACTAAATGCAACTAAATAGAACTAAATGTAACTAAACAGGACTGGATGCTACTGAACATAACTGAATGTAACTGAACAAAATTGAATATAACTCCATCAGTTTCATCTTTAAAAACCACTTTCATAAATTAAGGATTTTATTCATTTAATTAATTTAACTTTGTTTATCATATAAGACTCGACTGATTCCTTATCGATTCGAGATCACTTTGTGGAATACATGGGAAATTTGATTTCTCTCCATCTCTATTCTCATATTATTTTTCTCTGCATTGTCCATAACTATTTTCATTAATTCTATATCATATCATACTCATAAGATTGATTTTGAACCTATGATCATATGTACTACCTCAGGCCATATAGTCACATGGTAAAGCAAATCGTTGTAGGGGTAGCTAATCCCTAAAGGACACTTGTAGCACATGTTGACCATGGCTAGCCATATTTCACATAGTATATCCACTTTACCTAGTAAATTACACCACCTCAAAACATGAGGATATTTGTAGAATGTGATATTGCTCACAAGTATATTGTCTTGATATTAATCACAAGACTCAACTTGATATTACTAACAAGATTTACAACATCACCACCTCAATCATATGAGGATATGTGTAGGACTTGATATTACTCACAAGTCTACTGTCTTGAAATTACTAACAAGTCTCAACTTGATATTACTCACAAGACTTACAACATAAACCACCTCAATCATATGAGGATATCTATAGTACTTTTATATTACTCACAAGTATACTATATTTATATTACTCACAACACTCGAGAATGACTCTTGATGTAGTAATATCAACACTCCCTCTCGGTGAGGGAGACATTCTCTATCATACTCAAAATTTATTTCCATACCAAGATTATCTCAGAAGTGTCATAACTTCATCACATATAGAGTATTGTCACAAATTTACAATATACGCGACAGTAGCTATGTAGTGGAACTCATTTTACATGACCATGACTTCAATGAAGTAAAAATTCATTCCACACATATAGGGTTTTTAGAAAGATTGACTATTAACACCTAATGACTATAGGCTTAAGTATTTCCCCCTAGCAGGTAGATTCCCTAGCTACACTACTCCTCAGCATGTTTTACTATCCGCAAAACATATTTTTATTATATAGTACTCTCGGACATACATCTTGCTTCTGTAGTACTAGTTGCAGTACACTTATCATTTTTAGTACTAGCCACAATACACCACTTATCATAGGTTAAAACAATAGATTGGTAGCAAAATCATATAATAGGTATGTTGTGTATCAAAAACAATAAGGAGCATATTCTAATGTACCTCAAAGGTACTCAAATGTATGCTTATTAGTAAGCATAAAATACAACAAGTCTGCTCAAGGAAAACCAACTACATACACACAGTAGCATCATCTGGATCCATTCAAGGATAAAGTTTCTCTAAACTAGAAACCATGTATTTTAAATCCATCACATACAACATTAGACAACAAATGTGTAATAACACCCAGAAATAAAGTATTATATTTTCTTTCACTCTTCAACATTTGTTGACTTTTTGAATCTTCTTCTATCTGGAGAATTTCTTTGTGATATTTCCATTCTCTGTGATGTTCTTCAAGGCCTGGTCACTTTTTCAGTGATCCTTCTCTTTATACTGCAACAACCCAGCCACCTCTCCAAGAGGTTTAACGATTCTCTAACTATCCAGACTATAACTCTACTTGAGAATTAGTAGTATCTGAACTTTTTACCATGTCTCTACTCATGTGGATTCTCTCTATAAGTTATCACAACCATTTGCTTCGTGAGTCATGTAACATGACTAACTTGTGGGGAATTTATCTGCTACTTCCTATGAAGACACATCAATGCTAGCTCTTCAACTAGAGGAGTTCTTATGTACTATACCAAGATTGTATTGGACAGAGGATTAGTAAGAATGCTGGAAATGTTGCTCATATGTGGATATGTACCATGTATTGAATATAACTAACTAGAAACCTCATCAATATTTACTTATTTTAAACATGCTCTATCTCGAACAACACATGTGATCTTTCCTTGATCATTATACTAGTCAGATTTCATATATCTTTGAAACTCTATTTGACTAACCAAGACATATCTGAGTCCACATACACTTGCACCAAATAAGTACTACAACACATGTTGTGTATAGAATTTAAAGCACATAGATGATCTTGGTACCTGTAACTAATGAGGATCATCTCAAACTAACTTCTGATATCTTCCAAATCAAATCTAAACTTCATATGTATAATCATATAGATTTCCATGGACTTTTAATCCATCATCCTAAAACTCTTCGGTATATATGCTACACATTTTCCTTAACTAAGGAAAATATTATCTGGTGACTGTGACACCTCTAATCATAGGAATCATAATAAGATTTCTTGAAAACTGTTCTAAGCTTCCTTCTAAATTTTGAGAATCATGAAAGTCTCCTTTTTACATGAGGTATATTAACCAGTTACATTGGTTCTTTAGAAGCTAGAGAGTCTAGCTACTCCCTCTCACAATGTGAATGTGAGAATCATAATCTAAGTCCTACGTCACAGATACTTATTATCATTTATATTTTCATCTATTCTTTGAAACATGAATGTAAATAAGCTAGAATATCTTCATGAGTCTTAACATCTATCGCAATAGAATTAAGCCATCTATTTTGTATTTTTTCCCAAGAGGCATAGGAACCTTCCAAACTGTTCTCTTTCAGATCCATCCATCAAAATGACTCTCCATTCATGTCCCTATTTACTTGTAGGTAAGGTAATATTAATTTTCCATACAATAAAAAATATTCTAATTTTTAGATCCATTTCATACTCATCAATTTTATTCACATGAAATAATCTCAATACACTGATAAATATTTACCTAGTTATATACAGATATCAACCAACCAGTTTAACATAACACATTATAACCTTATGTACTAATATTAAAACCTATATCAGTCCAAAAACTCATTTTATGAAAGAAATATATAGCCCCATGTTCATATCTCATGAGGTAAGCATGTAACCATCTATCTGGCCAATCGTGTAGTCCTATGTTCATAGTTTTTGAAGCAATTATGGAAACCCTAAATCTCATCTCTTATGAAGGGCGTTTTCAGCCTTATAACAGTCATATATGAGTATATATCAGTCCTACAAAAGACTTATATCAATCCTATATCATCTCGCAAAAAATAGACTCATGAGATTTATAACATGGCAATAAAGACAACAAAAACAATGTATACGTTAAACACAATTCCAAGTCCATGAATACAAATTGTAATAAAACAAAATCTGATTTTATAAAATAATATGATAATTGAATAAACATGCAACCCAATAGAATAATCATGCAGCTCTATATTCATATATTTATGAGAAAACACAATATTCATATCTCATGAATCAACGGTGTAGGGCCTATATTCATATTTTTATGAACAATCATGCAGCTCTATGTTCATATCCTATGAAACAATAATGCATTATTCATATCTCATGAAACAATCATGCATGATTTATCTTCATATCTTATGAATTTTGTTTATTTACAAATAAAGGAAGGACAATCAACATATATGCCCAAAATTCCTAATCCTGAGAATATGAATCTTTATATGTCTATAATGAAACCATTCAAAAACATATAGATCTAAATAACATATAATAAAAATGCACATTCTTATATTTTATTGTTTTGCATGATTCATCTTGATCTTTGCTTCCTTGTGGAGATTACTTGACTCCCTCAATCTTGATATCTTTGCAAATTTGAGCGCATGCAAGAGGTAGTGAATCTTTGCATGGAGAATCTATATTCCATCCAACCTAGAGTGAATGCTCTTCCTCAAGTAAATTGTTGGTTTTTATGAGCAGCATCGAGATCCATTCTCTTAGGAGAATGGGGACACCCGGTCTGAGACCACGGTGTGGACTCAAGCTAGAGTTGAGTGATCATTCTGTTGAATGATGATATCTTGTTCGTGACCACGATATGGACCCACTCTATAAGTGGGGAGACTCAACCATGAGTTGAGTGACCATTATGTTGAATAGTGAAATATGATCCTAGACCAGGATCTGGAACCAATCTAGTACTAGTAGACTCATCCTAGATCTAAGTAGGAATTTTTTTGAATGGAGGCACGTGGTCAGTTACTATGAATTCACCTAGTCCGGGACTAGGGAATCATCCCAGTGCTAAGGGCCATTCTCTGGGAGAATGGAGGTGCTTGGTCTATTATCAAGTATTTGAAATAGTGTCAAATTATCCATCCTATGGTTGAGGCACCTGGTCTATTACCAAGAATACACTATAATCCCTAAACCAGGTCTAGGCATGTGTGACACTTTGACCCTTGATCAATGGGATTTGTGATCTTCCCCAAGGCTTAGCTACCCTTGGTTAAGACACCTTAGTACCCGATATTGGTGTCACACAGAGTGTGAGATAAAAGCATTCGTAATTCTCTATGTTTATTATGATGTACATTGAGTGGTGATGAAAGACCACCTTGACCACATGTGTTGACCATAGGGGCACTTGAAGAAGGCTACAGAAAAATTAAAAAATACATAAAGACCCTTAGTACCACTAAGGTGTAAAAGTGAAAGTGTGAAAAGACCTTTAGTACCACTAAAGGAAAAAGTAAAAATTAGAAAATATTAAAATATTAATATTTTGATCTTTATAATTTTGGTCCACTTACAGGTGACTCAAAGGATATAAAAGAATATCAATCCATTTCATTATTACACGCACTTTCTCTCACATGTACAAATGATCCAAGAAGAAGAATTCGTTTGTGCAAAGGAATAAGGAAAATTATCTTGTGGCTATGCCCTAGCATGAATGAGTCTAGCTACAACATCCACACTTATCTTGCTATCAAGCCTAAAATTAGGTTTTTATCAACCTTGCAGCACCTAGGGTCTTACCCTACCTTCTCTCCTCCTTATGGCTAACTAAACAACACTCACAAGAATCTACAATCTAACTCGGGTAGGCAACAAATCCTCTCAATAGCTCTCTACCTCTCTTGAGAATCCCACTTTAGGACTCGAGCTCTCTACCAGCCACTCGGGTAGGATGTACCAAGGCTTGGGCTGCCCTTTGCTGCTCCTGGATACCCATAGGAAACCCTAGTAGGGCTTAGTGGAATGTGCCAGAGGTCTCCAGGAACCCACAATCGCCATCACAGGCTCTGCATAGTCTCTTCTAACCTCCATCAGAACTAGTAGAAGACTTGACCTCGGGCTCGGGCTGCCCAAACAGAACCTAGCCAGGAAAGAAGGTCGACCATCTAGGAATATCTAGGAAGAACAGTAGAGCACAAGCAGATTCAGGAAGGGGAAGAAAAGGAATTGGATAGGGACAGAAAAGAAGCTGGGAAGGATAAATCAAAATTCAGGAAGGCTTGATCAGATTCGAGCAGAAAACTCTGAATTTTGGGAAACCTGCTATTTTGGGAAGGAGAGAGAAAGTTAGGGAAGAAATCCCTAACTTGGTAAAAAGTGATTTTTTCATTTTTGGAAAAATGTGATCCTCTGTAATTATGATACAAACCTAGTTAGTGTTTGTGGAATTTTTTTTGAATAACTCAACCATCTCATTTACGAGAAGAATTACTAATGATTTTGGGGTTTTCGTCTTTTAAAGGTTTCCCTAGTGAAAAATCTTGTGTTCAATGTGTCTATGTGATTGATTTTTTTTATTGCACTTGTCATTTGTTTATGTTAGTCTACAAAACTTTAAAGTATTCATGCTAATGCTAAAAATTCAACATGGTATCATAGCTTATCATGTGAAGACACGGTAAGGGGAGATTTATGTTGTCTTCATAGAACTTGGGATATTTTGGAGAATTAACATTTGACTAAGTAGCATATATGGCCATCAATATCTTCAAACCGGATGAGAAGCTACAAGTTTCAACTAACTACAACTCCTGGAAAGATTGGTTGACAACTATTCTAGAAGAGAATGACTTGGATGACATTACATTCAATGTCAGTGAAGAGCAAACATCTAACGTTGGAAGACTTGCTTACAAGAAGAAGCAAGATAAGGCTAGAAGGACCATTTATGATTCTATCAAAGAAACTACGATGCCCAACTTCAAATCTTTAAATACCACCACATAATGCTTTGACACCTTGACCAACTTTTATGAGAAGAAGGCTCCCAGTCAGAAGAGAGTCTTGAAGAAGAGGCTATGAACTTTGAAGCTAAAGAAGGATGAAGGGGTTGGTTCCTTACTCATGGATATCACACGGGTAAGAGATAAATTTATTTCTATTAGTATTGTTGTTGATGATGATGGCCTTGTGCAAACTGTGGTTGATGGTCTCCCAATCTCTTGGGAAACCTTCATGGCATCTATCAGTGGACGTGAGAATCAGCCAACTTTTGAAATACTTTGGCATGATTGCATAGAAGAAGATGGAAAGAATTCAGGAAAGGTAACCAAAGAAGGTAACCTGGAACTTGTAGCAAAGACAAAGAAGTTCAAGAAGCCCTCCCCTAAGGAAAATAAGGGAATGAAACCTCAAATTAATTTCTCTGATATTTCAAAATTGGAATGTTATAATTGACACAAGTTTGGACACTTTTCTAGGGTCTGCAGGAAAACCAAGAAGAAACCCAAGCGAAGGTTTCAATCCTCTGCTGCATAAGACGAAGAAGAAGAACCAAGTAAGAATAAGAAACCCAAGGCTAACAAAGAAGAAGAACTTAGAAGAGAGTACTATCTAATTTCTCATCTATTTGGTTCTATAACAGAAATTTCCACATCTTGGCTGGTGGATAGTGGTTCCTCTAGGAACATGGAAGGTAACCATGGATGTATCACCAGTTACAGAAATAAGAAGTTCACGACACAGAAGGAACTTGGAGATGACTCCACTTACAAGATTGAAGGAGTTAGCTAAACTTCAATTCAACTTAAATTAGGTACAGTTCTTCATATTGATGATGTCTTGTATGTTCCTAGTTTAAAGAAGAATATTCTATCAATTTTAGGCTTAGAGGGAAAGGGCTACAGAGTCCTCTTCATGGATAAGAAATTCCTTCTATAGGAAAAGGATGAAGATCTAATCTCAGCTATACAGATTGGGGTTCGAGAGGGAGACCTTTACAAGGCTTCTGAAGATTCCACATGATCCTTTCATAAATCATACAGTTGATCCATGTGAACTGTTGAATAGAAGGTTTGGACACCTTCACTACATAGTTCTTCCAGGATTGTAGAATATGGTCATAGGTATGCCAGAGGTATCTCTAAAACATGATGGAATCTGCGAATGATGTGCTCTAGGTAAGAACACTAAAAAATCATTTTCCAAAAGAAAGAATAGATCAAAAGGAATTTCGGATTGATTCATTCTAAAAATTTTGGGCCTATCTATTCACCCTCTTTGAGTGTGTGTTTATATTATGTATTGTTAATTAATGATCACTCTCGAAAGTCATGGATTTACTTCCTCAAAGCCAAGAGTGAAAATTTTGACAAGTTCAAAGAGTTCAAGAAACTGATTGAAAATCAAACTGGCAGACACAACCATATCTTGAGATCATATAACGAAGGTTAGTATGAGTCTAATCAGTTTGATGATTTTTTCCAAGAAGCATGAATCAATAAAGAGTTTATAGTATTGTACAACCCTTGGCATAATGGGGTTGTAGAAAGGAATAATATAATTATATGTGAAGCTGATAAAGCCATGCTTACTGATTTAGATCTTCCTTTATCATTGTGGGTTGAAGCTGTAGGTATTGTTGTGTACATCCAGAATAGAATCCCTCATGATATATTAGGGTAGAAGACTCCAGAAGAAGTATTCATCAGGAAAAAACCTGCAGTTGATCACATGAGGATTTTTGGCACTTTGGTGTACATTCATGTGCCAAAAGAAAATAGGGCCAAGTTAGATCCCTCCAGTAAGAAAGGTATTTTTGTTGGGTATAGTGATTGCTCAAAGGCTTATCGTGTCTATGTACCTGGACAGAGGTACATTGAATTCATAAGAGATGTGATCTTCCATGAGGAATTTGTGTTTCATAGAACAATATACCTTTCAACAAAAGACGAAGTTCCTCCACTTGAGTTTCCATATTCATAAATTTATAGGGAAAAAGATTAACTTGAGGATCAAATTCCAGATGCACCTGAGGAAACAGAAAGTCCACCAGAAGAACTACTTAAAGCTCCTCCTTCTAAAATGAGACCTTCTTGGTACTGAGAAATGGTATAAGAAGGCGAGAAGCATAAATCTCCTCCTGAGACTTTCAAAGAAAGAATAATACCACCTAAATACTTCAATCTTATGAGACAGCTTATCAGTGGATAAACTTCCTTTTACGAAGAAGAAGCAAGTCATCAAGTATGGGTTGATGCCATGATTGAAGACCATAGTTCAATCATGAAGAATGATGTGTGGGAAGTTGTTCCCATACCAACAAGAAATATAGTAGTGGCATCCAGATGGATTTATAAAATCAAGCATGTTGTTTATGGCAGTGTGGAGAAATATAAATCTAGAATCGTAGTCCGTGGCTTCAGTCAGAAAGAAGTCATTGAATATGGCAAGACATTTTCTCCTGTTTCCAGGTAAACTACCATTAGAACCATCATTTTTCTTGCTGCACTATTCGGATGTAAGTTACATCAAATGGATGTAAATAAAACATTCCTCAACGATAAGATTGAGAAGGAAGTATAGATTGAACAACCCGAAGGCTTTATGACTCAGGGGAAGAAGACCCATGTATGTAAACCAAAGAAAGCCGTGTATGGACTGAAATGGGGTCTTGGAGTCTGGTATGCAAGGATGGATGGACTTCTCCACAGGTTTGGGTTTTCCAAAAGTATAGTTGATTCTAACTTGTACTTTAAGGTTGTTCATAATCATGTCTTGATACTTGTTCTATATGTAGATGACTTGTTTCTTATAGGTGATTAACAGTTGATAGAACAATGAAAGAGAGAGATTACCTCTAAATTCGATATGAAATATATCGAATTAATGCATTACTTCCTTGGCTTAGAGGTCTGGAAAAATCCATGCAATATCTGACACAAGGAAAGTATGCAGTGGATATCTTACAGATATTTGGGATATAGGAATGCAATTTTTATGAGTGTACCCATGACTACGAACTTGACAAAGTTGAATGACTCAACTATCAGTTCATAGATGTGGAATCTACTCTTTACATACAACTTATTGGATCCCTGATGTATCTCATGCATATGAGACCGGACATCTATTACATAGTGAATGCTTTGAGTTAGTTCATGTCCGATCCAAAGCACATACACTTGGTAGCTTTCAAACACCTACTCAGATATGTGAGAGGTACTATCACTTATGGTCTCAGATATAGTTCCAGAATTAAAGTATTATTATATGGATATGAAGATTCATATTGGGATGGAAGTGCAGTAGACCAAAAAAGTACCTGTGGCTACTGCTTTATTATGGGATCAGCAATGATCTCTTGGTCCAGCAGGAAGCAGGGTTCCATAACTCATAGTACAGCTGAGGTAGAGTATATTGCTGCAAGTCATTCCTACAAGGAAGTAGTTTGACTCATAAAAATTATATCAGATATGTTTGGGGGAAATATTGACTCAATAATCATCCATTGTGATAATCATAGTTGCATAAATCTTTCGAATAACCCAGTGTTTCATGATAGATAAAAACACATTGAAATGAGCTATCATGTCATCATATATCTAGTGCAGAGAGGTGCTCTAAAGTTGCAGTACATTTGTACTGATGAACAGATCAGATATATCTTGACCAAGCCTCTAACAACATCAAAATTTGTGTACTTTAGTGACAAGCTTGGCGTGGTAGATAATGTCTCTCTCGTTGAGAGAGTGTGTTTATTTTTCTGAGTAGCATCGAGAGCCATTCTCTTAGGAGAATGGGGACACCTGGTCTGGGACCACGGTGTGGAATCAACCTAGAGTTGAATGATGATATCTAGTCTAGGACCATGATATGGACCCAATCTAGCACTGGGGAGACTCAACCTTGAGTTGAGTGACCATTCTGTTGAATGGTGACATCTGGTCCGGGACCAAGATGTGGAACTAGTCTAGTACTGGAAGACTCATCCTAGATCTTAGTAGGAATTATTTTGAATGGAGGAACCTAGTTAGTTACCAAGAATTCACCTATTCCAAGGTTGGGGACTTTGGCCGAGGTTGAGGTCCATTCTCCCACAGAATGGAGGCACTTGGTCTGTTACCAAGTATTTGACCTAGTTTCAAATTATGCAGCCTATGGCTAAAGCATCTGGTCTATTACCAGGAAGACACTATAATCCCTAGACTAGGTCTAAGCACGTGTGACACTCTGACCCTTGATCAATGGGTTTTTCAATCTTCTCCAAGGCTTAGCTACCCTTGGTTAAGAAACAGTACCCGATCTTGGTTTCACACAGAGTGTGAGATAAAAGCATTAGTAATTATCTATGTTCATGATGATGTACTTTGAGTGGTGATGAAAGACCACCTTGACCACATGTGTTGACCACAAGGGCACTTGAGGATAGCTAAAGAAAAAGTCAAAAATACAAAAATACCCTTAGTACCACTAAGGTGTAAAAGTGAAATTGCTAAAAGACCTTTAGTACCACTAAAGGAAAAAGTCAAAATTAGAAAAGAATAAAATATTAATATTTTGATCTTTTTAATTTTGGTCCACTTACAGGTGACTTAAATGATATAAAATAATATCAATCCATTTCATTATTACACACACTTTCTCTCATAGGTACAACTGCTCTAAGAAGAAGAATTCGTTGGTGCAAAGGAAGAAGGAAGATTATCTTTTGGTTATTCCCTAGCATGGATGAGTCTAGCTAGGGCATCCACACTTATCTTGTTATGAAACCTAAACTAGGGTTTTTATCAGTCTTGCAGCACCTAGGGTTCTACCCTACCTTCTCTCATCCTCATGGCTCAAGCAACAACACTCACAGGAAGCTACAATCTATCTTGGGAAGACAACAAATCCTATTGGAAGCTCTTTCTCTCTCTCTTGAGAATCCCACTTTAGGGATCGATATCTATCCTAGCCACTCAAATAGGCCCTAGTAGGGCTTGGGATGCATGTTTCTTCTCTCGACTACCCACAGTAAACCCTAGCAAGGCTTGGGTCAGGATTCTAAGTGTCTCCCAGCACCCACAGTAGCCCTCACAGGCATTGGGCTGTCATGGAAAAACTTTTGCCAGTAGATATAGTTCTGCTAACAACCATGAGAAGCAACAGAAGGCTAGGCCTTGGTTTTGAGTTGCCCAAATAGAACCTGGGTAGGAAGACAGTCCCTTCGGGCAGGTTGATCATCCATCCAGGAATATATGGGAAGAATAGTAGAGCACGGGAATATCTGAGAAGGGGTAGAAAAGGATATGGGAAGGGGCAGAGAAGCATCTAGGCAAGATAAATCAGAAATCGAGAATTCTTGATCAAATCGGAGAAGAAAACTTAGAATTCGAGGAAGTCTGCTAATTTGGGCAGGAGAGAGAAAGTTAGGGAATAAATCCCTAACTTGGTAAAATCCATTTTTCCATTTTTGGAAAAATTTGATCTTTTGTAATTGTTGTACGAACCTCTTTAGGGTTTGTGGAAATGTTTATGAAGAACTCATTCATCTCATTTACGAGATGAATTACTAATGCTTTTGGTGTTTTCGTCTTTTAAAGGTTTCCCAAGTGAAAAATCTTGTGTTCAATGTGTTGATGTGATTGATGTTGTTTATTGCACTTGTCATTTGTTTATGTTAGTCTGCAAATTTTAAAAGTATTCGTGCTAATGCTAAAAATTCAACATAAATTTCTTCCAATGATAGTCCTCATCTGTTGTTCAGGAAAACACACCCTTATAACCTAGGGCCTATCGAGTTACCAACTTACTAAACTAACTTGCACACAATCAGCCATTTCAGAAATTTAAATAGGAATAGGAATAAAATTGAGCATACCTTATTTATGATGGTCGATCCTAGATTTTCTTCTTATATTCAACTTGCTTCCACATATTCTAGGGTATCTCCAATCACCTTCAAAGAACAATATCTTCCTGGATTCCATGTTCAATATAGTGGAACACTAGCTCATTTACAATATTTGATACAGGTAACAAGAGCACACATATTACAAAGGTGGATTGAAGCCACAATATACATATGATGAGTCTTCAAAATCTAGAAGCTATGTAGTTGAACATAAAAAATATTGCAAAACTTAGGTTATAGAGGTGAACCTCAGGTCTTCATCGAAATCCAAATGATCCAGTACAATCCCTACCATGTGAATAGATGTGCTGAAGTCGAACATGGAAGGAACTCAACAAAATGTCAGAAAATGGGTGATACTAACAACTGAAGCAAATGAGTTCAACAATAATGGTAGTGAATCCTAAGGTACCATCATCAAAACTATAGGTATTCGTCTTCAAGAGATGCTGATGAGAAACCATAATGTGATGAGGAAGGAAATGAATCCTCCAATGGATCATAAGAGTGACTAGGAATTGGATACGGGAAGGTAGACACAAGTAATTTCAAACAGGATAATGATGGAATTAGGATAATAATCAAATTAAGGTACAGATCCTTGAACAGTGACCAAGACATAGAGATGAACCCAGACAGCTTTTGACTTGCAGATAGGACAACTAGAATTATCTGGCATGTAGCAGACATGATCAGATTCCCCATGTATAAAGGACAAGTGGAGGAGTAAAAACTCAAAGTAATAGCTAAGTTGTAAGTGTAAACTGAAACATGAGTATCATAAATTTCAAAGAGTGCTTTGTTCAAGGAGGACATGTTGCCATTGCTTATAACCCAAAGAGAGTAATTCTTCCTTGTCTTTCCTATTAAATTTTAACGAGTCCAGGAAATTCAACTCAAGTCTCTCTTCATTCTTTACAAGCTTGAAGAGGAGAGAGAATAATGCTTGATAATCTCACTGATTCACCAATTTTATGAGCCCAAACTAGTACATGGTTGTTGGTGTTTTCATATTTTGAGAGTATGAAAGCTCTGAAGAAGACTCTAGGGGGGTTCTTTTGCATACAATTTAGTATCCTTAGGCCATAAAAAGTATAAAACAATGCACAGAAGAACTCTCTTATCTCCCATAGGACTAAGGTATACATTTTTCATACTTAGTCAGAAGGTCGAAAAAAGGGGTAAAATAATACTAGACCGATGCACCTTCAGAAGCGGCACGTAGCCTAATTTTAACAAATGTGAAGGAAGGAAAGATCACTCGGAAATATCCATTTGATTATGATAAATAGGGCTTACAACAATAAACTCGATGCTTTTTTCTTTAGGTTTTGCGATCATGACAAAGACATAAAGTACGCTCGAAATATTTTTCATGTTTGGGTCCAAAGCACAAAAAAAGAGAAAACTAAGCTCATACTAGGTGTTCCTTTTCCGTAATTTTAGTCCCTCGGGTTCAGAAAAGTGATAAACCTATACATGAGAATACTATTGTCATTAGAGGAAATTTCAACTAAAAATGGGCCTCTTAAGGAAAATAATAAAATAATATTTATTAATTTTGGAGGAGGAAAAGAAAAAAACTACTTTTTTGTCTGTATTTTCAACATATCTCCATGTGTTTTTACTCAAATTTCGACCGGGAGAGCTTGTTGGATGAGAAATTAAATTTTTCATCCAATGAGTACCCACTCGACATACTTTTGATAGACCCCTCTACCCTAAAAAAAAGAAATACCGGAAAATGTGATGATGACATCATCATCACATTTTTTTAGGTATTTCTTGATTTTGGCATAGCAAGGTCTATAAAAAGTATTCCGAGTGGGTACTCATTGGATGCAAAATTCAATTCCGCATCCAACGAGCTCTCCTGATCAAAATTTGAGTGAAAAAACAGGGAGATATGTTGAAGATACAATAAAAAAATAGTTTTTTTTACGATACCTATCACCAAATTTATATTAAAAAAATGTTTAAGACCTATACGGTATTTCAAATTTAAAGAAATTTCATTGGATAACACATGATGACATGGAATTTGAATAAGGGTTAAAAGGCCCATTTTGAGTTGAAATTTCCTCTAATGCAATTCCGAAGAAAAGAGAGTGCCCCTTTTTCGTAAATATTCCACATGGTCTGAAAAAGCGATAAACTACCACCAATCTGGATGCTCGTTCACTTATTCTTAATGAGTATGTATGACCAATTTTACTTGGCAATCAAGTCTATTTTTAGGATTGAGACGTGGGCCTAAAGAAACTCTATAAGTGCGGGGAGCCTTATAACAGGGATAGCTCGTAAAAGATGCAAAATGAGGCTAATTTTGTCATAAAAAACTACTAAGAAGGCTCCCACAAACCTAGCATAACTGCGGCATGGGTACCAGAAGGACAATAAAGTGTTCTAAACTAGGGTACCCATGAAAAGGAGGCCCTATACATGAAGGAACAATGATGTAGACGAGGTAAAAATGGTTTAACACCATAGTCCATGGTCAAAGAGGTAATCTTAGGGTTAAAAATAGATAAGGTATAAATGCAGAAGTACATATTGAGGAATGAATCCTACCCTATATGAATGGATAAGAACTTCCTAAATATCTCAAACCTGTTGCACTTAGTAAAAATTCATGGCATTAGTCCATTTATAAAAATTAATTTTTAAACTATAGACCATGGGTCCAAAAATTTGAAATTTTTTCTATAAATAGTTCAAAAATAAAAATAAAACATACCATTTGACAATTTACCCAATTTGGAAAGTTCTTACCTCTAAATTCAACTGCTCGCTGAGGATAAACCAGTGGACCAAATCAACATCTGTCAATTGCAAGTTGGTAGACTCCCCCTTCTCCTTCTTTTCATCCGTTCTAATTTTTAGTTTTGTGAAAAAATTTATGGTTTTGTACCAGCCCTAAAAGGGTCATGCGGTATACGTGGGTATGCTACTATAACAATGGCGTACACACATTTCATACATGACTTTCTCTAAATAAAACCGCATATGATACACGACATTCTCAAAGCACAGTCGTGTATGCTGTAGGACCTAGAAGAACTTGCAAATTGGCCAAAAATAAAATAAACTAATGGATTCTAATGGTTAATAATGGTCAATGGGCAAGTGCACAATGGTTCTAGAATGGAGGGAAAGAGAGCACAAAGACATGGATTGAGAAGCTCTATAGTATGCCCCAACATTACAAGACTTACAACAATGTGGTTTGTTGAATTTCTACTGCACTTCCGGCATGAGGGCCAATTTCCGCTTACTAGAGAAATTGATCAGCTAATGGGATCATGACCTTGGTTCCTTTGACCTTCAAGGAGAGATTTTGGAGGTAATAGTAGAGGACATGTATTTTATCCTAGGGCTTTGTCGTAGAGTTATTCCCATGAACCTCATGGGTATGGGTAGGGGTAGTGACCCTGTGAGTATACAAGACTATATCGACACTTATTACCCACCAGGCACATAGAATAAGGGAACATGTATCCCTATTGTTCACATTGTGAGCTTTCCATTACAGGTAGTGGTAAGAACTGTGGTAATAATTGATGTATCTTCTGTGTTGCATATAGCTACACAGACACAAATGCATATTGTGGTGGAGTGCATGCAGGGTGTATTATTTGACTGGTGCTCGAGTATGATCCCAATTATGAGGAAACAAATCTCTGACTACAAAAGAGGGAGCAGAAATATCTTTGGACACTCAAGTATTTTAGTGGTGTTCTTCTTTGAGAGAGTGCCTACTATTAACCCCACAATAGCACTACCACCTCCTTCCCCTCGATAGCCTAGACTTACCAAATGGGGGGAGGTGTTTCTTCGTCAGGGTGGCAGAGCATCTGTCCAGAGTGTCTATGATGATGACTTCTATCTGTGGTGGGAGTAGCAAGTATCATCTCTTGAGTAGTTCCCATAGTCTGGATTGGACTTCTAAGGAGATAATGATCTTGTCCTCCTCCCAAGGTAGGCATGGGGACAGCTAGGTATTTTTTTTATGTTTTTTTATTTTTATGAATTTTAATCATAAAGTTATATACATATGTATAAGAGTTTTAATCTGTTTTAAAATGTTTTAAAATTGATATATAGGACCTGTACGACCTGATGGGAATCCTAAGACTTTTGTACGACCTACACATGGTGGGGACAAAATTATAATTTGAGTTCTCAAGGGGAATCTAGCCATGCTAACCCAAGGGGTGCCTACCATGCGCATAGAGTGGATTCCCATTGTGATGTAGGAGTTTGTAGTAGGGATTCTGAATACCTAGATACGCCTATTGAGGAGGGTAGCCAGGGATGTTATACATTATAGAGAGGCCAGGGAGGATGAGGATCAGGCTTATATCTATAGGCATATTTATGGATTATGATCCTATTTTTTGTATATTTATACAGTTATGACACGCTCTTCGGATCAAGACTCGATCTATCTAGGGACAAATTCTTACATATATATATCCTGGTTATTTACATGTGTTCCAAATGTATCCATTATGTTTATTTTATAAAATGTGTGTTAAGTTCCAATCTAGAATGTAGTTCGCATAAGCATCAGTGATTGTATTTTCATTCTTGGAATGTGATTAAATGAAATATATTTGAAATTTATTTCAAGTAATCTAACCTGCAAAAATTGACGTAAACAAATAGGGTTTCGCACTTGATAATCTCCATTGAGTTGGGAAACCATGAGTTGAGAGTCAAGTATGACTTCTAAATGGGTAATTCCACGTGATGTGGAATCCCATAACAACTCAATAACATCCATGTACTTGACCACATTATTCATAGTAGGACCTAATCAAGCACCTCCAAAGGAAACTAGTTGTCCTGAGGGTGAATAGATGACCCGTGCAGTTGAAGCCAGGTTACACGTATGGCGGCTAGCACCATCTGCAAAACTTACGAACCACTCAGCTGATGTCTGTAACAACCAACATATTAAATCAAAAACACTAACCAGCTGACTATTGTACATAAAAATACATACAATAAAAATAGAAGAATAACCACCATTCCTAGGCATAGTACTTCTTCAGGTATATCCCATTTCTAGGATTAGGAAACTTATTCCAATCAAAATTAGTTAACTCATATGATAATTTTTACAATACCTTTGACACAACATAGGGACCTGACCACATGGACTTGAATTTTCCTCCCCCAGGGGTTCTTTGTCTTGATCGAAGATCAAGACAAGTTCCCTTTCAGAGAAAATCTTAGCTTAACTTCTTTGTCATATTGGTTTTTTACCCTATTCTCATGAGCTTCCTTTGTTGTCAACGCATCTCTGCGTCATTCATCCAAATTTTCCAAGTGCACCAAAAATTCTTCTAATTCCATAGTGTTAGGGAGTACATGAATGGATATCTTAAGAGATGGAATTTTGGATTTAACTGGAGTGACTGCTTCCACCCCGTGAACATGTTGGAAATGTGAAAAACCTATACCAGTCTTGACATTAGTCTGGTACACCCAAAGTGCAGGCTACAGCATGATGTTCCAATTTGAGCGGTGTGCATTAATGGTACACTTTAGAATGGTCTTCAAGGTCTTATTTACTGCCTCTACTTGGCCATTTGCTTATGGGTAGAAGGAAGATGAGTGATCTTGCTTGAACCCTGGCATAGAAGTCAGCTCAGTCATCATACTATTCTAAAAGTGACTTCCATGGTCAATGACAATCTCCTTTGGAATACCGAAATGAGTAATGATCTAGTTAAACATGAAGTAAGCTATTGTTTAACCGTCTGCTTTGAAGGTAGGCATTTCCTCTGCCCACTTGGTGAAGTAATAAAAAACGACAATGATATATGTGTGCCCACCAGTTGAAATTGGATTGCACCTCATGTAATACACCCCCCACTTAGTGAAGGGGCACACGGAAATGACAGAAAACAATGGAGTGTTGGAGTCATTATCCAAATTACACACTTTATTTGGTCAATTTTGTCCTAATTACCCATTGTCCTAAGTTTAATTGAATTAATTCACATCATATGAGCACACCATGACATCAACATGAGCACACCCATGCCTTCCTTCAATCAAGGAGTCCAACTAATCCTTCTCCTTCAATCGGGGAGGCTAAATGGGCTTCCTCCTTCAAACAGGGAGCAATTCTGGGGTGATTTGAGTGTCATAAGTGTACCTAATTTCTAACTGATTGTTCTTTCACCTAACAATTAGTTAAGTTGATTTGTAAAGGATCCCCCATCATGAAATTGTCTATTTTGGGTTGATTGGGATGAACTATAGTGAACTATTGCACCCCCAACCACTTTTGATGACTAGTATCACTTCAATTAACTTCATCAGAGCTACTTGGAGTTAGCGATGCACTACCACCTACTATTTGGCATGCAGTGACATGTGTTTGAGTTACATTTAGTTATACTTAGTCATCTATTGCACTCTAATTCAGTTAGGACTCAATGTGAGTCAATCATGGCTAGAGTAGTGGTTAAATAAGTGTGTCTAGTTTTGTTGACATTCAGTTAAGCTACACCCATCCATGCAATTCGAATGAACTCCTTGTGAATTTGAATTGGCTTGGAATTCATGCATTCTACATGACATTGTATTGTATTACTCATTATATTATTGATTATACAGAGCTGCAACCTCCTATTGCAGTACCGTTACATCATTTCATGTCTAATTTATCTTGAATCTCTTGTGAGTATGTGTTTTGTCTCAAGACTATTGTAACATAACTAATATGGTATTAGAGCCATGGTGGGATGAAGCTATTCTTCAAGAAAAACATGATTTTTTCCAGATCTAGCATGCAAAATTACAAAAAAGCTCAATTTCCAATATTGCACCAAAATCCAAAGGTTTACCACTTAATACCCCAAGTAAAGGAATTATTGATCAAGCTTTCTTGATCAATTATGTTGGGTGTGATCAAAACCTGAAATGTGCAGGTTTTTCGAACTTACGATGACTTTATTGTGTTGATTGTAGGTTTTTACATGTTCTTCACTACATTCGCTATAGCAGCTCCATAGCTTCTTCTCTAGATCCTTTCACCTCCTTCAATTACCACCAATGGAAGGAGGATATAGAGATTCAGCTCCATTCAATAGGGCTCTAACGGGTCACAATGAACATAGAATTAGAGCCTAATGATTTTATTGAGAAGATAAAATATAGGAATAAGCTAGATGAGGCTTATGGTTTCTTATGCTTGTCTATCTCCAAGGATATTCTTTTCCACATATTGGGATTAAAGACTCCAAAGGAGATTTGGGATCATCTCTCTACCTTGTTTGATAAACAAGGTGATATTCGTATCTATCAGCTTGAGAACGAGTTGATTTCCTTGAATATAGGTAGCTTCAAATGCATGAATGAATTTTAAACAAAATTCAAACATTTGGTGCTCCATTTAAAGCAGTGCAAGATTGAGAAGGATGAGGATCAACTCATCCTAGTTATCCTCTCAAAACTTGGTCCAGATTATTCAGTCTTTGTTTCAAAATTCCATACGAGGAACCTAACAATCCCAAATTGGAATATGCCTTCATAAAGACCCTTACAAACAAGCATGATGAGCTTCTACAGATGGGGGTCCTCAGATCCTCAAAATATCAAGCTTTGTTTGCTTCAGGGTCAAAATATTCGAAGGGAAAAGGGAAGCAGAAGAATCCAAAGGGGAAATTTGATGCTCCAAAGCCTAAAGAAAAGAACCAGCAGCAAGAAGAGACTCCTGGATCAAAGAAACACAAAAAAAAGGACATCAAGGAAAGGAGAAAATCAAGTGTTCCTACTACAGGAAGGGATTCCACACTGAACATGCCTACATGAAGAAGAAGCTTGATGAGATGACTCTCCTCTTGGAGATAAACAATATCAATCTTTCAGAGAGTGTTCGGAAGAGAGATAACCAATATCGAGATATCCAACAAGAAAGAGGTCATCCTCTCATGGCAATAACCTTGAAGCCCAATGCTCTTTGCATAGACTCTAGAGATTGGAATCACATGATGGCAAGAAAATACTCCTTCTCATCCCTGAACACCAACAAAAGCATTCCCATCCACATGGGAGATGATTCTACCATCATTTTGGAAGGAAGAGGTACAGTAAATCTTGAGTATGGAACCTTTTTTGATGTTCTATATGTATATCAAATGACTCATACTGGAGTTCCCAGGAGATTAAATTTCAACCCCAATGATGTATAAATTACTGAGACTGCATCTGGGAATCTTGTTTCAAAACGCTTAGCAAACCATCATTCTAAGGCCTATGAGTTTTCCCATTTTTTGGCGGATACAAAGCCCACCACTCTTATAACTCATGGAAATGAGGTCAGTAGTCTTTGGCATGAGAGTTTTGTCATTTGAAGTTTAATTTCTTGCATCAACTTCAGAAAAATTCCATGGTTGAAGGCCTCCCAATGATCAAGTCTACCAAAGCAATTTGTAAGGGTTGTATTGTCGGTAAACACCATGAGCACAAGGTTGATCAAGGGAAGGAAAACAAAGCAAAGAGTATTTTGGAGTTGATTCATTCAGATACCAATGGACCTATTCCAGCCACATCCATGAATGGATCCCAGTATGTAATCACCTCCATAGATGATTTTTCTAGATACACTTTGGTTTTCTTCATCAAGAAGTAATCTGAAGTGTTGAAAAAATTCATTGAATTGAAAGCACTGGTTGAGAATGCCTCTGAGAGAAAGATAAAATATTTCCAATATGATAATGGAAGGGAATATATCAGTTCTGAATTTCTGTATATATGTTCAGGAAGTGGGATCAAGATCCAACATTCCATCCCCTACACTCCTCAACAGAACGGTGTAGCGGAGAGAAAGAATCGGGCACTCAAGGATATGACCACATGCATGCTGGAAGCCAAAAGTTTGGCTGCAAATTTTTGGGATGTGGCCATGAATGTTGCTGCATACATTCAAAACAAAGTACCTCACTCCTTCATGAAAGGAAATTCTCCTTTCTAAGCCTATTTTGGACACAAACCGGATATGTCAAATTTCAAGGTGTCTGGGTCCACTACATGGGCTCGGATTCTGCTTGACAAGAGAAAATATTTACAACCGCAAAGCATCGAATGTTTGTTCAATGGATATCCAGAAGAATATAAGGGATTAAAGCTGCTGAATATCAAAACAAAACAAATTTTCATTGAAATAAGTGTCAAATTTGATGAGCCTCTCCAAGAGGTAGAACTAGTTGAAGAAAATTCTGTTGAAATTCCCTCTCGTTCTGCTGATCAATTAGGTGATGAAAGTTGGAGTGAAGGATCTGATTTTTCTGATATGATATATGATATCCATGAGAAAAAAAAAATCAGTCTCAGAATCATATTCTAATATTCCAAATCATCTTCCAACTTCGGCCAAAAAGACACTATCTTCCGCTGGGCAAAACATTAGAAATCCTGCAAATCCAAGAAGAACACAATCTGATTTTCAAAGAGCATGTATTTCTCTCTCTTGTTGTGAATAATTGATGTCTAAGACCTGTTATTTAATGATTGGGTGAGATCATAATTCCTACTACCATGCTCGGAAAGATCCAATATGGAAAGCGGATATGGACAAAGAGTTTAATTCTCTTAGAAAAAATGCTACTTGGGAGTTAGTTTCTCTTCCACCTGTTTGGAAATTAGTTCAATGCAAGTGGGTGTTTCAGAAAAAGGTTGATTCTGATGGAACAAACTGAAAATATAAGGCAATTCTAGTTGAAAAAGGGTTCTCCCATGTCCAAGATGTGGACTATCATGAGACCTTTGCACCGGTGGCAAAGATGGACTCCATCCACCTAGTTTTGGCCATTGCGGCATCCAAGCACTGGGAGGTGCATCATATGGATGTCAAGAGTGCCTTTATACATGGATAAATTCATGAGGATATATACATGAAGCATATTGAGGACTACATTTCATATCCTTCTTTTCTTTTCAAATTGCAGAAGTCATTATACGGGTTGAAAGAGGCCCCAAGATCATGGTATGCCAAGATGGATGCCTTTCTACTTTCACAAAACTTCCAAAGGTATAAATCAGATATGAATGTGTATCTACAGTAGTATTATGGTAATTTACTTATCTTTGTTTTATATTTTGATGATATTTTGATTACAGGAAGCACACTTTCTTCCATTACCTTCATAAAAACTGCCCTTCATGATGCATTTGAGATGAGCGATTTGGAGCTCTTGAAGCAATTTTTGTGGCTTGAAATCTCCCAAGACTTTGACAGGATAATGGTAACTTAGTATAAATACATTTATGACCTGTTTATTAAGTTTAAAATAGATTAATGAAAGGATTCCCCATTCCCTTTCATCTCAAAGATCATCCTTGAAGAGGGAAAAAACACTCCACCCATGGCTTGCACTATCTACCGCTAGCTGATTGGTAGCTTGCTTTACTTGACACATTCACGGCCTGATATTTGTTATGCTGTGAATGTTGTATCAAGATAAATGCAGCAGCCTCATGATATTAATTGGAAGGAAGCCAAGAGGATCCTTCTGTACATTCAAGGCACAAGGTCCTACAGCATTCACTATGCTGCAGATTCTGAGCTAGAGTTGGTTGGTTATACAAATTCGGATTGGGTATGGGATTCCATAGATCGGAATTCCAATTATAGGTATGTATTCATGTTTGGTAGTGGCCCCATTTTCTGTTCTAGAAAAAAGAAGGCTGCGATTGCATTATCTTCAGCAAAGGTCGAGTATAGGGGAGCAGTGAATGCTTGCATCCAAGTTGATTGGTTGCAAGGCATTCTTTCATAGTTAGATATTGGTAGTACTTTTTCCACAGCCACATTTTGTGATAATCAAAGTGCTATTAATATTCCACATATCCATTTACTAGGTAGAGGACCAAACATTTTGAGATACACATGCACTACATCCAGGATTTGGTGCATGACAGGACCATTGTTTTGCAATACTGCCCTATAGATGAGCAGATTGTAGATATCTTCACCAAGAGATTTTATGAGAAAATTTGCACTTACCTCTACTCACAGTTGGGGGTGAGTTCATCAGGGTGATCAGTTACTTCTTCAGTGTTCAGCTTGAGGGGGGGGGAGGTTCCCACTGGGTTTTCCCTCTTTCCTCACTTAGATTTCATTTTGAGCACTGTTAGAGTTACATTTTTGTACAGGGTGACCTATGGCCTTTGTTTCTGGGGCCCTAGAATTTCATGCATTTTATTTTTACTCCTCCTGAGTATAGCTTAAGGGGGGGTGTTTGAGTCATTATCCAAATTACACACTTTATTTAATCAATTTTCGCCTAATTACTCACTATACTAACTTGAATTGACTTAATTGGCATCAGAAAAGAACACCATGACATTAGCATGAGCACACCCATGCCTTCCTTCAATCAAGGAGGCCAACTAAGCCTTCTCGTTCAATCAGGGAGGCTAACTGGGATTCCTTCTTCAAACAAGGAGCAAGTATGGGGTGATCTGAGTGTCATAAGTGTACCTAACTACTAACTAATTGTTGTTTCACCTAACAATTAGTTAAGCTGAGTTGTAAAGGCACCTCCATCATGAAATTGTTTATTTTGGGATGATTGGGATGAACTGGAGTGAACTAATGCACCTCCAACCACTTTTGACGACTAGTATCACTTCAGTTGACTTCATCGGAGCTACTTGGAGTTAGTGATGCACTACCACCTACTATTTGGAATCCAGTGACATGTGTTTGAGTTACATTCAATTAGACTTAGTCATCTATTGCACTTTAATTCAGTTAGGAATCAGTGTGAGTCAATCATGGCTAGATTAGTGGTTAACTAAGTGTGTCTAGTGTTGCTAACATTCATTTAAGATACACCCATTCATGCAATGCTAATGAACTCCTTGTGAATTTGAATTGGCTTGGAATTCATGCATTCTGCATGACATTTTAGAGTATTATTTATTCTATTATTGATTATACAGAGATGCAACCTCCTATTGCAGTACCGTTACATCATTTCATGTCTAATTTGTCTTGAATCTCTTTTGACTATGTGCTTTGTCTCAAGATTGTTGTGACAGAATTAATATGGAGCAGGATGCAGCCACATTTTTCTGGTGTAGAGCTGACATAGATGACAGCGCTTCACAACCTCCACACAACCTTTAAAGATTGTGGGCCAGAAATAACTGGCACGTAAAATAGTTTGGGTCATTTCTAACCTAGATAAATGACCAACACACGCTCTTCTATGGGAATCATTTAGGACACTCTTAGCCTCCTTGTGGGTAAGGCACCGATGCAAAATAGAATCTACCACTGTACAGAACAAAGTATCACTGATGATAAGGTAGTTTTTGGCATTGACACACATCTTATGTCGATCTTCACTCGAAAAGGATGCAGAACATTTTAAAGTCTGGAGTTATATAAGGATATCTCCGTACCATGGACCAGAGGTGGAAATCATAAATATGTACTTATATGGGAATGAGTCATCTTCAACCACTACATTCTCTTCCGTAGGAAATTCTAAGATAAGCTCTGCAAAAAATAAGGACTTTTTGGATTTATAAGACTGTAAATCCAAGTCAATCTCTTGGAGAATCACTATCCATTTGTTGAATTTTCCCCCAATTATGCGTCAGGACAAAACATATTGAAAAGGATTTAGATCCGCTGCCACTTTGGTTTTCCTCAGTAAAATGCAGTGACGCAGCCTTTGGACAGTGTAAACAACTGCTAATGTTAACTTATCGACATGGGAGTATCTAAGTTCAGGACCAACTAATGCATGACTGGGATAATAGATAACATTCTCTTAGATCTTTTCATCCTCTTGAACCAATACCACCCCAATGGTTGACTCTGACTTAGCCATATACTATATAAATTCTTTAGAGTAATCTAGAGGACACAATAAAGGAGCTGATAACAAAGCATTTTTCAATTCCTCGAATGCAAGTTGTGCAGTTTCATCACATACAAATAGAGTGTCCTGCTTAAGCAAGCACAAGCAAGCACATGAAACCTTTAGTTATCCTGTCATAGTTAACTATAAAACATCGAAGGAAATTAGATTTCCCTTGTAGGCTCTGAAGTTTCCTGATATAATGAGGAGGAGGAAGATTTAAAATAGACTCAACTTTCAAAGGATCACCCTGAATTCCTTTGTTTGACATAATAAACCGGAGTAGTATTCCTAACTCAAAGCAGAAAACACACTTGTGGGGATTCAAGCATATTTTTTAATGTCTAAATCATTCAAAAAATAAGCGAAGGTGATCTGTATGGTCCCTCCTCTTATAAGAATGGGCAGACAGATCATCTAGATATGACTTGACAATATTCTTAATGTTGTGGAAAGAAAAGCTCATTTCCCATTGAAATATAGCCCCAACATTTTTCAAACCAAAGGGAATTTTCTTGTACGGAAAGATACCCCATGGATAAATAAAATTCATTTTGTGTTGGTCTTTCAGCTTGATTTGGATTTGATTGTATCCAGAAAAACCATCAATAAACGGAAAAACTTCACTACCTGCACAAGCATCAATGATTTGATATATAAAGGGTGTGGGGTAGTTTTCCTTGGGACACACTTTATTCAGGTCACAAAATTCAGTGCACACACGTATTGTCCCTTGTTTCTTTTCAATGGGAAGA
The DNA here is from genome assembly GCA_001517045.1 of Pseudotsuga menziesii. Taxonomy (NCBI): domain Eukaryota; kingdom Viridiplantae; phylum Streptophyta; class Pinopsida; order Pinales; family Pinaceae; genus Pseudotsuga; species Pseudotsuga menziesii. The sequence goes on from LPNX010425708.1 coordinate 213,226, forward strand.
GGATTGGGTACCTATTTCATTAGAGAAATCGGGTAGATAAACCCAGCTTTCAAAAACTTTTTCCACTTCAACCTTAATGGTTGTCGCTTTACGTGGATTAACATGTTGAAGTTTTTGTCGAATTGGTTTAGCATCGGGGTAGGTTCGGATTTAGTGCTCTATAATGGATGGATCAATGCCTGTAATCTCCTCATATAACTAGGAAAACACATCGTGAAATTCCTTAAATAAGGTAGTATATATGGAAATCTCCTCCAGAGAGCAGTTTGCACCGATATGCACATTTTTGACAATGTAGGGTTTTGCAGACATGTTTATAGGAAGTGTAATAGATATATTTTCCATATTCCCATTAGTAAATATTCCCTCCTTTGGAAAAGGATTAATCAGTAAATCAACATCTTCATCCAGTCTCACATGGAACTCTTGGTTTTCAATTATACTCAGCTCCGAAAGAAAGTAGGACCTATGGTGAACATCTTTACAAATCTTATCTCACCCACTCATAGCTTCCAAAATGGCTTCATCCAAAGGAAAAACCATATCTATGCAGTCATACGAATATAAATAGATCTCTGCCCAAGAAGGAAGATAAGCTTCTTTCAACTCCTCTAAGACTGTAGAAGAATTCACGATAGAATTGATAGTGGTGTCAAAATAGTTTGATAAGCCACTTCCAATGTGGATAAGGGCACCTACAGTTCATGACAGGAAGGAAGGACCCAAGGATCATTTCTATCGAAATCCCTCACGATAGACTTCCCCACACTCATAGAACCTATATAATTTATTGGGGTTGGGATATCAAATGTGCCCGTCAATGATGAATACATTCTAACCCCCAAACTCTCATTGGTTGTTTTAGTCTAATCAATCAAAGGTATAGTGGACTCATTGTTTTCCAAATGTCTCTTCTAAGTGAAACTGAATTGGTCAATAGTAACCAAGTTCCCTTCATGCGGAAAAACCACCACTCGAAGAAAGACCGAGGAAATCGCACACAAGGCGTAAGTCCATCTTCTCCCTAAAAGCAAGTTATAATCCAAAGGAGCATCAATCAACTCTACTTCAACATCCACTTCTTTCCCTGCTAACTTAATCTCAAAAGCTACTAGGATACCATGTGGACAGAAAGACTTTCCATTCAAAGCAGTAAGTAAGGTGTTTGACAGAACTAGATTCGGGGAACCCAAAGCCTTCCAACAAGATATTGACATTACACATGTGGAAGCACCTTTGTCAACAACTGTGCATCCAATGGTTTTTCCATCATGGAAAAGGTCTACTCACAAAGCCACATGATACGGCAAGTGAATCTTAACATCTGATAGATTAAAGTTTGCCATCAGACTCGACGAATCCATGTTGCCTAAAGATACTAAGAGGACATCTGACTGAGCATGACAACTCTATAACACTTCCAATGTTGGAATTGAAGAAGGATTTTGGTCCAAATATTCCACCACAAAGTAGTTACAAGCATCCCTAGAGTTAGGATTGTGAAAGTATTTTTTAAAGACACCTTTCAGTATCTTAGGCATTGGACCTATTGATGTATTTGTAACTTCGGGATGTATTCACTTGTATATCTTATGTATTGTACCCTGATGTTTATTCCGGGAACTATCTATAATGTAATTGAGTCATGTCATAACCCAATGTTCCTATTAGGACATTCAATAATGTAAACAAGTCATGTAAAGTCATTGAGGTTAACCCTCCATTGTAAGTCAGGGCAATAGTCCCCACAATTGAGTCAAGGTTAACCCTCCTTGTTGATCAAAGGGAAAAGTCCCCATAGTTGTGGGGCACTAGGGTTATTAGACTCTCATAGAGATGTCGACCCTGGTAAGTAATTGTTAAGTGGGGATGACTTGTTCGAGTGGACATTTAGTGAACGAAATAATATAAATAGAGAGTGAGTCTCCCTATTTATCACACACACACTCACTCACTGGGGCACATTAGTGAGAGAGGAGAAGCTCTCTCAAGTAAGAGAGAGAGAATAGCTATGGAGATCATATTTTTTGTCTTTGGTTTTTACTGATGCCATTGGTACTCATTCTATATCTAAGGAAGTTGCGGGGTTTTCTCCTTTATGGTTTCCCCGAGGAAAATTCTTTGTCTCTTGTCTCTTGTGTTTATTGTTGTGCATGTTATTCTCTCAGATAAGATCCTAAGATCATATTGCTTAAATGATAAAAATATAACATGGTATCAGAGCTAACCTGAGAAGAAGACATTGTGCCGCTATAGAAGCTAGGGCCCTTCTTAATTTTTGGGTCTCTCTCCACAATCCATCAGCACAAGTATGCTAGAATGACTCTCCATTGAAGAGCACATCTTTCTGTTGAAGCAGAATTCGATTCCCGGCATTTTTAGTCTTTGGTGAGGGAAATTAGGGATTTTCACAGAAGAAGAATTTTTAAGTGAACCTGGCATAGGATTTCTCTCCTCAGAAAAATTGAATTTTAGAGACCTGGGTCAATATTTTTTGGTTGGGTGTAACTCCGGTAAATTCAAACTCTACCTTGACCTCGGCCTGGAAAAACCCTAAATACTAAAACATACGTTTTGGTAAATTTGTTATATCTCAGGATTACAGAGATTTCAGGGACCAAAAATTTCATGGGTCAGAGATAAAATCTTGATGTACACTATGTCCAAGTTTTAGCCTCATATTCTCTATATTCTAGGAGATATGATTCCTCCAAGTTAGGGTTCCAGCATCTTCTAGGATTCATCCCTAAATAGGACACCTGGGGATAATTGTTATATCTCGGGCTACAAAGGTCTAAATGAAATTTCTCAAGATGTTACAGAAAGGGAATAGACTTTAATTTCTTTTTTATAAGTTTTAGACCCTGAATATGAAATAGTGACACGTGGAAGTCTGTACAAATTCGATATGCTCAACAGTCCTGAAACAAGTCACCTTGGACAATGCTCATAAGTCCCAATTGGTGAAACCAATTCTGATGAAACCTATGGTGTTGGAACAAGTATAGATGAGGCTAGCATAGTATGAAATTTCATACATAGAGGAGCAGTACTTTCGGAGATACCGTAGAAACCATTTCAGACATTTCTGCAGAATAAATTGGTAAACTAGGGCTTCCTGTTCCGAGAGCTTCCCTCCACTATTTTCAGAAAAGGAGTACATTGGACAGCTCACCTTGAAGAGGTCTATATTTCTATACAATCATATCTAAAAGATTCCAATTTTTGAAAATTAGGGTTTCTCTGACAAACTCTAAATCATCCAGCTCCGGAACCAGGACGGACACCTCAAATCGGTAAGATCTAATCTTTTGATATTTTTATTTGAGGTTCTCATTTCAAAGTGATCTATCACATTAGCTTGATGACAAGCTTGGTGAGGATGACAACTTCCAAACATGGAAGTATTGGATCTCACTCATTCTTGAAGAAAATGAATTGGACACCTACATAAGTGGAGAGGTTCCAGTTCCAGAGGAAGATCAGGATAAAAGCCTTACACAAGAAGAACTTGGTCGAGGACAAGAATATCATTGCTGATTCAATCAAGAATCACCTTATACCCTAAGTGTCTTCCTTAAATACACCGAAAGATATGTTTTATTCCTTGACCAAGCTATTTGAAGGGAAGAACATAAATCGGAAGAAACCAGTTGAAGAATGTGAATATTCGGAATGCTGAGACCATATAGTCATACTCTACAAGGGTCTCTCAAATCAAATAACAAACTGAAGCAGTAGAAGAAAAAGTGAAGAATGCAAAATTTGTTATAACTACCTTGAATGGCCTCCCAGGATCATGGGATTCATTCATTTGAGGAACATGTTCCAGAAGGAAGTGATTACTTTTAGCAGACTCTGGGAAGAAGAAGAAGCTCGACTCATAATCAGAGAAGAGAAGATGAGAGCAACTGAATATCAAGCTCTCACCATCTAAAGAAGATCCCTCAAATGATGAGGAATATGAAGAAATCAACTATTGAAGAACCTTGTATCCATCTTAGCATTTGGATAAGAAACAATGCTATTATGAATAAAGAAGATGATGAAGCTGAAGGCTCAAGAAGGAGTCTACCCACGTAACAAATAAAGATAAGTATTCAATTGTCATTTCATGATATTATTTTTGTTATGCATTTGTTTATATTCAATTGATGTATTATGCATGATAGAATGTTTTCATTAATGATAGTATACTACTAATATGCATGTGATGGGTAAGTAGCTCATGGTGCTATACAACTCTCCATTTCTACTTATCTAGAATGAAACCTCTTTGCTGACATATTGGATTAGTGCACAATATCAATGTTGTCCTAGTAGAGATGGAAGGAATTGAGAAAGTTTCTGTGAGATATGGATGAATGTTGTATTGGCTAAAATAGTTGCATGATCATATATTTATGCATAAAAATTTGCCATTATAAATATGCCTTATGAAATGTTTCTAACCACGGAACTAATGCATTTGACTTGTAGGAAAGATCGCGTATAATCACCTACAAGTAAAGAAGGATGAGACTTGTTCCAAAGAATAAGTGATGACAATTCAAGAAAGAATCCAAGATGAAGAATAATATGACGATTCTTTCAAATAAGAGATCTCAGACATAGTGCAGTTATGTAACACTGTTGAGTGATATCATTAATGAAGAACCTTCCAAGAAATAGCTAAGAAGAAAGGGAAGCAGTGTACTAGTTCAAGAAGAATGATGTCTAGGATGCAATATCAAGACATGAAGATAAGTTCATAGTTCCATCATGCAGTAGATGGAAACATCATGGGATACAAGGAAAGATTCATAGCATGAGGCTTCTCAAGGAAAGAAGGCATAAACTATGAAGAGACATTTGCAACCACTAGAAGTTAAGACACATGATAGGTAGAATCATGTGTTCAAATGAAAGAAGGCCCTATATGAGCTCAGAAGACACCCATTGGATAACACATACATGATGAGCTTGACAAAGATCTTAACCTTTGCTACAAGGTTGAAGATGAAAGCCTGTAGAGAATGAAAAGCTCACAGATGGGTGCGACAAAAACTTTTGAATAGGTTCAAGATAGAGGATCTTTGTATCCAATGATCCTAGATGGATACATAGAATATTAGTAGCAGAGGAAGATACTTATCACTCCGGTACATAATGTTTCAGTGCATAGAATATGAAAGACAGAGGGATATTGATGCTTCGCTTCAGAGGGAGTGACTGCAGAAGATCCTAAGGTTTGATAGGATGGATAGCTTACTGATGACTCTAGGATTTATTGAGAGTAAAGTGGATTCTGACCTTTTCTTCAAGATTGAAGGCGGAAGACCAATGATGCTCTTGTTATATGTCAATGACTTGTTCCTTACAGAAAAGAGGAACTCATTAAAATTGCAAGAAGGATACTTGCTGCCAAGTTTGAAATGAAAGACTTGGGTATGATGCACTATTTTCTAGGCATGGAGGTGTGGAAGAATGCAGATGGAATCTCCCTCAGACAACGGAAGTATGCAGTAGAGATCCTGAAGAGATTCGGGATGATGGACTGCAAGGCCATTACCACACCTATGGCATCGAACCTGAAGCTATTAAGTGATGCTTCATTTGAGTCAATTGATTCCATGATGTATCGTTAGATGATTGGGTCTTTGATGTACCTGACGAATACAAGACCAGATATTTGCTTTGTTGTGAACACCTTGAGCCAGTTCCTGAAATATCTGAGACACGTTCACTTGATTGGTGCAAAGCATATTCTGAGGTACCTAAGGGGTACAATTGATTATGGGCTCAAGTATGAGGTGAAACTGAAGATTAACCTTGAAGGTTATGTTTATTCAGATTGGGCGAGGAATTCCATCGATAGGAAGAGCACTAAAGGGTGCTACTTCAGTATGGGATCAGGTGTGATCTCTTGGTTTAGCAGGAAACAGTCTTGTGTGGCACTGAGTAAAGCTGAAGCAGAGTATGTCGCAGCTTGTTTAGCTAGTTGTGAGGCAGTATGGCTCAGGAATCTATTGTTTGATTTATTTGATCTCCAGTTGGATGCTACTTGTATATATTGCGATAACCATAGTTGTGTGAAGTTGTATGAGAACTCAGTTTTCCATGACAAGTCAAAGCATATCGAGATCAAATATCACTATATCAGGGATATGGTGCAGAGAGGATCAATGAAGCTCTAGTATGTTGCGATGGATGAATAGATAGCTGATGTGTTGACTAAGCCATTGGCCAGAGTGAAGTTTGAATACTTCAGGGAGAATCTTGGTGTTCTCCAAATCGAGGTTCCCTCCAAGGGGAAGTGATGATTCTGTGAGCCATTCTGACATGGTGAGAGGATTGGTTCCTTCCATGGTCAAATGTAAGGGTTGAGCCATTCTTTCATGGTGAGAAGATTGGTTCCTTCCATGGTCAGATGTGATTGCTGATCCATTCTGAGGTGACTGTGACATGTGTTCTCACATTATCAGATATAAGCATTGAATGCCATTCTCTGAATAGAGGTACCTGGTCAGTTACCAGGAATTTTAGTCTGGGATTGAAGCTCGTCTTAAGTATTGAGATTCCATTCTCTGGGAGAATGGAGGCACCTGGTTAGTTACCAGTAATTTTAGTCTGGGACTGAAGCTCATCTTAAGTGCTGAGATGCCATTCTCTGGGAGAATGGAGGCACCTGGTCAGTTACCAGTAATTTCAGTCTGGGACTGAAGCTCAGCTTAAGTGTTGAGATTCCATTCTCTGGGAGAATGGAGGCACCTCGTCAGTTACCAGGAATTTCATTCTGGGACTGAAGTTCAGCTTAAGTGCTGAGATTCCATTCTCTGGGAGAATGGAGGCACCTAATCAGTTACTGGGAATTTCAGTATGGGACTGAGAGGCTTTCTGACATGATGTGTGATTATTTTCCCATCATGGTTAGATGTAAGTGCAGAGCCTTTCTGACATGATGTGTGATGAGTTTCCTATCATGGTCATATATAAGTGATGAGCCTTCTGACAAGGTTTGCGATGAGTTTTCAACCATGGTCAGATGTAAGTGTTGGGTGGGCCTTTCTGACTCGGTTAGATATAAGTGTTGAAGAAGATGAAGACCTACATGGAGGCTAGGCCAACAACCAACATGAAAAATATTTGGCTCTGTAGAGCTTCCTGTGACGAGAAGAATGAATAGATAGCACCATTTGGTTGACATAGCAGAAGCAGTGATGATGATGATGATCCAGTGATGATCCATATTTGATGATGATCCAGTTTTGATGATGATCTAGTGATGATCCATATCCAGTGATGATCCAGATCCAGAGATGACTTAACAATGAAGATGACTTGAAGATAAAGATGACTTGATGATGATCCAGATGATACAAAGAAGAAGACTTGTGCTGATAAATTTTGTCGAGAGAATACCTTCCTAGTTAAGAGAGAGTATTGATGTATTTGTAACTTCAGAATGTATTCACTTGTAAATCTTATGTATTGTACCCCAATGTTTATTCTGGGAAGTATCTGTAATGCAATTGAGTCATGTCATGCCCCGATATTCCTATCGGGAGATTCAATAATGTAAACAAGTCATGTAAAGTCATTGAGGTTAACCCTCCATTGTAAGTTAGGGAAATAGTCCCCACAATTGAGTCAAGGTTAACCCTTCTTGTTGATTGGAGGGAAAATTCCCCACAGTTGTGGGACACTAGGGTTATTAGACTCTCATAGATATGTCGGCCCTGGTAAGTAATTGTTAAGTGGGGACGACTTGTTGGAGTGGACATTTAGTGAGCAAAAGAATATAATGTTAGGATATTTAGACACTTGGGAGTTAGTTAAGATCAACTTGTGTAATATATCTGTTAGGTAAAAGTGTGTTTCTTTAGTATGCATTAGTATGCATTTGTAAATATTCTAATCCGACGGTCATGATATGTTCTAGACATAGAGTGATTCGATGGTTCAATTTCTCCTAGATAATACCTACCATTGATCTGTGGCTTAACACCCGATTGGTCCATGATCTCTGTCTAAAGAGCATGGAGGGTCCTTGGCTAGTTGATCGATTATGAGAAGCTCATGTAACTTTCTTTCTTTTGCATAATAAATTGCTCCAAGTAGCTATTTGGCTGGGACCATGGACTATTTCCCTCTTGAGGGTTTTAACCACATGAAAAACATGAGTGTGTTGATCTGTGATCTATTTATGTGAAGTGGTTGCTCAAGGTGTTCGATCTTTTGGGAGTACCCTGTGTACCCGAACATATAAATAGAGAGTGATTCTCTCTATTTATCACACACACACTCACTCATTGGGGCGCGTGAGTGAGAGAGGAGAATCTCTCTCAAGTAAGAAAGAGAGAACAACTGTGGAGATCATATTTTATGTCTTTGGGTTTTACTACTTCCATTGGTGCTCATTCTATCTCTGAGGAAGTTGCGGGGTTTTCTCCTTTATGGTTTCCTCAAGGAAAATTCTTTGTGCCTCTTGTCTCTTCTGTTTATTGTTGTGCATGTTATTCTCTCATATAAGATCCTAAGATCATACTGCTTAAATGATAAAAATCTAACAGGACCAGCAGGTTTTCCAATAGTGAGAGGGTGAGAGGTTTCAGCAACAGACTTACCCTTCTCAAGAGCCTTTGATTCATAAATTTTGTTTCTTATTTGGATTAAGGTACTATATCGTACCATATTGATATAGTTTTGATCAAGGGGAGCACTAGGAGTGCCCCTGACTACATTAGAAACAGAAGTTGCATTCTGTCCTTGGGGAAATGGATCCTTTAGGACAGTTGGTTGTTGATTTTTAAGCAGCTTATGAGCTTGATCCATGAGAGGGAATTGATGATTCAAGTGGTCTCCATGGAACAACTTACAGGGAAACTTCAACTTATTATTATATTTCTTACCACCATCAACATTATTCATGGGTTTCTGCTTGTTTTGATTACCCTTGTCCTTCTTCTCTTTCTTCTTTTTCCCACTAGGCTGTTGATTTCCCTTCTGAGAAGACTGTGCAAAAATAGTTGCACTTTGAGATGAGGGGGTGGAATCCTTTGCTTCCTCCGCTACAGTTTGTTTCAATGAAAACTCATGGAGTTACTTAGATAGTGATTCTATAGTGGGAGAACTTACTGAACCAACCACACCATTGGCATGGGGTCCACTCTTGGTTTTCTTGGCACTATTGGTATACCTAAGTGCCATAGGTATGATTTCATACAATATCCTAGACTAAGCATTAATCAAATCTAACTGCTGGGCCCTGAGGATATCCTCTTCTTCTGTGGTTACCCCTAAAGTGGATATGTCCTTAGATATATAAGGCAATAAATATTTTAAGAACCACTCTAATAATAACTTGGGAGGTATGGTGGCTTTGATAATCCTATTCCTTCTTCTCCACTCTTAGATTTGATCCGAGATATGCGCGGTTTTGTTTTTCCAAAAAGTCAACAACAAATCAATGGTGACATCATACTGGACAGGAAGATGGAAGGGATTGAGGAACACAGTTTCTAAATCCAAAAAACTATCATATGCAGCAGAAGGAAGTTAAATGTACCATTTTGTTGCAATATTAGTCAATATTCTCTGGAAAATCCTCAACCGAACAGTATTATCGTTCAATGAGTTTGAAGATAACCATAGGTGAAAAGTGGTTATAAGGGCACCGAGATATTCGCCAGCTTTTCCATCAAACTTAGGAATGTCTGAAGGTAGCTTGCTAGGAATAGGTAGCCATATGGCACTATGCCACACCGGATCATTCATAAGCTTTGAAAAGTCTAGCAAGTTTAAATTTTCCAAGAAGGGGATTTTAGGCCTAAACAGAGCTTGAAAAGCATGAGTCTAGGATGTAGAAGGATCTGCCCCTAGTTCCCAAATGAAAAGGTGGGGTTTCCCCCAGCCATCGGTTGTGAAGTATTTGGACTACTTTGGAAAGGACTCCACCTATAATCCAGTGTATTACTTGTGTGTGGTGCATTACAAGTGGTTTGAACCACTCCAGATGAAACTGGATTATGAAAGAAAAGCGAATGTATCCCTCCACTAAAAAATAAAAGGGAGATCTCATGAAAGGGGTCGAAAACAGTGTATAGAAACCTTAGCCAAAATCATTTGTGTTTCCAAACTACATGCCCACATATGCAGGTGTAGGACCTAGATAAGGATTGGATGGGGGAATGTGCTCCCCATTCCACGTGAAACTTGGAACAAATGAGGAGGATCCACTAGGACCACTCTAAGAAGTATGCATGAAGGAGGGGGAAGCAAAAGGTGCACTGGGAATCCCAGTGACTACCCCACTACAAGGATCTACTACATTGGAGGAAGCAAGTGGTTGGACCACTCAACTACTTGCTGATAAGGGTGCAGTAGATGCGCTTGGTCTTGAAGTACCAACCCAGGGAGGTGGCACTCCTCCAGACAAAATGGATGAAGTGGGGGTAGAAATACCCTCTCTAGAGCTAGCCATAAATCTTCTCACAGGAACACCAATAACAAGTGAACTAAAGGGAATAACTTGGATGATCATAGGATCATTTAAGTTAGTTAGAGGTGGGTTAAAATTCCTTGCAAAATCGTCAACCTGAAAGTCTTCAATATCTACTGCAGTTGTTTCGTCCTGGTTAGTCCTAAGTTCCACTTCACCTAGAACTTCATGAACTCCTACTGGTTCAAATGAACCATCAATATCTAGTCTCCACTTCTGAGGGGGCGGTGGAGGATCCACTATATCAGATGGAGGAAGGTTTTGCAACCTTCTTGACCTACAGAAAGGTTGGTCCTCCACATTTGACTCACACGCACCTAAAGGAAAACTAAACATAGAAAAACCAAACAACACTCACTAAAAAATGTCCTAAAGTCACACAGACACAACAGGTATACACTATGCCTTCCAAAGGAAAGCCTTGGATGATTAGGGCATAGGTCCAACCCGTGAATACTGATAGATGGTTACTTGGAATCCCATGAAGATTTTCTTTGGCACAAGCACTGGAATCTTCCAACCACCCTCCCACACTCTCTACCAAGGTTACCTTCCAAGTCCATCCAAGGTATACCATAAATAGCCTTCTGGTATCACTTATGTATGATCCTTAGTGTCAAGAGACTAAAGGCTACCACAACTACACTAAGAGTCTGGTGGAAAAGTCGCAATCCTGATCCTTATGCATGGGTAGGGTAGCAAAACCTGAAACCGTGTCAACACCGACACCGTACGAGGCCCAAGGGTGGTATTGAAAATATCCTCAAACGCATAAAAATCCTAATGTATGCTTGAACAAGGAATCAGAGGGTTATATCCTCAACCAGGTCCTGACGCAGACTCGTGCTTAACTCCTGTCTGAGAGGATATTTCCATATGGTCTCATGTAGAGGATGATTTACCTAGTGAAAGGTATACTACGTCTGAAGTCAAATGCTTATGGACAATTAAAAGTCCCTAGTCCACAATCCTAGCTTGAACTTGATGATGTATGAGCCTAGAAAAAAGAAATTTACTAGTAAAAGTTTAATTAATCATTCTTTTTAATGGGTTGTTTTTAGTCAGAGGTAGCGAGATGAAAATGTATGGTGTTATAGACTCAGCAGCAAGAAAGAAAAAAATGATGTAAAATAAAATTTCAAAGCAAATTGCAACTATTGTGCCAATTTTTCTTTTATTTTCTTGCAAAATTAAAGCTAATGAATTTTTAAACAAAGCATGCGAAACTACAAGACTTAAAAAATTTGGTTTTTTTCTTGAAAAATAACGAAAAGAGAACTAGATGCAACCTAATGCAAAAATTATAAAATGTTTTTTTCTTTTATTTTCAAAAAATTTCAAAACTTATAATGCAAATAAATGCAAACTTGAGTAAGTTTGAACAATCTAAGCATATAACATTAAAAGATGCAAACATACCCTATAATAACTCACTTCACCCAAAAAGGAAGAAATGACACAAAACCTAGACTTGGAGGAACTATCCAACCAAAGACTAATAGATCCAAAATGGCAAGAATGACTTACTCAGACCAGAAACAGCAATACAAAGCATAGAGTGTTTCCAAGGACTCATCAATGACCCAAAAACACAAGCACTCAAACGTAAGCCAAGTAGGAGGACCTAACACCTTCACCAATGAAGAAATTGAAACACAAAACACTCGAGGACTTGAAAAACTAAGTAAACTGTGAAATGTACAAACCTATGACTTACAGTATCATGTCAGAAACCGAACCTTCACAAGCATCTAAGAGGTCACCAAAACAGGGACAAGCAAGAACCCTATAAACTTAGAGACATCTATAGGAATACGTGACTATTATAAAGGAAACTCGTGTATGATACGCGACTATCCATAACGAAAACCGTGTATACAAAGTGAAATATGCGACTGTCACTAAGACAAATCATGTATGCTACCAATTTTTTTGAAGAAAAACAATACGAACAGACAGGATCTAAACATGCAAAACTGAAAATGAAAGGAAAAAAACAATGCGAATCACACCCAGAATAAAAAAGAGCAAAGACTGATCAAGAAGCCTAAAGAGAGTACCGACAATAGGTTGGACTCCCCAGCCAAGTCTCCAGTTGTGTTGTTCAGGAAAACACACCCTTATAACCTAGGGCCTTTGGGGTTACCAAATTACTAAACTAACTTGCATACAATTAGCCATTTCAGAAATTGAAATAGAAATAGTAAGAAAACTGATCATGCCTTGTTTATGACAGTCGATTCTAACTATTCTTCTTCTCTTCAACTTTCTTCCACAGCTTCTAGGGTATCTCCAATCACCTGCAGAGAACAAGATCTTCCTACAATACCTTATATATTGTATCAATGGTTAATGAAACAACATATTCATAATAGACAATGAGATAATTCATAAATCACAATATACAAGAGTGCAAATGACATAATATTGGAAGAAGAACTTTCTTTATTGATAACAGATGAGATGAGATTACAACCCAACTTCTAAGACAAGGACTACTCTGCAAACCGAGGACACTGAGTTCTACTGCTCCAATATGTCTGAAGTCATACCACCAGCATAACTTTTCTATATCAATTATGATTGATTAACCTCAACCCCTACCCTCTATTTATACATGAGGAAAGAGAGAGGTTTCAAAGGTTGAGATGTTTGAGGAAGTTTGGATAGTTATGATTAAGGGCCCAACTGTCCTCGACTAATTGTATTTATATTTTTTAACTCTAAATTAAGGAATACACGACTATTGATATAGGCAAGTTGCATATGATACATGACATGCTTTAAGGAAACCCATGGGTGCAATGCATACGCGTGTTGCTGTTGGGGCGAGTACCCTAAAGATTACTAGTTGTGGTAACTTCGCGGCTGTTGGTAAGCGGAGTTATGGTTCAAGATAGTCTTAGGGGTATCAGGGTAAGTCAAAACCCTCTTTTTTTGTAATAAACCCGTGGTTTAAATCCAGGGTTTAGTGTTTTTGGGTGCCCATGGTTTAAGACCATGGTTTTGTAAAAATGCGCAGTATAAATAAGCGCTTATGTAAAGAAGATAAGTTAGGTTTTATGATGAAAGAAAGATTAAGGCGAAGCTAAGATTGGTTTTGTGGAAGAAGGTTAAGTCCCAGCTGTGTGCGTGGACGACCTCTGCAGCTGTGTGCGCAGAGGGTTTTGTAAAGAAGATTGTAAGGAAAAGCCTACAGCTGTGTGCGCAGGGGCCTGCTGCTGTGTGTGCGGATTTTTGAGGACTGAAAGGATCTGCAGCTGTGTGCGCAGATCAAACTGTGGTTTTGTAGCAAGTTGAATAGAACACAATTTGTGGACGTAGCCCCTACACTGGGGGTGAACCACGTTATATCCGGTGTTGTGGTTTCTTGTGCTGTTTCTGTTTCTATTTCTTTTATGCATTAATAACTGTATACATCTGATGAGTTAGATCGTTGCTAACATTTAGCTTCGCTGTGAATTCCCTGTAGTGGGTTGAGCAAGTCACAACTGTTTATTTATTTGCGAAGTTGTATGTGAATGAATGGTGAAACTCGTAATTATTGATTAATAAGTTTATTAAAAGGCTAAGGTACAGTAATCCCCCTCCTTGCTTGCAGAAACCTGATTCTGCGGCATCCCATAGCTGTTTCGGGTGAGACTGCAACCTGCATGCAGGTTGTTGCCGAAAGGGCCAACACTGTGGGTCTTTTGTTGGTGCGACACAAAAGGTTTAATCCCGGGTCTGCCCTATTGCCCAACAGTTGCAATGCACATACTCGCATATGATACGTGGTTTGTTATGAAAATAGTTGTGTATTCAACCCTAATGTCCAAACAAAAATATATTCAACTGGTAAGGTGATGTTGGATCAAAGGTCATGCATGTCTATAGTTTTTTGGCTACTTCAATCCCATTTGTTCTTTTGTGTTGCGACACATCGGGTGTCAGTACTTGGACGGAGAAGTGGCATTTTACATGATAACATCATCTTATTAGAATGATTTTGGATCTCATTACACATAATATCTATTATAAAAGTATGGCATCCAATCCATAAATCCCGTGCTCATTCAACCAATTCATCCAGTTTTAGAAAAACGACCATAGCAAGTTTTCTGAAAATTCCATATTCAAAGCTCTAATCACATCTCTCAAACAACTACAAATTTTTGAAATCTGTATGCATTAGTGCTAAATCATTCCATTTGGGAAGTGGGTTTTCAACCATTTTTTTATTCCTCACTAATTGATCAAAATGTCTCCATGAAATTTGTCTCCTAAAAAGTGACGAAAATGGTGCACATTGTTTTGTTGTTTAGTTCTCCTAGGATTGGATAAAGAATCCTCACTCACTTAGGTGACTCTAGACATCTAGATCATGCTCCTTAGGAATTATTAACACCCTTTCCTTTCATGTGTTAAAGTTAATAACACCTTCAAGTCGGTCTTTCGGTTAGACAGAGATAGATGCCATGGATCCAAGCTTTTTCTCAATATTTCAAAATCATGTATTTTTTAGTTTACATGGTCAAAACTGAGCTCTTGTACGCCCTTGATTTGACACCATGTGACAGTTTGAGAAAATACGAAGCTAATTGAAATTTAAAACTTTAATGCACAATTACAGTGCAAATAAATCTCATCAATAATCCAAGGACACAAATAAATCAAACAATACAATGGGAAAATCATCCACTTATTCAAAGGATAAAAACCCCAACAAGCAATCTTAGTGCATGATTAATAATCATCATACAATGATTACAACACAATAAAATATTGCTTCATCAAAGAGCACAAGAGAGGAGAGATCAAATGGAATAGTGTATTGGTATTTCCAAGTGCATAACACTTTAATAACAAGCAAAATTCAGTCATACAAACAAGGTAGTAAATATTTTCATTCTTTAGTAAGTTGTTAACATTGAGAACAATGTCTCATATTGAACCATGTTCCCCCCACATACTAGGTTCCAAGTTTTCCCTTCATACTTAACTCCCGCAATCAAGATATGCACCCTCCATTAATTCACTAAGTTTAACTTCCTCTAACTGAGTTGTTAACTAATTGAACATAACTGAACTAAATGGAATTGCATGTAACTGAATGTGAATAGAATTGAATGTGACTGAATACAATTGAATCTGACTAAACATAACTGAATGTTGGTGAACAAAACTGAATACAACAAAATAGACCCCTGGATGTAACTGAACCAAACTGAATGCAGCTGAACAGAACTTAATGTATCTAAACATAAATAAATGTAACTCCATCAATGTCATATTCAACATCCACTTGCATAAATTAAGGATTTTATTCCTTTAATTAACCGAACTTTGTTAATCATAACTAAGACTCAACTAATTTCTTATCAATTCGAGTTCACTTGGTGGCATAAATGGGAAATTTGAATTCTCTCTCCATATCTATGCTCATATTAATTTCTTTGAGTAAGCCACATGTGTTTTCATTAATACTATATCATATAATACTCATAAGATTGTTTATGAACCTATGATCATATGTATTACCTCGGGTCATATAGTCACATGCTAAAGTAAATAACTCTAGGTGTAACTAATCCCTAGGATACTTGTAGCACTTATTGACCATCACTAGCCATACATTACATAGTATATCCACTTTACACAGTAAAGTACACCACCTCACAACATGAGGATATTTGTAGAACTTGATATTACTCACAAGTGTACTATCTTGATATTTAGTCAGAAGATCAGTCTGATATTACTCATAAGATTTACAACATCACCACCTCAATCATATGAGGATATCTGTAGGACTTAATATTACACACAAGTCCACTATCTTGATATTACTCACAAGACTCGACTTGATATTACTCATAATCTTTACAACATCAACCACCTCAATCATATGAGGATATTTGTAGGACTTTGATATTACTCACAAATCTAATGTCTTGATATTAATCACAAGACTGCAGAATGAATCTTGATGTTGTAATCTCAATAGTTTTGTATCCCCTAGGTGAATATGTCTGGGATCCACCATATACTGAATCAAGGTGTTTACAACAAAACATATATCTAGTCTCATTTTGTAAAATACATCAGTAAACCAATAATATGTCTATATAAGGTAACATCTACTATTTTTGAAGAATCATCATTCAAAAGCTTCAAGTTTGTTCTCATCGTAGTAGACATGGCCATACAATCTATCATCCAAAATATCTTTAGGATCTCAACTACATATTTTCCTATATCCTAGATGTATTGATATCTAATTTTGATATGTTTCGACTTATCATGAAACATGGGGTTTTTGTCATCTTAATACAACTCTTATTATCGCAATGGTTATCATTCACATCTATCTATTTATCAAATAATCCGTCAAGCATCTTGTGAATCCACATTGCTTTGCTAAAGGATGAACATGTTGCAATGTATTCAACTTGTGTTGTGTTGAGGGAAACACTGGACTTCTTTCTATTGATCCATGAGATCATTCCTGGTCCCAAACTAGTACAACATCCTGAACTGATATTTCTGTCTTGATAACTTCTTTCTAAATTTGATTCCGCAAATGTGTGTAATCTAATATCCCCATCAGATGCATATATGAGACCATAATCCAACGTCACCTTTAGATACCTCATCACATATTTTGTTTCCATTAGGAGAGCATGTATGGGATACACCATTTAATGACTCAAGTTGTTTACCAAAAAACATATATATAGTCTCGTATTGGGAAAATACATTAGTGAAGCAATAATCTGTCTCCATAATGTAATATCTATTATATATGAAGAATCGTCATTCAAAAGCTTCAAGTTTGTTGTCATTGGAGTAGACAGGGCCTTATAATCCATCATCCTAAATCTCTTTACGATCTCAACTGCATATTTTCCTTTTTTCAAGAAAATCTCATCTTGATATAGCCATACTTCAAGACCTAAGCAATATTGCATCATACCATGGTCTTTCATCTCAAATTATGAAGCAATTTTCTTCTTGCATATGGTGATGGGATTATCCACACCTCTCAAGAATATAGCATCCACATATAGTAGTAATTCCATAATCCCATCATCCTCAAGCTTATAGTAAAGGTGGGAATAATTTTTACTCTCCGTAAATCCCAACCTCATCAAGAATCCATCAATTCTTCCATACCATGATTTGGGTGCTTGTTTCAACCCATATAATGCCTTCTTTAGTCCTCATACATGAGTCTTCTAGTCATCTATATCAAATCTTTGTGGTTTATCAATGTATACTTTTTCTTATATTACACCATTTAGGAAAGTTATCTTTACATCCATGTCATGTAACTTCCACTTCATCTTCGATGCTAGGGCAAGGATGGTTTTGATTTAGGCGTATCTTGCAATTGGTGCAAATGTTTCCTCATAGTCAATTCCTTTTTAGATAATTTGCGAGCTGCGAATATTTCCTTGTAATTTTTTACACTCCCATTTGTTGAATGCTATGTTTTGTAGATCCATTTTGAGGATACTACTGATTTGTTCTCTAGTCTTGGTACTACTTCCCATACAACATTCTTTATAATGGACTGGTATTCTTTGACCATGGAATTTACCCACTTCATCTTCTTTGGTGCTTCTTCAAAGCATGTAGGTTCTTAATCAACGTAATTACACATCAAAGACACATAATTGGATTATGGATTTGACTTCTCACTTCCTGTGATGGTTCCTTCTGGAGCACCATATCCTTTTACATCATCAATTATTTCACATGCCCAAGTAGGCCTTATTTTGAGCGAGATCATCTCATTAGGTAATTCCTCAACTCTCTGAGGTTTTTTCATGTCATGATCCTTAGGAATGTGTTATTCCTCATCAATTTTGACTAGTTTGAGGTTTTCTGCAATTATAGGATCTTTATCCTCCTCTTCATATCCCTTATTCTTCCTTGAATTTCTGAAAGTTGTATCTTCATCAAATGTGACATCTCTTCTGATTACAATTTGACAGTTTCCTGGGATATAGATTTGGTAAGAATGTTATTGCTCACTATATCCTAAAAAGAATCCCTTCTTTCCTAAAAAGGGTCAAACTTCGATCTCTTCTCCCTGGGAATGCGTATGTATATAGAACAACCAAATACCTTTAGGTGACTAAATTCAAGATTTTCTCTGGTAAACATCTCTTCTAGAGTGTTATTTCCAAGAGCAATGTGAGAGATTTCGTTATGTATATAGACCATTTTTCTAGTTGCTTCCACCCACATTTACATAGGTATATCTTGAACATGGACCATGGATTTTACTTCTTCCATGATATATCTATTCTTCCTTTCATCCACACCATTCTATTGAGGATTATAAGGGATGTTGATCTCCCTCTTAATCCTAGCTATTGTGCAATAAACCTTGAATTCACCTTGTTAACCCAAAAAATCCCTCACTCAGCTCTATATGGCCTACACCACCCAAGGACACCTTACAAGACCCTTGTATCACTCCATTAGACCCCCACACCCTCAAAAAGGCTTAAGAATGAAGAAAGGGGCTTAAAAACCCCAAAAACGAGCCTAAATAACTCTCCTAAGGGCTAAAGCCTCCAAAAAGGGGCTAAAACCCCTCAAAGGAGACTAAAACCCTAAAAGGAGCTAAAGTTAGGGAAGAAGGGGCTAAAATCCCAAAAAAGGGTCTAAATCCCGGACCAAGGGCTTAAAACCCTAAAACCCCAAACAAAGCTATAAAAGGAGGGTGGGGGGTCACTCTCAAAACACACCTCTCTTGCATACCATTATGTTGTCGATGGATGCCTTGAGACCTCTTTTCCTCTTAAGCCACCCACATCCCCCTCTCTTCCACTCATCTTCCCCATTGAGCCATAACTCCTCCATTAATGAGTGAGATAGGGAGGTGCTTCTTCCAGCCAGGGCATGGTGGCCCATTTCACCAAAGAAGAGGTATAATCTAATTTTTTTCATATGTTTGCTTTGTTAGTTTAGTTTTTTTCTGACCATTATTTGTTTGCAGGTTTGATCTCTAACATGTTTTGCAGGTTTATTGTAGCTTAATAGTTGTTTCTAGGTAGCCAAGGCGAAGCCATAACCTTGTTTGCAGAGGGGCTCACGGCCATTTTCTTTCTGTCATTTTTTTTCCTTTCTGTTCAGTTTATTTTTTGCATTTTCCACACGCAAGAACCTACCCTTCCATCCTATAGACTGAAGGGACCCATTCCTACCCCTGTAGTAAGGACAAATCCCTACTACAGAACTGGCGTACATACCAGGTCGATCCCACGGGATCCCTAGTTCAGTTTTTTAAATTTCAAAGTTTTTCAGTTTATGCCCTAGTTTTAAAAATTTCTTGTCAAATCTAGCTTAGATCCAATTTATTTTCAGTTTTTATTATTGTTGAAGCCTCTGCAAGGAGAATCCAAGTCTGTTTGGCCACAGTACAAGTTACTATCGGTCAGATCTGACTCAGGATCAGAAAAACCCCAAATCCAAAGCAGGTCGCACTTATTGAGCTTGAACAAGGGATGAAGTCGCTCTTTTAGGCCTCACAGGCATGACCAGGTCACCCTTTTCCCCCCAAAAGGTGCGACTTCACTCAGACAAGCAGACCGCTTCTATCTGTGAAATCTATGTGACCCCCTCGCCTGTTTCCAAAAAAAATTTGCGACCCCCTCGCTGAATTTGACCCGAAACGGGCGGTCTGTCAATCAGTAGGTAATTTTCAATTTATTAGGGACTATCAATGCGGCTCAGCCGTCTCTGTCCAGCATAGTAATTACATTTCTATTTTTGTTTTAATTTTCTATAATTTCATGTTCAAACAAAGTGTAAATTAAAAAAGAAAAATTTATAACGGCTTAATGAATGTAGCTTAACTAAAATTGACATAAAATTAATAGTCTTGCTTACCCTTCCTCCTCTACCCAGTCATCACCCTTCAAGGTATTCTGGGATAAGACGAAGGGTACAGCTTGTATATTAATAGGCCCTTCACTGAATATTGTTCAAAACTATTAAAAACGGATGACCTAGAAGGTAGATGGGGTAGAGAAGGAGGGATTCTCACAATGCTAAGCATCCTCCCTGTTAACCAACCTTGCATCTTAGAGGTGACCTATGGATCTACAGATGGGAATAGTCCCATTGAGTTGAGAGCCCAGCACCTTCTCTCGGTTGAAGAAGAATATATGTGTAAGGTAGTCACCTAGTTAGGCCATCAACATTCAGGGTAAAAACAATTGTATCTGCTTACAAATTTATGTTTATTTACTGCTTGTACACACAATGATATGAACTCTATGACATATTCATAAACCACTTGTAGCCACCCGATAACAGAAAAATAGAAAGACATATACACCATACCACTTAAATCAACCCAACTCAGTTCATGACGCTGAGAGAGCCCTTAAAATTTATCAATTTATGCTAAGCTCAAAAAATATGCATTCTTTGAGGACATAAGTCCCTGACTGCCTTAACCATGGGAAGTACTTGGGCTCAGCCCAGAAACGCATTGTAAGGAGTACAACGGGAACCCAAAAGTAGCTGGCCGCTGAGAGGAATTTCCAAGCGAAACGGGAAACGACCCCCACCGATTGAGTAGAAACACCCGTGAGGAAAAATCCAAGCATTGTCTTCTGGCAATATTGGTGGCCGAGTGACCACCTACAGCTAATAGGAAGCCATTGAAACCGGGGTCCAAACATCATTCCCACTAGTTTGATACAATCTAACACAATTGATCCCCCATGCTCTTCCTCACGCCTAAGAGGCAAACCACCACCATTCAGGACATTAAAATGACATCGTCGAAACTGCTCTCAACAACCTCTCACACCATCAGAAGGCCACATAGCCTCTAATTTAGATTTAGACCCATATCAGTCTGAACCAGACCTCCATACTACACCATCAATCCTTATGGCTGGTGCCAACCCGAATCCATTTTCCAGCATAGCCATATCTAGTGGACCCATGTCCACACCACAAGTTGTCACTAACAATATTGTAGGTGGCCCCAGCACTATCATGCAAACTGTCATCAGTCAACTGCCACCACCCATAGTAACCACTCAAGCTGTCCCACCTGCAACACTTGCGGGCAGTGGACCTTCCATATACACAACCCCCCCTATCACATAGGGGGGCAATGCCCTGTCCACATACACTGTCCCTCCTGTCACACATGGGAGTAGTTTCCCTTCCATCCACACTGTCCCTCACACCACACTTCCAGGCATTGGCCCATATACAATGGTGCCACCACAAGTGCCCCCAGCCATGCAGGTGCACTATGCATCTGCAAACCCCACCACCATCCCTTCCCCATCCCACATCAACCTGGGGTCAAACCTACCTTTCATGGCTCATCTTAACCTACCTGATTTGGCTCGTTTAACAAATGACCCCATCCGCCACCAAGCTTTCTGGCCACCCATGCCAACCAAGTTGCCATCATACATTTCCAAGTTTCAAGCCAAGCCAAGGGAATGTCCCCAAAACCATATCATGGCATTCCATCTATGGTGCTTGTCAAACAGCATCATAGATGACTCAACTAGGATAAGACTATTCCAACGCACCCTCACAGGTACGGCAACCAAATGGTACATTGAGCTACTGCAAGCCAAGTACCCATCTTTCAACTCCTTAGCTTTCATGATCCTACAGTATTTCCAACTCCCCATTAGATATGATGAAGGGGTGGAGATATTGTTGTCCTACGCCAGAGCACCATGACCCATATAACCGACCACATCCATGAGTGGCGGCGACGTCGTATTTTGTGCAAAATCCAACTTAACGAAGGGATCTTCTTGGATTGGTTTCTCAAAACCTTGCTCCCACCCATAGTAAAGGATGCCGCATCTGAACATCCTCAATCCGAAGAGGAGGCCATACTGAAAGCCCAACAATTTGACCTGATCTACACCTAGTCTGGATACCTGTACACCATCATTCCATGCACTCCCCATCCGCGTACCTCCTACTGAGATGCACCGAGGGCATCCCATGCTATAGATGGCATCATAGGCTCAGTCTCCCAACATCCATAGAACCATCTGACACCACCCATAGCTCCACCACAACCAAACAATACTACTAGTGTTGCTTACCAAAACCAAACTCCGGACTATGCCAGAATGATGTCCCAGTCCGGAGCAACAACTTGCTATGCACAACCTATGCCACCACAACAATCTCAGGCCATGGCATGGCCAACACAGCACTACATGGGGAAAATTCCCACATTTGTGGCACCGCAACCCACCCAAATTTATTATACACCACCAGTGCAAGCAGTTCAAACCCCCGCCCCTGCTCAACCCGCTCTGTTGGGACAAGTATTTGCACAACAAAATAGTCCCAACCAGCCTGCCCCCAACAATCAATAAGGGAAAGCTAGCAATAATCGGCCTCGAAACCAAACCAATAACAAACCACAAGGAGGCGGTCAACAACCAAACCCTCCCAACAATGCCACAGCAAACCGACCGGCCCAAAACCCCCCATGACAAAATGCACCAAGACACAACGCCCCGTTGCACACAAACCAACCATGTACACTCTGTGAGTTCTATGGGAACTACACATTCGAGTGTCCCCTCATGGGTCGAGCTAAGCAGGCGATTCAGAACGAGGCCCAACAGGCTGCCAACGCTACAAACCAAGCCCAACCCAACCCAGCACCACAAGGACCTCCCCCCATGGTGCTTCAAAACCCACTACCATTCCAAGGATTGGTGGCAACCGCACCCCTTCCCCAAGTCAATCCCAATGCTCTGGGGGCACCTCCCATGGAAGAAACAAGTGTCCACCACCTGCTAGCCATGACGACTAAAGAGGTTAACCTACAAACCAGACGAAATCAGTACGATACCACCACCGAACCCACTGACACATCAGTGGCATCTACATCCAAAACAGTCAACCTACCTCTTCAATTACCCCCATTCCCCCGCCCCCCCATATGCCGAGTGGCCAACAACACCGCAGCTAGAGCTATTGTCAGCTATAGCATTGTGGATTATTTGGCCTAAACACCAACAGCCATGTTCGCTCTAGAGGTACTCAAAACATGCCCAATGCATCAAAAAGCGTTACTAGCCTCCCTTAGGGCCGTAGACCCCTCCGACTCCAATTTTATCACATTCGACACGGATAATGGAGAACCACACATGCCATCCACCATCGCCTTCCAAATCTCGGTGTCTATCCAGAATTTGGTCGTGCACCGATGCATAGTGGATGAGGGGGAATCCACGTGCATTATGTCCACCCTGGTTTGGCAGAAACTTGGATCCCCAATTCTGCAACCATCCTCCACAAATCTGCAGGCTTATGATGACCATCCCACTAAATCCCAAGGAATCCTCCCCCATGTCCCCATCACATCATCTGGGAAGATAGTGCTGATCGACATAGAAGTTGTCAATGCTCAACTGGACTATAACCTTCTCCTTGGAAGAAGTTATATGTACTCCATGAGAGCAGTCGCATCAACTATCTTCCATCTCATGATGTTCCCTCACAAAGGGAAGATCGTGACGGTTTATCAACTCACTTATCATGATCCGCAAGGGTTAACGGCACCCACCAACCTTATCCCTACCATCACCACCATTGAGCCACAAGGGACAACCACACACGCCAATGTCATCCCTGTAATCAATACCATGGTTGACAACACACCAGCCTCCCCATTGTTGAATGTGGGCCCTGGGTTGTTTGTTGATACCACCATGATGGCTCATTTCCCCTTAGTTTCACCACCACTGACACAAAATGAGACTGCGGACTTGTGCATGGTCTCATCTAATGCCACTGCACCCAAACAACAAGCATAGTCACAGCCCCAACTCGAACCCCAACACCATCCGTAGATGCAACACCAACAGCAGATGCAACATCATCTACAGTAGCAGCATTTCACGTAGCTGCAACCATAACCGCATCCCCACATGCAACCAGCAGGGAGTTATCTGGGCTCATCACCAGTCCATATGATTCCCTTCCTCTTTCCCCCACCTGGGGTCATGAGCAAGCCGGTAATGGCCAACTTAAGCCTACCTAACTTCACATTGGGAATTCTGGTATGGTATCTCGATCCACCAACTCAACCACCAATGCCCGAGGTTGTTTTAACCCTGGTGCAACCCATTGTGGTGGAGTCTCACCCTCCACCCAGCCTGCAAAATCCAACCGCCGCACCCACACCCACACAGCCCCACCCAAAAAGGGCCAGGGGAAAGAATGCGAAACCTATCGCAAAGCCACGAAAAGTCCCTCCTTGCTCCATCTATGAGCAACAAGGCCACCCAACTCAGAATTTCCCTGAAATCCCAATGATCCGTGCACATTTGGATTCCATGTATACAAAGAAAAACATCCCCATGGTCGAACTCCCAACGACGTCGATAGTCAGAAATAAGGCATTGAGAACAAACCATGCTTGTGCCCTTTGCAGTTTGTATGGACATTACTCTCACCATTGCCAAGACTTGCCCAAATTTTGAATGGCTCTAGCTAACCTCCGTCAACATTCCCTTGAGTCTGAGATCACCTTGATCGAAGAAGTCCAACCCCCACCTCCTTCTTCAGACACCATGTCCATTTACATGATGTCCAGTTCAACTAACCCGCTTATCTCCACCTCCAACGACGGTCCATCAGACCTGTCTCTTCGTTGCTTCTGCAACGATGAGGAGATACTTGAAGCTCTGACTGCCCCAGAATACCCATGAGACGACATGCACCATCGCTCATTCTTCCTCCTCGAAGAACTTGTGTCGCAGTCTAACTAGTTTTCCATGGAGACCAAATATTTCATTCATGGGAAAGTCGACTGGTTCAAGAACCCCATTCTGGATCCAGACGCCTTCGAAGAAGGGAACATGGCCAACATATCACCCACCGTCAAAATCAACATCTCAACCAATCATGAGATTGTTGAAGAAATCATGCTGGGGGCATATTTCTCCCCAGAAGAGGTTGCTGCCTACAAAGCTCTCTTCCAAGAATTCTGCAATATCTTTGCCTAGTCGTACACTGAAATGCCCAGGTTGGATCCACTAATTGTGGAGCACCACATCAACAATTGGCCCGATGTGGCCCTCGTACAACAAAAACAATGGCCCATTCATCCTTCCAAATTGGCCACGATTAAAGCTGAGATAGAGAATCTTCGCACAGCCGGCTTCATCTACCCCACTGCCTACACTACTTGGGTTTCTATTCATGTTCTTGTGAATAAAAAACAGGGTACCATTCGCTTTTGCACAGACTTTTGCTACCTCAATGGGGATTTTCCAAAAGACAACTTCCAAATACCCTTCATCGATCAGATTATCGATGCATGCGCCAGACATGAGGCCTTTTCCTTCATGGATGTATTTTTCGGCTATAACCAAATCCAAATCTGAAAAGAAGACCATTATAAGATGGCATTCATAACCCAATGGGGCAAATTCATGTATCAATTCATGCCCTTTGGCCTAAAAAATGTTGGATCCACTTTCCAACGCACCATGACACACTACTTTCGCGACCTCATTCACATCATGTTGGTTTGTCTAGACAACCTCATTGCGTAGTTGCAGAAGCAAACATAGCACATAGACGACCTATGAGAATTCCTCCTACGATGTCGGAAGTACGGAATCCGCTTGAACCCTTTCAAGTGTGTTTTCTGTGTCCCAATGGGTCGTCTACAAGGATTCATTGTGTCACACAAATGAAAGACCGCTGATCCCTGTAAAGTCCAAATGACTTTCCCTCTAACATCACCCATTTGAGTAACGGCAGTACAACTTGTATTACAGTCTTTCTCCTTTTTTGTTTTACACATTTTTCAAAAGTGATTCTTATGTATCGTTTCGCCTCATTACTCCAAATGGATTACACCTCAAACCGATATACGAGATTCGTTGATGGAGCAAGTAGATGGTCTCCAAACCTCACCTCAACTGCATGGGTCATCTACTCCCCATCGCATGAGTTGATCCATATCGACAAAATATGCGTGGGCACTATGACCAACAACCAGGTTGAATACGATGGTGTCAATGGCCTCTTGGTTTTCGCTCTTCAGTTAGGCATTCACCATCTCAATGTCTTCTTAGACTCCTAGTTGCTTGTTTCTCAATTGAACAACTACTATCAGATACGTGATCCTTGCCTCTTTAGAAAGTTTATGTGCACTAAATAGATGGTTAGAACATTTGAATCCATCACATTCACACATGTTCCTAGAAACCTCAATAGTGTCGCAGACCAAATGGCTAATGATATTCTAAACTGGCACATTCATAATCGCATATAGGGAGCATAAAACCATAACATCACGCATAATAATATACAAAAATACACACACAAGTGTAATAATACATCATATAGGCATTTGCATTTCACATCATCATAAAAAGACTCACATAATAAAACTATAGAAGTGCATCCACGTGTGTCAAAAATATATATATAAATTGATCAGTCACATGTCCAAAACATGTCCAATACAAAATGAGAAGCCACATATGCTTTCTCAGCAGGACATACATAACAACACAAAAACTCTCAAGTGCACCAACACACTAGGGATAGCCCCACTAGGCTGCTAATCTGACTCAAACTCATCATCTGACTCAGTATCATCATCTTCCTCAGAAGACTCATCCTCTACAGGAAGATCACCTCTCGCCACCCGACGAACTTGCTCACAGGCCATAGCCACCCTCCTCATCACAGCAGTCCACTCGGGAGGAAGACTATGAATAGAAGTGATCAAATTGTTGCTCAGATGCTGCCACCCATCATTAGAGATCCCAGTAGCAAGCCGCTCCAGATGCAGCAGCAGGTCATCCATCTCCCGTCGTCGCCTGCGAGGGTTCCCAGCAGGAACCACCATAGGAGCTATGGTAACTACCCATTTCCAATTCCTAAGAGGCGGGCGAGGACCAATATCTGCATATACAAATAAGGACACCATCGGTCCACACATATCACACATACAACTATCAACCAGCTCAAACTACACTATGTATAAAGATGAACACAAAAACATAATGCATACATATCAGCTGGTCCCCATTCCTGGCTGAGAGGTCGAGGCATCTCGGGGTCCCCATGATAGTCCATACCCATGTACGGGTACTCCTCGATCACCACTAGAAGCTGTCACCACTGCTCTAATAGCTCCTCAGTAAAAAAGCTGCCCACTCTGTTGCCACCCTCTCGAATCATCATCTGGCACCACTGGTACATCTGTAGCTCCCATGGACCACTATCCTGCACAGCTCAGTACAGACGTAGTGTAGGTACTTTCTCAAAAAATAAAGTACACAGGAAGGAGCCAAAACAAAATCCTTCCCCAAATGTCTTTGACTTGTTCATCTGTCATCAAACAGCCTGAAGATACATCTGGCCCCATCCATAGTACGTGCCCCCTATAGCATTCTCTACTAGCTGAAGCTGCCCTCCAGAGATCTTGTGGCTCCCCATGGAACCCAATATGCACAGCAGTAATGTCTCCACCGCCCGTGTCGACAAATCCTCGGTGTCACACATCAGGATATAGGAGCCACGCACATATGTTGTAGCATAACAGTGTCTGTCACACAGCTCCTCCAATGTCTCCCCCCGAGACAACACCGGTTCCAAGTCACCCACAACTCCCAACATAGGGAGCCCAATCAGAAAGTATACATCTGCCAGCGTAATCTCAATCCGTTGGCCCTGAAAGAGGAACGCCTCCTCATCAACATCCCAAAAACTCACCAATGTTTGCAGCAGCAAACCCAAGCTCTTCATGAGAGGTATCCTCATGAACCTCAACAATCCACATTGGGCCAATGTATCTCTCACATTCTCATCTCGTAATGATGCCTCCCGTAGGTATTTGTAGTCTCTCTCTCGCCACTTGATCTCAGCAATCCTACACAACCAAAAACCCTGATGTCAGCCACGGTTCTCATAAAAAAAAAACCTTAGAGGCCAATTCACACCTATTTGGGAAAAATAAGCGACCAGGTCCCTCAAAAATGCCCCACAGATTGAGTAGAAATGGCACATTCATAATCGCATATAGGGAGCATAAAACCATAACATCATGCATAATCATATACAAAAATACACACACAAGTGTAATAATACATCATATAGGCATTTGCATTTCACATCATCATAAAAAGACACATAATAAAACCATAAAAGCACATCCACGTGCATCAAAAATATATATATAAATTGATCAGTCACATGTCCAAAACATGTCCAATACAAAATGAGAAGCCACATATGCTTTCTCAGCAGGATATACATAACAACACAAAAACTCTTAAGTGCACCAACACACTAGGGATAGCCCCAGTAGGATGCTAATCTGACTCAAACTCATCATCTATCTCAGTATCATCATCTTCCTCAGAAGACTCATCCCTGCAGGAAGATCACCTCTCGCCACCCGACGAACTTGCTCACAGGCCATAGCCACCCTCCTCATCACAGCAGTCCACTCAGGAGGAAAACTGTGAATAGAAGTGATCAAATTGTTTCTCAGATGCTGCCACCCATCCTTAGATATCCCAGTAGCAAGCCGCTCCATATGCAGCAGCAGGTCATCCATCTCCCATCATCGCCTGTGAGGGTTCCCAGCAGGAACCACCATAGGAGTTATGGTAACTACCCACCTCCAATTCCCAGGAGGCTGGCGAGGACCAATATCTGCATATACAAATAAGGACACCATCAGTCCACACATATCACACATACAACTATCAACCAGCTCAAACTACACTATGTATAAAGATGAACACAAAAACATAACACATACATATCAGTTGGTCCCCATGCCTGGCCGAGAGGTTGGGGCATCTCGAGGTCCCCATAATAGTCCATACCCACGTATGGGTACTCCTCGATCACCACTGGAAGTTGTCACCAATGCTCTAACAGCTCCTCAGTAAAAAAGCTTCCCACTCTGCTGTAACCCTCTCAGATCATCATCTGGCACCACCGATACATCTGTAGCTCCCATGGACCACTATCCTGCACAACTCAGTACGGACACAGTGTAGGTACTTTCTCAAAAAATAAAGCACACAGGAAGGAGCCAAAACAAAATCCTACCCCAGATGTCTTTGACTTGTTCATCTGTCATCAAACAGCCTGAAGATACATCTGGCCCCATCCATATTACATGCCCCCTATAGCATTCTCTACTAGCTGAAGCTGCCCTCCATATATCTTGTGGCTCCCTGTGGAACCCAATATGCATAGTAGTAATGTCGCCACCACCCGTGTCGACAAATCCTTGATGTCACACATCAGGATATAGGAGCCACACACATACATTGTAGCATAACAGTGTCTGTCACACAGCTCCTCCAATGTCTCCCCCCGAGACAACACCGATTCCAAGTCACCCACAACTCCCAACATAGGGAGCCCAGTCAGAAACTATACATCTGCCAACATAATCTCAATTCGCTGGCCTTGAAAGAGGAACGCCTCCTCATCAACATCCCAAAAACTCACTAGTGTTTGCAGCAGCAAACCCAAGCTCTTCATGAGGGGTATCCTCAGGAACCTCAGCAATCCGCAACGGGCCAATGTATCTCCCACATTCTCATCTCGTAATGATTCCTCCCGTAGGTCTTTGTAGTCTCTCTCTCACCACTTGATCTCCGCCATACTGCACAACCAAAAACCTTGATGTCAGCCATAGTTCTCATCAAAAAAAAACCCTTAGAGGCCAAGTCACACCTATTTGGGAAAAATAAGCGACCATGTCCCTCAAAAATGCCCCACAGATGTGACCAGGTCGATCCTTTTCCTTCGAAAGGTGCGACTTGGCTCCATGAAACCCCAAAATGCTCATGGAATACCTCCGGGAGACCAAATGCAGAATTTAAACCACTAAAAATATGAGATTCAGTGAGAGCTCTTACCTGCAAGTCACGAAACTTGAAACCTTCAGTCAGATCAGGAGAAATCAGTAAATGAAGATTTAGGGCCCACCTCTCCAACTCCACAGTGAACAATGACAATGACACCTCACCAAGTGGACCCCACCCTTATATAGGCCCCATTTGACCTAATTTCTTCCGATCGACATAACAGGACCATACGGAATCCGTTTGAGACGTCATTCACGCCACTAGTTTCAGATTTCCACCGTCTATCTCTTTATGAGACCATCATCTCATGTTTAACAAATAAATTTTGGGACCATTTCCCAGAAGTCACCTCGATTTATGAGCCACAGCATGGCAATGCAAGTGTCTAAGGACCTATACTTGAATCACTATTGCCTCCCGCTACTCATGCGGGTTTTCGGGCCACCGCCCGTTAAGGGTCGCCATTTTTCTTTTTGTTTTTGTATTTTAACACATAGTTGTCTACTTCATCCACCACACCTTACGCGGACCTCGGGACCACTGTCCACAAAATGATTTATTTTTATTGCACGTATTTGGCATATAACTACCCTCAGACTTTCACTCACATCGCATGTAGTCAAGTCCATTCACCGCAACTCACACATAGCTCTCTTGACCACTGTCTGGGAGCCACCTCAGTTTGCATGCCTCTGCCACACCGACTCACAAGCCTCTGCCGCAATCTATCCTGCGCATGTATTGGTATGTTTGAGAGCCTTCTACTACGTGGATGACCTTTGGACCAATGTCCATCATCCCGACATGGGGCACCACCTGTGCCACCACAATCAGTTGACCATAATGGAGTTTCGTTTAAGCTCTTTTCTAACTCCTAAAAACAATGAAAAGTTAGCCGAGCGCAGCTGCTTCCTTTCCTGCTCACTAAAGTATAGGAAAGGGCATCTACATTGTCTCATTTACCTCCTTTTGCAGACTATGTAGACCATCAAATGAAAAGGAACACCTTGGTGTATTCAATCCAAGACCATTCCCCTCTGCATACTTTTATGCTTTCTCGAGCAGAGGGGCCGCACTTTACGAAAAAGCTCACCACGGGTTTTCGTTAAGCTCTTTTCCAGCCATCTCATCAAGAAAATATTGCCGAGCAAACTTGGTTTTGTTCATCCTCGTAAAAATATCTGAATGACTGTCCAGTCAATACAGGTTTAACCTTTTTCGACTTGATTGGACTACCAATGGTAAAGAAGTCCCTCATCCCCTACAGGATGGGCGAGATCTCCTATGTATACTTTTATCCTTTTTTAGCCATAGGAGACTACCAATGAAAAATAACCCCCACTGGAGTCTTCTTCATGCTTTCAGACTCTCTAAAATTGAAAGCACCATCGAGCATTTACCTTCTTGGGCTCGCCAAAAATCCATGAGATCGTATCATAACAGTGTCCCTAGACACCACCCCACATAAAATAGTTTGGCAGCATTCCCCCTTTGGGTCACCTTTGTTTAGAGTACTCTGTAATGTGTCTTCCTTGGATCCCATCAATATCAAATATGTCCACCTCCTCCAAGTATTTCCTATCTACAGTGACATTCCTGGTATTATAGCTATGATCCCATTCCCATGAGTCAATTTCATTTGCTTCCTGGTCCGCCCTGCCATCATGCTCTAAAAAAAGGAAGTTTGAGTCGACCACATTCCCCCTGCCCTTGTTCAATTATTTCTCTCCCCCCCCCCCCCCCCCCCCCCCCCCATTCAGTGGTTCAGTCCATAGATTGTCTCACATCTTTTGGTTATTACCCTCACGCTCCTGGTCAAGGAAACATCATTACCTTGACTAGGGGCAGGTCTCCTTCTGTCGACGACAACACACATATTCCAGAAGATAGATCTAGAGGTCCTTGTACCTTGGTTTCATTAACATCATTGATGATTTCCTTGGACCACTTAAGAGGAGTCCTTATTGCCTCTCGGGATGGTTGTTTCTCACGTGCTCGACTTCAACTATATCATCACACCATTGAGATTCGTACAGGGTTTGGTCCGTGCAGTATTTGGTCGAAGACTCTGGATATCACCTTACTCTAGCACATTAATGAGTTATTCGAGGGACCTAAACAAGTTATGTCCCTTGTGATTTCCGGGTTGTGTTGGAGACAGTGTTCAGAAGCCCCAGCAATGCTTCTATATAGATTTATGATTGATGCAGCATACTTGTACCACAGAGACTCTAACTCTCACTCAGCGAGTCCATACAGATATGTACCATCCCAGATCCAGTATACCGCCAATCATGAACATATAGCATTCCATGAGAATTCCATGGGTCCAATGTACCAGATCAATATTGTATTCAGCGTCACATTGAGGCAACCATTGTGTACCATCAATTGTATATGATTGGCTCTTGTATTTTAAGAGCATAGATCAAATTATTATTTTTACATTATCACGAGCATGGGGATGCCCACCTCATCCATATACATGTAACACATTATTTTTATCTCACTCATTGATGGGAACCATATTAATACAAAAACCAAAATCCACCATGCCCCAGCCCTGGAAGCACCACCTCTACGCAGCAAATCCTATGATGTTCGTCAACCATACGATGAGCTCCTTCCCTCACACATCAGCGGGAAATATGTTAACCCAAAAAATCCCTCACTCGGCTCTATATGGCCTACACCACCCAAGGACACCCTTACACAACCCTCGTATCACTCCATTAGACCCCCACACCCTCAAAAAGGCTTAAGAATAAAGAAAAGGGCTTAAAAACCCCAAAAAGGAGCCTAAATAACTCTCCTAGGGGCTAAAGCCTCTAAAAAGGGGCTAAAACCACTCAAAGGAGACTAAAACCCAAAAAGGAGCTAAAGTTAGGGTGAAAATAGCTAAAAGCCCAAAAAAGGGGCTAAATCCCGAACCAAGGGCTTAAAACCGTAAAACCCCAAAAAAAGCTATAAAAGGAGGGTGGGGGGTCACTCTCAAAACACACCTCTCTTGCATACTGTTATGTTGCCCATGGATTCCTTGAGACCGCTTTGCCTCTCAAGCCACCCACATTCCCCTCTCTTTCACTCATCTTCCCCACTGAGCCATAGCTCCTCCATTGCTGAGTGAGATAGGGAGGTGCTTCTTCCAGCCAGGGCATGGTGGCCCATTTCACCAAAGAAGAGGTATAATCTAGTTTTTTTCATATGTTTGCTTTGTTAGTTTAGTTGTTTTCTGACCATTATTTGCTTGCAGGTTTGATCTCTAACATGTTTTGCAGGTTTATTGTAGCTTAATAGTTGTTTGCAGGTAGCCAAGGCGAAGCCCTAACCTTGTTTGCAGAGGGGCTCATGGCCATTTTATTCTATCATTTTCTTTCCTTTATGTTCAGTTTCTTTTCTACATTTTCCACACGCAGGAACCTACCCTTTCGTCCTATAGATGGAAGGGAGCCATTCTTTCCCCTGTAGCAAGGAGAAATCCCTGCTACACACCTAATGTAAACTCAAGTCCATTATTTGATCTTAAGGTCCTTATCTTCTTTTCATAGAATTTTTCTACAAGAGACCTAAACTCTTTGAACTTTTCAAATACTTCATATTTCTTGTTAAATAAATAGATACAAGTATTGTGGTAGTGGAAAGTGTCTAAGATCCATCATGATTTACTTTCACTGGTTGGAAAAGGGTCCATAGTTGTATTTCCTTATGCACATCCTTTGCACACTCCTTCATGGTATAACTAGATCTCTCGTAAACCTGTCATAGCCTTTCTCACAATTGGAAATGCTTTGTAATGTATATGAACAAGTCTTATGTGCCACAATTCACATGGGCTTACAGTTATAGCTGCTACACTGCACCTGTACCCAGTGCACCTTCAGGTGTACCCCAGGTAGAGAGGGCCAAAGTTTTCAACTAGGAGGGGTGTTATTGAGTAATGGTGGTCATGGTTGGGCCCTTTGGTACATACTTTAGGAGTACTATGTCTTAATGGTGCTTTTGAATGCCCTTTATTGGGGATTTTAACCTCGAGGTTGGTGTCCGAGACTTCTAAGGGTTGACCACTGGTTCACATGGCTCCATATAGTGTTTATGTGCTCTGGTTTCCTCCGGTTTAGATACGAGACATATGTCTCCCTTCCCGACCAATTTGGACACCCTCTTGGCCCTTTAGTCAATGGGAAGCTACTCTCCCTAGCCTTATCTCCTCAAAAGTAGCCATCCTCCCTGTCAAGCCTTTTTCATCCTTCAAAGAGGGTTTTGAGGTATTTTACAACATTCTAGGGGTTACATGGGGTATAACTTCCTCCCTCCAGCTCACTTTAGCATTTCATTTATAGTGATTTTCTTATTTGAGAATATTTTGGAAGTCGAGGATACAAATACCCAAGGTATCCTACCTTGAGCCTACGTAAGGCCATATTTTATTATTATTTTGTTTTAATTTTAAGTTAAGATTTTATAATTTCAAATTTACATGTTTTAAGGAATGTAATCCTTGATATTTTGTAAAAAGTGAGTGTGAGATCATATCAATAGATATCCTCACTTTAATTTTAAAGAAAATATTGATGGGATAATATACTATGAATTTGTTTTACCCTTGCTAGGGCTCTTTGGAGAGATGCTCCCCTCTTGAGGGAGATTTTCTATGTTGATGCAAGATTTTACTAGTGTTCTTTGGTGAAATTATTTTGGAAGGTGATGTTTTGATTTGTTGGTTGAACATGAGCACTTGGAGGTGAGGATTATTATCTCTTTGTTTGAATGTTAGTAGATGATGCATGTTCAAGACTAAATGGTGGACCTAGTGTTGCATTCTTTCCTAGAATAGACCATTTCCAGCCTTCTTATGACCTTAGCAAGTCGAGGCATGTCTCCTTGTGAGGGTCCTCTAGGTTTTTTCGTTAGTTTTATAGGCTATTTGATTGATCTAGGATCTCTTCCTCTCTATGTTAGGCATCCTCCCTAGACATCCTAGGTTGAGGTAGGGATTTGATACAGTTGACCTCCCTTTCTCTTCACACATCTTATTCTTCTCCCAATATTAGTCAATAGGGTTATAAAGATTGAATTTTAAATGGTATATTAGGGTAATTTCACACCCACAATTTTATGTTAAAAACCCTAAAAATCATAAATTTAATTTTTTTTGCACTTTCAGGCCTCCATAAAATTTTGGCCCTCTCTCCTACAATTTTTCTCTACCCTATTTTTCCCTAGGAACCCTAGGGAAAAAAATTTGGAATCCCTAAAAATTAAAAAATCCTACATCCTAATTTCTTCCCTAAAAACGTGCCCTAAAACAATCCTAATCTTTCTCTAAAACCCTAGACCTACCCTTTTTCTTCACCCAACATCCCTAGGGACTCCTCTTACTTAGCCCTGGGTTCCCTCCCCTTCCCTTTCCTCGCCCTCAAGTCCACACTTTTAGGGCCTCCCTAGAGTTATCCCTTTAATTTGGGTCTGCTGCTATAGTATCAATCCTCCTAGAAACCTTCCTCTATAATTTGGTCAAGCTTCCACAGGCTACTAATACTTTACCCTATCCTCGCAGCGCTTCCATCTACCCTCAATTCTAGGTATGCTATAGTCTATGTTTGTCCTTTGTGACGTCCCTTCTTAATCTATAGGGTTTCCCTTCTAGTGGATTCCCTACCTTGCATTCATACGATTTCTTTACCACCGCCTTCTCCTGTGTCATCTGCACACAAATCAACCAACAAAGAGTTAGAGTTTCACAAATAATTAGATTGTTTGCATCCTCATATCTCCACAAGTTCAGTCCACACATGAACATTTATGTGAGTATTTGAATGTGTAAATATTACTTGATTTTGGGTGAAGGACACTAACATTTTTCTAGGATATTGTGTGTGTATTGAATTAGTGTAAAGCACTAAAACATCACTATACTGTTGTACTTATAAAAGACTCACACTCAAAAATTAATAACCAATATACACATATACTCCCAATTTTGTGCAAGTATGAAATTGGTTTGATATACATATTGAATTCCATTCATACATGAATGATATCGATGTTGTGTTGTTGTTCATTATATTGTTTTGAATGTTTGATGCTGCTATAAATACTAAATGAGAGTGATGATTGAATGCATACATGTTGTACTGATACTACTATTGTCATAACTATTTATTTCATGCTTGTTGCATATACTATTGTACTGGGAATCGATAAATAATAATTTCCTATGTGTTTTGTTGTTTACATAGATGGATAGAGTTAAACTTTGGGATGATATATTGTTGCAATAATAACTATACAAACCATACATTTCCTTTCCTCATTCTCTAGACTGCATTAGGAAATTATCATTAATAATTTCAAAAGAGAATATTTTTTGGCGTTTACTGTCTTCGGTGAATTTTAATAGGGCTCCCCCTAGGAGGCTTAGGCTTCCAAAGC
Source organism: Pseudotsuga menziesii (assembly GCA_001517045.1). Classification (NCBI taxonomy): domain Eukaryota; kingdom Viridiplantae; phylum Streptophyta; class Pinopsida; order Pinales; family Pinaceae; genus Pseudotsuga; species Pseudotsuga menziesii. The sequence continues at coordinate 250,009 of LPNX010425708.1, forward strand.
AGTTGGGAGGAGTTGACTAAGGTGAAAGTGGTCATTTCCTCCACATATTCTTGTCAGTGGCTTGGACTTCCATTTCAACCGGTAACATTTTGGTGTTGTTGTTGGGGACCATTTCAAAAATTGAAGCAGTTGAACTAGAGTCATTCACACCTTGACAAGAAACGAAATTTCTCGATAAGTTTTAAGGTCAATTTCTATTTAAAATTGTGGACTAACCTTACAGGCTTATCTGATGACTGTACCAATAAATTATCCCACACCATCAATCATGTACGCCCTTGTTTTGTTTAGTACTTTGGTGAGATTTGTTTAACTAAACTAGAAGATCTCTCCTGGCCACTCTAGTTGAAGAAAGATAAAAGGAGTACTCTATAAAGATAGTGAAGCCTGACTATATGGAATCCAATTACAAATTATGGATGGATATATTGGATTTCTTGACACAGCTATGTCGACAAGGGTTCACTTCGCACATTTTTTCGACAACTACTGACACAAACTCCTTAAACATCGATCGAGAAAGTATTTACCCTTTCCATTAACACTTGTAGAGAAGGTGCGGTCTCACACGATATGTCTGAGGGAGGGCTACCGGAACCAAGTTTCCGTAGTGGGAAGATGGATGCAGGAACCAATCTCTAACTAACTCAACCAAATATCCTAGTTTTTCAGTTTCTTCCTCCCAACGGTTGGATTTTATCTTTATCGGCATCCTTCCGGTTGGTGGAGGTAGCACACTTTGTGCACTCCAACCCCTTTCCAACAGCCCCCCAACACAAATTTGTGGCTTTCCCTCCAGCCACCTCAGCTAAAATAATTTGTTGCATTCAACTTTGCCTTGAACTTGTCATATTATGTTCTAGCTCGGTCGATGCTTCCCTAAACGTTTCCCTGAGTTTTGTGCACTCTTCCACTTCCTATTCTGTTGGATGATCTTCACTCATATGTTGTACTTTTCTCAACTCCACCTTGGTCTTTGTGATCTCGTCCATGGCCTTGAGTGATAATTTCTTTATTGTACCCTACAATTCATCCAAGTGTGTTGTTATCCACTGATTCATCTGGTTGAATCCCTACAGAACGAGCCCAGGACCGTGCAATGTTTGAGGCATTGCACAATGAAAAAAAAGTAGGAAGGATGGATAGATAGAAGGATGGCATGCCAGGAGGAAGAGGATTCGCAAGTAGGAGAGTTGGTATCGCAATTAGGGATCCTTTTTGGAACAGCCATAGGGTCGCGACATAGTCAAATCAACAATAAATGTAGACAGTTAAAGCAGTTAACCGATGGTGCTTGTTGAAGTGACGTGTATTGATAGCAGATCCAACCATTGGAATGACAGGATCGACAACGGATTCGGGTAGTTAATGCATGATTTGTTCATGATGACCGATGTGATTTGGTCATGATGGTTGAGGGATTGATTTTGCGCTATAATAAGGGGTTGAATGCAGTTGAAAGTTACCATTGTGCAAGGTTGAGCAAAGTTGTAGAGTTGCAGAGCAGCATCGTATCAAGTGAGAGAGTTTCCAAGTGAAGTGAGGTTGAGCTCCCGTTGAGCATTGCGGGGCACTGGTGCGGCATGCAAAGTGAACCAATAACGGTTGAGATTGCAATTGAAATGGAATCACCAGTTGGACCGGTAACCATCAAGGAGGAATTTGCAAGTATTCTCATAGGATCATTGTCGGTGCCGAAGAAGAAGAGGGGGGGAAGCATCCTAGCTCCCTGCCACCGAAGAAGCAACATACTAGATCATTTGCACACACACAAGAAGAGATACCTGTGCAAATGGGTCCATCGCGCTCAGGAGTTTTGGAATCAGTAGCTCACGCAGGGGTGTCCCCTGAGGAAATATTTAGGTATATACCCCCCTGTCATCCTAATGCGCAGCCCAAGAATCTCACCAAGAATCGAAGTACCAATTAAATATGTCGGCGATACCATAGGGCATGGTATGCACCATAGACATTGTGCCTATGCTAATGCAAATAAAGTATGACGACCACGATATGCTTGTATTTAGGGACATTATGGTGGATCCATATGTGTCAATGGTAGCAGTTGGAGGCAACCTGATAGTACACATCCCACAAGATTGGGCATGCAAGTTGGATAAATCCGAACTGTTGGGATTGATCAACATGCTTCATTTTGGGTCATTGAATGAAGCAAATGCTTGCGTAAAGCAGCTTTTGGCCTTTTTCCATGGCGGGATTTTATGGTTGGATAAACCGGTTGCAGTGACGGTTGCACTCATTTCAGATATCATTGGGCTGCCTAAAGTTGGGCTAGACCCCTCACATTACTTCAAAGGAAAATATAATGACAAGAGGCTCACGTAAAATTTGAAGAAATGCTACACTTTATAGTGCGAGGATCGAGCGTACCAGATTGACAGCATTAACGATCAGGCAGTGCGCATCGGAGCAAGGATCTTGGCTAGAAAAGTAGTCAAGAATAATTGACCCATCTAGTGCAACTCGGGGGTCATTTTATGCCCAAAACAATGTGTGGAAGGAGTACAAATGAACTGGTTGTTGTTTTTACTGAACCAGTTCACAGAGGATGCAGTGGCAGTCCAGGCAGGAGAGCAGTCATTTACATATAGCTGGATGTTTATTTTGATCGCACTAGTGGCTTGGATGGAGCCAGATTATTATCAAGGCATGGACGTGGATGCAGCAAAATTATGCAAGGGAGCACGCTACCAGAAACCCTTGTGGGTAAAGGAAGTCAAAATATTGAAGGACTATGTTATCCAATTTTGGATCTATTGGGAGGTGTTGCATGAGGCAGTTGTGAAAGTTCCATGATTATCTAAAGAAGTTGCAATGAAATATCAAAGGATTGCTCGGTTTGTAATTGGCCCACATGCCATTCATGTGCAAGCATGGCGTAACCCAGATAAGAAGTGGATATCTAGGCCATATAAATTGTCTGATGCAGAGTTGGAGGTGATTGTTCATAACTGGCCTGCAGCATGGAGAGAACCGATCAGCCTAGAAGAAGTATCATCAGGACCACCAGTTGATCATGTGCATGAGGATGACCAGTAGAGTCACCATGATTTAGATAAAGATTATTTGCGTACCCCAACAGACTCAGACGTAGAGCGCAAGTTTGAAGAATTCAAAATGAAGATGTGACATGAATAGGGTGCAACAAATAGCATTGCACTAGGGATAGAGGCACAGCTGAATCAACTCATTAAGGCAATTACAGATGCGTCAGCAAAAGAGATGAAGAAATCAGTGCAAGCTGGGTTTACTGAGGTAAGAACATGACTTGATTCTTTATGCGATGTAGTATTGAGGAGAGCATCGTAGGTAACGACAATGCAGGACTTTGGCTTAATCAGCACTGGGACGCAGGTTCGGAATGTACAAATTACCCCGATTGTGATTGAGACCAGCAACAAGGATCTAAATTCCTCCCTATAGAAGTTACAAGACCTGTCTATCGACATCAACATGTTTTCCACATAGACGCTAGTGGATATGCAAAGAGTTGTGAATCAAGAGTTGGAAGACAGAGAACAGAGTATCAGCAGTAAATTTTTATGATCACAAGAGAAAGAGGTAGAATCACAAAGATAGGTCGAATCGCTGAAGAAGGTACAAGAGTATTTGAAGGCCAAGAGCGCCAAGGAGATTGAGGAGTTGAAAAAGGAACAATATCGACTAGTAATCAAGAAGGAAAAACTTTGGGACTGCAGGGTGCAGTTGGAGAATGCAATCTCTGCAGTCTATGAATGAGTACCAGAAATTGTTGCGGACGAGGAAGCAAAGGCCAAGGTGCAGCGGCTTGGGATGATCATTGCACAAATAGAGCATGAAAACAACATTTTGAATGCTCTGGTGCATCTAGACACACCACCCGAGCAAGTAGCAGAGTGGAAAAATGATATAGAAGACGTGGCAACACAGCTGGAGGAGATGGAGCAGGAAGCAAAGAAGGTCATGAAAGAGACTAGGAAATTTTGGGGCAGCATAATCCAGGATGAGCAATTGAGGCAACTGACCAAGTAGTTGCAGGAGGCAAAGGGGCAACTGGAAAAACTGAAGACATCGCTGAGAATGCTACCAACAGTCATTCATATCACCAATTCTACAGAACTGAAGGAGCTACAGCAGTGCATGGTAAAGGCTCAGGAGTGTCAATGGAAGCACATTATGCAGTTAGACGAATTCCAAGATCTTGGAGCACATCTTTCCATTAAGGTGGTTTCTGCGTTGCAGATCATGCAGGAAGGAAAGAAGGAGGTTGCTGAGAAGATGGTTGAACATCCTCTAAAGCATGACTTGACAGGGATCCAAGAGATCGTTGAGAAGGTTAAAAATAAAGTCAAGGAGATCAATCAAAAGTATGTGGATTTCAAGCAGAAGATCACTAAGTACACCATGTCTACCTGACGTGGCTCGAGGGAGAGACATGAGATTGTGTTGGGGGCCTATTGGCAAGCGCTTTTGGGATAAGTTAGTTTTGCAGCATCATGGATGTTGCACAAGCTCAAAGATACCGCACAAGTCAGATTTGTTTTATTGTAAGTATTTTGGTCATTACGGACCACATTATGTGGATTGTGGTCATATTTTGTAAATGTTTTTAAGAATTAGTTAGAAATTTAGTTAAGTGGAACATGAGTGTAAAGGCACAAGCCTATAAATAGATGTTGAATTGCAAGTGTAAAAGGCTCATTGGGTCTTAGTCGTGAAGTCTTGGTCATGATCTTAGTCAAAGTTTTTGGTGAATTGGTCAGATCTGCACAAGAATTGAGATCTGTTGATCTGTGTATGGAAGAAATTTATGGAGAAATTGTGTTTTTGTGTGGAATTTAATATGACATGACGGAAGTTGAGATGAACTATTGTGTCCTTTTATGTTTTCATGTTTTCCTGTCTTTTGTAACTCAATAATCTGTATCTGCGACATGGATCTGTAAATGATGCGATGTGTCCCTTCTTTGAAGGATGTTATTCTATTGGATCTATTTATGCATCTATTTTTTGATGCAGTTCTAGTATGATAATGTGATATGGTAATTGATGATGTGGTTCTGTGAAAGTATAAGTTGAATGATTAGATCTGCTAATGCCACACTAAGTTGATAAGTAGATGCACATGGTCCTCTCTCATTTGGTGGAAACCTGGTCCGTCAGCTGTCCCTCGAACATTTCAGGGAGACTTCATCTACTCTGCACATGTTGTCGGACGGGGTAAAACTTGTCTGAGCCGGTGCTCAAGGAGTGCAGTGGTTTGGGTGTCGACAAAGAGGGAACCCATGTCGACTAGTTTTGTGTCAACAGGGTCCAATATGGTTTTACCCATTTCCTTGTTTTTTAAGAATTCATTTTTAGTCATTTATATTGTATGGGTGACCTTTGGTCTTATTTTCTAGGGCCCAGGTTGTCCAAAGTTAGGATTAAAGGGGGTTTTAGGATTAATTGATCCTCCCTTTTCCCAAAGTCTATTTTTCCTTTTTACTAGATTAGGAGGTCTTCATCGCTTCACAAGAGCATAGGGGACACACCAAGGGGCCACCTACCACCCACTGTGCTTGTCTGTATGAGTTTAGGATCTCCATGGATCAATCCCTATAATTTAGGAACCCACTCTGAGTGCCATCAGTAGTCTCCAGCAGTTGACTCTAGTAGTTATTTAGTTCTTCAGACACCATGTCCATTTACATGATGTCCAGTTCAACTGACTTGCTTATCTCCACCTCCAACGACGGTCCATCGAACCTGCCTCTTCGTTGCTTCTACAATGATGAGGAGATACTTGAAGCTCTGACCACCCCAGAATACCCATGAGACGACATGCACCATCGCNTCCCCCTCCAACGACGGTCCATCGAACCTGCCTCTTCGTTGCTTCTACAATGATGAGGAGATACTTGAAGCTCTGACCACCCCAGAATACCCATGAGACGACATGCACCATCGCTCATTCTTCCTCCCCGAAGAGCTTGTGTCTCAGTATAACTATTTTTCCATGGAGACCAAATATTTCATTCACGGGAAAGTCGACTGGTTCAAGAACCCCATTCTGGCTCTAGACACCTTCGAAGAAGGGAACATGGCCAACATCTCACCCACCGTCAAAATCAACATCTCAACCAATCATGATATTGTTGAAGAAATCATGCTGGGGGCATATTTCTCCCCAGAAGAGGTTGCTGAGTTTAGGAGCTCCATGGATCAATCCCTATAATTTAGGAACCCACTCTGAGTGCCATCAGTAGTCTCCAGCAGTTGACTCTAGTAGTTATTTAGTTATGTTCAGTTATGCTCTGATTCCCATCAGTTATATCACTCTTAGTCATCCTAGTGCCAATTTCCATGATTTAAGGGAGGTAGGGCTCATTTGTTCACCTACCTAAATCAGTTAACTAGTTGTGAAATTTTTTAGTGATCTGAAGTTGAATTAGTGAGCTCCAGTGGTTATTTTCCCACACTGAGTTAGCTTCAGAGTCAATCCAGGTTGGTAGATTGAAATCGTATATTAGGATGGATGTAATATTGCCATTGTATTACATATTTCATATTGATTAATGGATGTAATATTATTCTTCCAATTATTGGTCTCATGTGTGTTTACTCTACCATGAATTATTTATTAGTATTTACTAAATTCTTCTCTCTCTTCTACAGCCTTCTTTTATAAATGAATTCATGCAGGCCTGAAGATCCTATGCTTCATTAAATTTAACACTTAACTAAGTTAGAAGGTGACTTTCGTCAAGAATTCTTGTATTCATTTACAATGAAAAGTCAGAAAATAAATACCATTACAAAATTTATGTCTTGTAGAATGAGTTCCATAAACTGAGGCCTGATCACATCTTATATGGAACTACAACATCCTTACTACCTAACTCATGGCCTACAGCAACTAGTCTATTTCACCAAAAAATTCAATTGCCAAATTCCTTTGCTTCTACAAAAATGGATTTCAATCAAACACAACATTAATGGTTTTTAGTTGAGATGAAATGATACAAAATAAGCTATCATGTGCACCACATGGAGGAGTATACAATCATGAATCCATATAGATGTGATTGATGTGATTCATACTTAACTAGGTTAGAAGGTGACTTCCGTCTAGAATCCTACAAGAATTCTTGTATTCATATACAATGCAAAGTCAGAAAATAAATAACCTTACAAAATTTATGTTCTTTAGAATGAGTTCCATAAACTTAGACCTAATCACATCCTCTATGGAACTACAACATCCCTAGCAGCCAACTCATGCTCTACAGCAACTAGTCTATTTCACCAAAATAATTCAAATGCCAAATTCCTTTGTTTCTACGATAATGGATTTCAATCAAACACAAAATTAATGGTTTTTTACTGAGATGAAATTATACAAAATAGTATCTCTTGTGCACCACATGGAGGAGTATACAGTCATGAATCCATATAGATTTGATTGATGTGATTGATGTGGTCAATACTTAACTATATTAGAAGGTGACTTTCGTCAAGAATTCTTATATTCATATACAATGCAAAGTCAAAAAATAAATACCCTTACAAAATTTATGTTCTGTAGAATGAGTTCCAAAACTTCAAACCCAATCACATCCTCTATGGAACTACAACATCCCTACCATCCAACTCATCTCTACATCAACTAGTCTATTTCGAATTTCGAATGTCGAATTTCTTTTCTTCTATGAAAATGGATTTCAATCAAACACAACATTAATGGTTTTTAACTGAGATGAAATGATACAAAAAAGGTCTCTTATGCACCATATGGAGTATACAATCATGAATCCATATAGTTTTCATTAAGTAATCATTCTCATCTAAGAACAAACTCATATCCAACATAGATAGGGAAACTAATGTAGGTTGTCCTATCACTATGCAAGATTATGCAGCTGATATAACCATTCCATCAAAAGGAAAGAAATATCATGGACCAACCTTCCCATTATGACAATTTGAAGCATGAGAATAAAGAAATTCTTTGGGAATAGTCAATATTTTCATGTGAAGGAATCTAAAACAATGGCTAATGTTTTGAATGGTGAATACATGGCATGCATCTTATCTTACCCAAACTAGAGATTGTTGGAAAGAAATATATCAGTAGGAACAATGGCCACCCATATAAAATGAAATTTCACTTAAAACTAATCCACTCAAATTTAATGTTTGGATTTACCAAATCTAGCCAATCCCCTATTCTTTAGACATATCTTAAGCGTGCCTATATGATAAAGTTACAACAACTTTCAACAAGAAGGATTCAGCAATCCTATTTTATTGCTCTGTTGTGGACCTTGGAAAAATATAACTTATAGTTACAATCAATGATCCTTGCCCAAGTAATGACTATGTGAACTTTCCAAGGTCATCGAAATAAAATTTAATGACAAATTGATGGGAAAAGAAACAAGTATGCATATGGATCATCAACAATTATGTCATTTGCAATAACCAACCAACTTACAACAAATCATGGAGGTGATTCCTTCAACAATTCCATTTGGTATTGAAATACAATAAGGGAGTGAAAGCAAAAGTGACATGCATGTTGTCTAGGACACCAAATAAACAACATTCATAATTGGGAGCCATCATGAATATTCGTCCATTTTCTCATTAGGAGTACAAATAGTTGTATGAAGGAGATTCTGATTTTTCAGCCATATATCGGCAAGCTAGTAGCCATAAAATTCACAAGGACAAAACCTTATTTATACATCCAAGAGGGATCACTGCACAAGTTGGGGAAGCTTTACATTCCAAAATAAGGAAACCGAGTCCAACTTAAGGGAAGTTCACACATCCAAAATTGTTGGTCACTTTGGTTGAGAGAAGACATTGTCCCATTTGAAGAGATATGTGGATTGACCAAACATAGATCGATATGTTACAAGGTATGTCCATCGATGCACACTTTGTTGCATAAGAAAACCAAGGAACCACAAGTTGGGATTGTAGATACACCATTACCCACACCTTCAAGGACATAGCCTAAGCATTTCCATGGATTTCTTGGAAGGTTTTCCAAGGACGGAGTGGGATATATTATCCTCTTATGGTGGTGGATAGATTACACCAGATGTGTAATAATACCATCAAATCACAAGATGTAGCTGAAAAATTCTTTGAGAAGGTATGGACTCATGTTGGTTTTCCCAAATCCATTCTTTTAGATAGAGATACTAGGTTTTTAAATTCTTTTTAGACAACATTATGGAAGAAGTTGGGTACAATATTGGACAAAACCACTTCATTCCATCTCCAAACATATGGACAAATGGAATTTTTCAATAAAATCCATGTTGATTTGATGGGAGAGTGTAATCACAATCACCCCAAGACATAGTATGAAAGCAATCCATACATTTATCATGCATACAATAGTTTTTGCGCATGAATGTTTCCACAGTGTTCAGTCATTGTGTGCAAGATTATGGATTGTCACTTCTAAATTTCTACACATTGAAAATCCATAAGCTTGCACACAATGCATACAGTAGGTCATTTCACTCATCTACTCACATGAACCAATTTGAAGTTTATTATCAGCACCTTCCACAATCACAATTTTACATGGTATATGACAAGCAAGACAACAAATAACAACCTAGAAGAAGGAAGAGAGGATTGAACAACCAAACTTTCCATTGGGGAAAGGATAAAGAAAAATCATTTATAGAACTCAAGTATACAATAATCCATTCTCCAGTTTCAGTATTTCCAAACTTAACACAGCCATTCAAATTAAAGTTGGATGTATTTGACTATGCCATGGGAGCCATTCCCACTCAAGGAGGTACAGTGGTTTGTTGTCACTTAGAGATATTTCTTAATTTTGTTTGGGATTATTGTACATGTAATAAAGAATTGTTTGCATTGGTACAAGTGATCAAGAAATGGAAGCATTGCTTGATGGGAAAAGAAATAATTATGCATATGGATCATCAACCATTATGTAATTTGCAAGAACCAACCAACTTACATCAAACTAGGGTTTATAAATTGAGGTAATTCCTTCAACAATTCCATTTGGTATTGAAATACAAGAAGGGAGTGACAAAAAAAGTGACACACATGTTGTCTAGGACAACAAATGAACATTTCAGAATTGGGATCCATCATGAAGATCGGTCCATTTTCTCACTAGGAGTACAAAGATTTGTATGAAAAAGATTCTGATTTTTCATCCATGTATCAGCAAGATAGTAGTCATAAAATTCACAAAGAGAAAACTAGATTTCGACATCCAAGAGGGATCACTGCACAAGTTGGGGAAGATTTACATTTAAAAAGAAGGAAATCAAGTCCAGTTTAAGGGAATTTCACACGTCCAATATAGGTCACTTTGGTTGAGAGAAGGCCCATTTGAAGAGATATGTGGATTTGAGACCAAGAATAGATCAATATTTTGCAAGGTATGTCCATGGATGCACACTATGTAGCATAAGAAATTCAAGGAACCACAAGTTAGGATTGTAGATACACCATTACCCACACCTTCAAGGCCACGACAGAGAATTTCCATGGATATCTTGGAACTTTTTCCAAGGATAGAGTGGGAATGATTATCCTCTTGTGGTGGTGGATAGATTGCACAAGATGTGTAAGAATACCATCAAAGCACAAGAGATAGCTGAAAATTTCTTTGATAAGGTATGTACTCATGTCGGTTTTCCCAATTCCATTATTTTAGATGGAGATACCACGTTTTTAAATTATTTTTAGACAACATTATGGAGGAAGTTGGATACAAGATTGGACAAAACCACTTCATTCCATCTCCAAACATATGGACAAATGAAATTTGTCAATAGAACTATTGTTAATTTTATGAGAGAGTGTAATCACAAACACCCCAAGACATAGGATGAAAGCAATCCATAAATTTAGCATGAATATAATAGGTCAATTCACTCATCTACTCACATGAAACAATTTTAAGTTTGTTATTGGTCCCTTCCACAATCACAATTTGACATGATATATGACAAGCAAGACAAGGATAACAACCTAGAAGAAGGACGAGACAATTGAACAACCAAGCTTTCCATTGGTGAAAGGCTAAAGAACAATCATTTGATGAACTCAAGTATACAATAATCCATTATCCAAATTTAGTATTTCCATACTTAAGGCTACCATTCAAATTAAAGTTGGATGCATTTGATTATGCCATGGGAGCCATGCCCACTCAAGAAGGTACAGTGGTTTGTTGTCCCTTGGAAATTTTTCTTAATTTAGTTTGGAATTAATCTACATGTAATAAATAATTGTTTGCATTGGTATAGGTGATAAAGAAATGGAACCATTACTTGATGGGAAAAGAAACAATTATGCATATGGATCATGAACCATTATGTCATTTTCAATAACCAACCAACTAATAACAAACTAGGCATTGTAAATGGAGGTGATTCCTTCAACAATTCCTTTGGTCTTGAAATACAAGAAAGGAGTGACAAAAAAAGTGGCATGCATGATTTCTAAGACACCAAATCAATAACATTTTAGAATTGAGATCCATCATGAATATTGGTCCATTTTCTCATTAGGAGTACAAAGAGTTGTATGAAGGGGATTCTGATTTTTCAACCATATATCAGCAAGCTAGTAGCCATAAAATTCACAAGGAGAAAACTAGATTTCTACATCCAATAGGGATCACTACACAAGTTCTAGAAGCTTTACATTCCAAAAGAAGGAAACCAAGTCCAACCTAAGGGAATTTCACGCATCCAATATTGCTAGTCACTTTCATTGATACAAGACATCGGCCCATTTGAATATATATGTGGATTGACCAAGCAGAGATAAATATGTTGCAAGGTATGTCCATGGATTCACACTTTGTAGCATAAGAAAACCAAGGAACCACAAGTTGGGATTGTAGATACACCATTACCCACACCTTCAAGGCCACGGGAGAGAATTTTCATGGATGTCTTGGAAGGTTTTCATCTAATCACAAAGGTGGGATATGTAATTAGATGAAAAGTATTGAGGAACTTGATCTTGAGTATTTTTTATATCTGAAAACATGATCATGGAGATTCATATGAGATAGAAACCATTTTTTACATTGGTGACGGAACTAGAAGCTTGCTTAATTTTTCAAGAAGTCTATTTGCTTTCTTGTCATTCGGTTGAAAAATATTAGTGCAATGAGCCAGGTACTCTTAGTAGCAATTATAAGATTGGTGAACTATTTTGATTGAATTATTTCAGTTTCATTTCATGCAGATTGAATTATGAAGTGCGGTTCCATTTGGAACTAAATTGGTTACAGTTTACAAAGTTTTGAGACTCTTTCATCTCTAATCATGTACATACATTAATGGTGACTCTAATTTTACCTTCTCGGGTTGAAAATTATGTTAGGATTAATAGTGTATATATTTAGAATGACAGTTATTAATCCATTTCTTGATGTGCATATATTATGCAAATAACTAGACCTCCCATAAATCAATGGGATTTCCAAGCCAATGGGACTAGTGGAAGTAATAGTACCCCTACTAAAATGTAAAAATGAAATATGTATAAACATAAATCTTAAAAGTATATATTTCATAAGAAGATAAAATGAAACACGTAATAAAAATAATACAAAATAGAGATATATGATTGAAAAAAAAAAAATTATTGATATTCGTCAAAATGAGTAAAATAAATGTTGTTCATTGAGGTCTGAAAATAAAATGCATTGTTCATCAAATAATCACAAAAATTCTTGAAAATGTATTGTTTTCTTGGTGAATGCATATCTTAATGTATCCCATATTATAGTTAAATATCATGATTGAGCTCCACATATTCTCCAGCATACTCATATTCCTCACAGAAAAAGACAAAATCATTTTGCAAGTATCATAGTTAAGTTGGACAACAAGTACTATGAGATGAATAGTTGTCATTATCAAACTTGCAAATAGAGAATGGGCACTTGCAATATCTTATTGTACTAACAATCTTCAATATACATCTTAGATGGTAAGACACAATCCTTGCAGCAAACAAGACTCTCTTATCACTTTCCCACCTATGAAGCACAATGTGGGAAGTAAGAAACATATATAGATAAAAACTCAATATATTTAAGTAACATAAAATAAATATTAGTGACATCAATGACAAGTAATGTATTCATGTAACATAAGTTACTACCTTTTCCAATTGTTAAAAAACTTGAAATCGTTGACATCTTCCAACTCCAATTGTTGTCTCACATCAAATAATGTCCAATTTTATTCCATTGTCAAGGATTTAAAGCATTGCCCATTTTTCAAGACATTAACTAGTATGATAGGAGAATGTGTTTTACCATCGTCATCTTTCTCTATAGGAATCCAATTCCATTGTCCTAACACACGAACGTATCTCCATTGACGAAAGTTGAATGAAATATATAACATTTGTATTGCTTTCCAATACCTACAATAATGGATACAACATCACAGAAAATATCACTAGTAGAAACTTATCAGACATTGCAATCTATTCTATTAAGATTCATGACATGAGACATAAACATAACTCACCTAAATGATATCTTGGTATGATTTACCCAACATTCTATTTTTTCCCCATGTTTGTCATGGATTCTTGTATCCCGACTAGAACGGAAAATATTTGATAATAGTTTCTCATAAGGTGATGATGTCATATATGTTTTGTTTGTTTCCCTAAGAGACTCTTCATTCTAGACAAAATATTGGAACATCAAAAATGGTATGAATATCCTTAAATGGATACCTATTCCTCCACTTTTCTTCATTCCAGCTTATACCTCAGAATATAACTTATAACGGAAATATATTATAATTGTATGCTCTATATTTGGCCACTGATGGGATTGAAATGTTGGTATTGGGATTTCATGGAGTTCTTCACATGCTCTGCTTCTTCTTGGAAGGATGTAATTGTACTTGTAAAACCAAATACATTCATTCTTTATCCACTTATAATCCTTGTTAGAGTATATTAATTCACCAATTCAAATCTGTTAGTGATAGACTCGATCGCCTCACATTCCTCCCAATTTGAGATGCATAAGCATGTGAACATATAACCTATTAGCAAACAATTTTGGTAATGAAAAGATGCACAAGATCAAGGATGACGTGCAAGATTGAGGATGATGCGCAAAACCAAGGATGGCGTATATTAATTTCATGGAGTTCTTCACATGCTCTGCTTCTTCTTGGAAGGATGTAATTGTACTTGTAAAACCAAATACATTCATTCTTTGTCCACTTATAATCCTTGTTAGAGTATATTAATTCACCAATTCAAATCTGTTAGTGATAGACTCGATCGCCTCACATTCCTCCCAATTTGAGATGCATAAGCATGTGAACATATAACCTATTAGCAAACAGTTTTGGTAATGAAAAGATGCACAAGATCAAGGATGACGTGCAAGATTGAGGATGATACGCAAAACCAAGGATGGCGTGCAAGGCGAAAAAGTCGAAAAAGAGCCATCTTGGTCACGATTTTGTAGTTTTGGTCATAGTTTTGTATTTTTTGGTTCGAATTAGTTAAGGATTCGGTTAAAGTGGACCATCTTGTAAAAGGAACAAGCCTATAAATAGAAGTAGGAATATAGTAGAAAAGAGGTCAATGTATACACCTATGAGATGGATCAATCATATGTTTATGACTTGAATGATGAATGTTGAGATATGGAGCATGATTGTATGATCTTCTGTGGAAGATTGATTCCTGTTTCTGTTGCGACTGTGAAGATGTTTTTGGGAGACCTGTTTTGATGCAGAAGTAATATGACATGACGGATGTTGATGGAAGCACTTTGCTTTTTTTCTTTCTTCTTTTCCCATTTTAAATGAGATTATATGAATGAATCAATGCCATAGTATGTCTTTTATTTATGAATGATGCGATGTTTCTATGTTTTGAATAATGTCATGGTGATCGATCTGTTCACAAGTAAATATAATGCAGCAATTTGATGTGTTGATGCAATCTAATGGTTTAGAATATGCATAAGTGATAGTAAAACCCATAGTTGGATCTCTGAGTGATTTTGAGATAGCTGAATAGTAGATGCAAAAAACCCCTCCTTCTTACTACGGAAACGTGGTTCCGACAGTTCTCCCTCGAACATCTCGGGTGAGACTTCATCTGCTTCGCAGAACAAGGTAAAACCTGTCTAGGATGGTGCTCAGGGAGATCGTTGAGTTAAGGGTGTCGACAAAGTGTGAACCACTGTCAACGGATATGCGTCAACATAACCATTAGAAATAAAAATAAAAAATATCATGAAATAAGTTTCTATATAATTGAAATATAAAATGATAAATACTTACAATTAGCACTGATTTGAGGAAATTTTGGTTGCTTGGAAATAGAACCCTTTTGAATCTATTTCTTGTCATATACAGTATCCATAAGCACTTCTTTCACTTTTATCCATCCTTCCATCTTAAACCCTTTCACAATGCCTTTCCAATGTCATTTAACGTCTTCTAGGTATTTCATTTTCACCTTATGATCACCTTTTATAAATGGTTGCATTGTAACCCAATGCCAATAGACAAGTTCAAAGGAATCCAACTCCCTTCATTGCCCTTTTTGTTGTAAAGTACAATCGAACTCAATTATTATTTGGACGTTGATTTGTCTCCTTTCCATTAAATTGGCCTACATACAAAGTAGTGATGATAAGTTAAATTTTGTATCATTATACAAATCCAATGAATACTAACAAGTAATACATAAATATGTTAAAATATTAAACTTTCTACCTATATCCAAAGCAGCGTGTACATTATTGAAGGATTTTATAAAACAAACAGTTAGGGACTATTGAAAGGCTCAAAGCTATGGACTTGTTTCTAACACACTCTTCAAAAACTATTTAGAACTTAGTTTTTATATAATTTGGTTTCCTTATAATAAAATGAGAGCACGAAATGACGGTAAAAACTAGCTCATAGACATTTGATGTGACAAAACATTTGAGAAAGATTTGTTAAGCATATTTAAGAGTTGAATGGAAGTTTCCTAGAATATGTGAACATTGTTGAAAGAACTATTACTGACAGAATTGACGGCAATGAAATGGAAGTGTCTCTATGAAAAAGATAGAATATTTTTGAAATGTTGAGGCTATCGTGAAACAGAGAAAAATTATGCATTTACTAGAGCATCATTTACAGCAAATGAAGTTGCAGTACAAGTAATGTATGTCTTTCCCTTGAAACAACAGCTAGAAATTGTTTGAAACTTTGCAAAAAGATTTTTAAAAAATGAAGAATATGTCTTACAATACTATAAATTTTCTTGAGAACATTTGGATAAAAGAGAGTTACTCCATTAACTCTAAAAGAAGAATTAGGTTAGCATTGAACTGTGGATGTACTGTTGATAAGGACTTTGTAGACACTAAGAGGGGGGGTGAATCAGTGTGAAGCCACTTTTAAACTTTTCTTAGCTTATCACAGTTAGCTATCATTCCATTACTCTACCAATCTCATAATCATTTCATAAACTTCATCATTCACATATCATAGCATTTAAATCATCAAGAACCATAACACAAAAGAACACAACACCATATAATTTTGTAGTCTTTTTGTATTAGTTTTGGTTCGGCTACAACCGTTAGGTAAAATCAGCACCTACTGATATGAAGAGCACCTACTCTGCATCCAGGACCCTACTTGGTTTTCTTAGACCCTGCTAAGAAGGGCTTGAGGTATCCTAACCTCAAAAGCAAGACAAGCTTGCATTTACAATTAAAGCTTACTGTTACATCAACTCATCAATCACTTGTCTCTTTAATCTACTGTCAACTGCCTCAGCTCATGCTCAAATTTCTCATCGGCATTCTATCAGGCACATCATTCTGATCATAACCAGGAATACATCATATTGTCCATCAAATTGCTGTCAACAACATCCAACTATCATCATATCAATCTGCTCTGCACAAGAAGTCAGATGTGTCACTACTGTCATCATCATCATGGTATTCTTCACTTTATCACTGATCATAACTTGACATAGCTGAGCATGTCAATTCATCAAAGAAGTCTTCAAAATAGTCACAGAGATGCCATCAATTCTCTTCATTGCTGAGAACAAGTTAGTTCATGACTAGGGCATCATCCTCACTCAATGTATGTGCATTCAAGGATCTGCTCTAACTCATGTAACTCTGCTGATGCCAAAAACTGTTCATCAATCATGCTCACTATCAATAAAACACAAGGATAGATATGTCCTTGACAAAACTTCATCAGTCATTAGCCCTCATAAATTCATCTTACCACAGCTCTGCCCCAAAACTCATCTATTTGTTAAGGTCGTTAGTTCACCCAATCTCCATCCTCTGTCAAAATACTACACATATCAACTTTGTGATTTCAGACCTCTGTCAATATACTTTTCTGACCTCTGTGATTTAAGACAAGTTCTTTTCAGACCTCTTTTAACCCACAGTGACTATGCAATATACAGAATGATAGTAAACATAGTTAGGTCTCCACAAAAATCTTCTTTAGAAAACAAGATGCAAACCTCGGATCTATGACCTCAAACCTAGAAGATACCGTCAAGAATAGCAGCCAGAAATGGAAGTTTCCAAGTAATAGATAGTCACATCATAATCACCCAAAGGTATAATGCTGAGTTTGCAATTGCAAACATACCTTGTATTGTTGTAGCTTCTCTTGCAAATTCAAGACGGCCATCATAGGATATGCATGATTATGTATGCAACCTCGAATTGTTGTGCAATTTTAACTATGAAGAGAGAGAGCTCAAACAGTTGATATGGCTGAGAAAACTTCCAAACAGTAAATCAATCTTGTAGCAGCAAGAAGGAACAATTAACCCCAAGGACTTGGACTGTTCATCCCTCATTAACCTTGACTGTTTATTATCTTCATCATCCGATTATCAACACGTATCATTCGGACTGTGTATTAACTTGTCAAATTCTTCAAGAATAGGACTGTCACCACTTGACTGTCATAGGATTAAGAGGGTTCAGACTGTCATAATGACACTTGGACTACCTTCCTTCGAGCAATATGAACTGTTGTCTAGTATTTGAGGGACTGTTCATTAATCTGTAACAGCCATATCACCATTCTCTCCACAAACATGTTTTTAGCATGTCATTGCCTTGTCAAGATCATCACTACACATTATCATAGCTCTTTCACATCTTAGTATCCCCATGTCCACAATTTATGTTCATGTCTTCAACGTCTGTTCATGTCTATAAATATTTATCACATAATATTTGTTCATCTAGAGCTGCTCACATTTTCAAGATCTGTTCATATAATTCATCTCAAGTCATCATATCAGCCGAGTCTCCTCAAATTTGTCATGTCAACATAGTCTTCTCATATCTGTTTGCCAAGTCTACTTGTTAAAGTTTACAAAAAAAAACTTGTCTTCAACTTCGGCTTCCTCAGTTCTGTCCAAAGATTAAAAAAATTGCACTCCCTTGCTGCCTTCATATAAGCCCAAAATCTCAGTCACTTAGAAAAAGACATCCTCACTTGTGTTCATGCTATAAAATTCATCGCAGAAATTCAGAGCTCCACCAAACCCTCGAATCCTCTCACTCAGTTTACTGTTGCTACATCAGTCACCAATTTCCTCAGTCTTCTTTTTACTACGGCTATCTCAGTAACCTGAATTCATATCCCCCTTTTGATTTTCAATGTTACTTCGATAGTCATTTTCTGTGGCTGCCCTAAATCTCTTGGAAGATATATACCGGAAACTTCAAAGAGAAAAGATTTAGAAACTCTATCTTCTACCGGGACTGGTTCAACACGTCCCAATTTCAGGCTCAGCAAAAATGTTTCCTTACAGTTGCTTTGAGTATCACCAGAACTTTCACATAGAACTCGGATGTCCTGAGATAAACCCTAGCATGCTCTCATCATGGCCTGAAGAAACACTGCTGCTACTTCCGTGAAGGAGAAAGTGGATGAACAACATTACAGTGAAGGCCCTAATGACTGACGAGACCACGAGCAGAGAAGCCACTTGATTTTGCTGCCACAAGAGAGAGAAGAAAAAAACATCCACAAATAGACACCGAAATTTCCTCAATTGCTGCTCCCACGAATTTTACAGCAGAGCTCCACCGAAATTTACATCCTAAAAGTGAAGATTTGAGGGGTTATTTATACTAAATTTCTCACCATATTTCACTGGGCCGACCTCCTTTTTTTTAATATTATTTTTGGAGCCGACTTTGCAAAGTATTTTTTTATTTTTAATTATGGGCCGACTTACCAAATAACAATTTGATTTTTAATATTTTCTTGTATTAAATGGAGCCGACCTTACAGTATAGTGTTTCCACGTCATTTTGCACATTGAATAATTGTTTGAGTAAAGGTTGTTCACTAGCCATGTCCATAGTAAACGTTGGACTTGAGGATACCTCTATGCAAGACCATGGCTTAGCCATCATAATCAAAGATAGGGGCTCCATGGCCTGCATCAGTTACAGCATACCAAGGACTCCACACACATGAGCCACACCATCTTTGACAAATGACCATAGAATGGGTCATTTGTACCACTTCATCAAGCTTGTCCACTACAAAGGGCAATAGTGGCTCCACGGCCTTCATGGGCATCAATGATAACTGAAAGAGCCAAGTCACATGTTGGCATCAATGACAACTTCATCAACAATCTCCCCCTTTGTCATTGATGACAACAACTCATGCTCCCCCTATGAGCATGCTCCCCTTTTGTCTTCATCTCTCCCTTTGTCTTCATTTCTCCCCCTTTGGCATCAATGGCAAAGGGTGTCCACATACCTGAGCCTGAGATCTCTGATCACTGCTGATTGCTC
Organism: Pseudotsuga menziesii; assembly: GCA_001517045.1. Lineage (NCBI taxonomy): Eukaryota > Viridiplantae > Streptophyta > Pinopsida > Pinales > Pinaceae > Pseudotsuga > Pseudotsuga menziesii. Next base: position 269,879 of record LPNX010425708.1, read on the forward strand.
CCCCTGTCAATATGCATGATCCTAGGACCTGTCTATATGCCTGGACTAACCATCCTTTCTCCATTGAGTTCATCCTCTAGCCTTATGAACTCAAGGTGTTCTAAGGTATTTGAGAGACCTTACGCTTGGCTTTCCGTATGGCAGCCATCCTCCCTGCTCTGGTCAACATCTCCTATCTACAACTGCTCTGTCTTCCTCATCCATACTTGCTTCTTGGCATCTGTCCTTTGAGCATTTGTTCCTTCATTTGTACTGGCTTTCCTTGATGAGTTGTCTAGGTGACTTCTCAAGGATTGTTTTCATGTACTCCAACAATCTTGAGCTTTGTGCCCAAGGCCACTACAGCTATAACACCTCATCGCACAACAATGTGCAGCAATGTGACCAACATTGTTGCATGACCAGCACCTAACTGAGTTGTTGGAACTTCCAACACTTCTTTGATCTGCTTCATTTCTCCATGCCTGAGCGTATCCCTGACTGTAGGCATTTGTCTTCTGATCTTCAAATCTTCTTGCTGATATGTATGGAATACTCCTTCTTGGTTGACTTCTTTGACTGGCACATTCATGGGCTTTGTGTCCAAACCCACTACAGGTGTAGCATCTCAATGTGTGACATGTGGCAGCAACATGTCCGACTTGTTTACATGTCCAACATCTAACTGAGACATTGGGGCTTCCAGCCCTTCTTCTTCCATAGAACCTACAATCCATGGCCTTATGACCAAAGTTAGAACAAAAATAACAATAACCATTGAATCCACTTTCATACCTGGGTCTTGTAGTTGTTTCCTTTATGAATTTGCTTTGATGAACAGACCTAACTCCTTGTTTCATCTTTGAACTTCCAAAATCCTTGTTGTCATGTGCAGGTGCCCGGGGAGCAGCTTTGGACGTTGATGGACCTGCTTCTGGAGTCTTCAGAGACCAAGTGTCGTCTTCAGATTTTTCTCTGTTCTTCTTGTAACCAAGACTAGTTTTGTCGAGTGGAGATATTTGGCAATCTAAGATATTATCTACGACAATTGAACTGTCCTGGAGCTTGAACAAGGCTTCGTTCTTCTTACCTTTCTTCTTGAGACCAACTACCTCCATTTCCAACTTCTGGACTGTCTCCTCCTTTTCTTCCAGCTGACTCTTTAGGATTTCTTCTGTCCTCTTGGCTTCCTCCAGCTGAGTCTTCAGATCATGATTGACCTCTCTAGTTTCTTCAAGCTCTTGAGCAGGCTTTTCTGATTCTTCCTTTTGACTGATCAATTCAATCTTTAATTGTTCAACTTCGGCATCCTTGTCTTTCATTTGATCTCGCAACTCTTTGTCCTTGTCATTGAGATTTTGAAGCAACGCTTTCATTGACATGGTCTTATGCTGATATTCATTCAAGGAGTCCAATATTTTCTTTTTAAATATCGTGAAATCACTCTGGTTCATATTTACTGTGTTTAGGAACCAATTGGCTCTGAGATCAATATTAAGCAACGTGAGATGTATCTCATGTGCAGTCTTTGATAATCCTTCATCATCTTCTGCAAGAACCTTCTCAATTTCATCACACAAGCTATCATTATAATCACAAGAGTCCATACCTTTACTAGAGTCCTCTTCTTGTTTATCTTCTTCTTGATTGAGCTCTTCTGGGGGCTTGTCTTCTAATTTCTGATCTGTCTTTTTGGGTTCTGGTCTTGCCTTCTGATACTGACTCTCCAACTTGAACCATAGGTCTTTTGTCGAAGTGTACTCTCCTACACTTTCCTTTACTGAGCTGGGAAGTCCATCCATGAGGAAATTCAAGGCTGTAGTGTTGTCCTTCTTCGCTTCCTTCTGTGCAGCTGATTTTCCTTTCTTGTTTGATGGAGCGGGTGGATTGATGACAATTTTCCAAATACCAAACTTCTTCAGATAAACCTTCATTTTGCTTCTCCAACTGAAATAATTTGTAATATCATGTACAGGCACATCATTGCTTGATGACTCTTTCTTTTCCTCCATTGTGTCTAAGGATCTCCTTCAAGCTTGCTAGGCTTGTGACGAAGGCCGGCTATGATACCAATTGTAGACACTGAGAGGGGGGTGAATCAGTGTGAAGCCAATTTTAAACTTTTCTTAGCTTATCACAGTTAGCTATCATTCCATTACTCTCCCAATCTCATAATCATTTCATAAACTTCATCATTCACATATCATAGCATTTAAATCATCAAGAACCATAACACAAAAGAACACAACACCATATAATTTTGTAATTTTTTTGTGTTAGTTTTGGTTCGGCTACAACCGTTAGGTAAAATCAGCACCTACTGATATGAAGAGCATCTACTCTGCATCCAAGACCCTGCATGGTTTTCTTAGACCCTGCTGAGAAGGGCTTGAGGTATCCTAACCTCAAAAGCAAGACAAGCTTGCATTTACAATTAAAGCTTACTGTTACATCAACTCATCAATCACTTGTCTCTTTAATCTGCTGTCAACTGCCTCAGCTCATGCTCAAATTTCTCATCATCATTCTTTCAGGCACATCATTCTAATCATAACCAGGAATACATCATGTTGTCCATCAAATTGTTGTCAGCAACATCCAACCATCATCATATCAATCTGCTCTGCACAAGAAATCAAATGTGTCAATACTGTCATCATCATCATGGTATTCTTCACTTTGTCACTGATCATAACTTGACACAGCTGAGCATGTCAAGTCATCAAAGAAGTCTTCAAAACAGTCACAGAGATGCCATCAATTCTCTTCATTGCTGAGAAAAAGTTAGTTCATGACTAGGGCATCATCCTCACTCAATGTATGTGCATTCAAGGATCTACTCTAACTCATGTAACTCTACTGATGCCAAAAACTATTCTTCAATCATGCTCACTATCAATAAAACACAAGGATAGATATGTCCTTGACAAAACTTCATCAATCATTAGCCCTCATAAATTCATCTTACCACAGCTCTGCCCCAAAACTCATCTATTTGTTAAGGTCATTAGTTCAACCAATCTCCATCCTCTGTCAAAATACTACACAGATCAACTTTGTGATTTCAGACCTCTGTCAATATACTTTTCTGACCTCTGTGATTTAAGGCAAGTTCTTTTCAGACCTCTTTTAACCCACAGTGACTATGCAATATACAGAATGATAGTAAACATAGTTAGGTCTCCACAAAAATATTCTTTAGAAAACAAGATGCAAACCTCAGATCTATGACCTCAAACCTAGAAGATACTGTCAAGAATAGCAGCCAAAAATGGAAGTTTCCAGGTAATAGATAGTCACATCATAATCACCCAGAGGTATAATGCTGAGTTTGCAATTGCAGACATACCTTGTATTGATGTAGCTTCTCTTGCAAATTCAAGACGGCCATTATAGGATATGCATGATTGTGTATGCAACCTTGAATTGTTGTGCAATTTTAACTGTGAAGAGAGAGAGCTCAGACAGTTGATATGGTTGAGAAAACTTCCAAACAGTAAATCAATCTTGTAGCAGCAAGAAGGAACAATTAACCCCAAGGACTTGGACTGTTCATCCCTCATTAACCTTGACTGTTTATTATCTTCATCATCCGGTTATCAACACGTATCATTCGGACTGTGTATTAACTTGTCAACTTCTTCTAGAATAGGAATGTCACCACTTGAATGTCATAGCATTAAGAGGGTTCAGAGTGTCATAATGACACTTGGACAACCTTCCTTCGAGAAATATGAACTGCTGTCTAGTATTTGAGGGACTGTTCATTAATCTGTAACAGCCATATCACCATTCTCTCCACAAACATGTTTTTAACATGTCATTGCCTTGTCAAGATCATCACTGCACATTATCATAGCTCTTTCACATCTTAGTATCCCCATGTCCACAATGTATGTTCATGTCTTCAACGTCTGTTCATGTCTATAAATATTTATCACCTAATATTTGTTCATCTAGAGCTACTCACATTTTCAAGATCTATTCATCTATTTCATCTCAAGTCATCATATCAGCCGAGTCTCCTCAAATTTGTCATGTCAACATAGTCTTCTCATATCTGTTTGCCAAGTCTGCTTGTTAAAGTTTACAAAAAAAACTTGTCTTCTACTTCGGCTTCCTCAGTTCTGTCCAAAGATTAAAAAAATCGCACTCCCTTGCTGCCTTTATATAAGCCCGAAATATCAGTCACTTAGAAAAATACATCGTCACTTGTGTTCATGCTATAAAATTCATCACAGAAATTCAAAGCTCCACCAAACCCTCGAATCCTCTCACTCAGTTTACTGTTGCTACATCAGTCACCAAATTCCTTAGTCTTCTTTTTACTGTGGCTATCTCAGTAACCTGAATTCATATCCCCCTCTTGATTTTCAACGTTACTTCAACAGTCATTTTCTGTGGCTGCCCTGAATCTCTTGGAAGATATATACCCGAAACTTCAAAGAGAAAATATTTAGAAACTCTATCTTCTACCGAGACTGCTTCAACACGTCCCAATTTCAGGCTCAGCAAAAATGTTTCCTTACAGTTGCTTTGAGTATCACCAGAACTTTCACATAGAACTCGGATGGCCTGAGATAAACCCTAGCATGCTCTCATCGTGGCCTGAAGCAACATTGTTGCTGCTGCCGTGAAGGAGAAAGTGGATGAACAACATTACAATGAAGGCCCTAATGACTGCTGAGACCACAAGTAGAGAAGCCACTTGATTTTGCTGCCACAAGAGAGAGAAGAAAAAAACATCCACAGATAGCCACCGAAATTTCCTCAGTTGTTGCTCCCACGAATTTTACAGCAGAGCTCCACCGAAATTTACATCCTAAAAGTGAAGATTTAAGGGGTTATTTATACTAAATTTCTCACCATATTTCACTGGGCCGACCTGCTTTTTTTTAATATTATTTTTGGAGCCGACTTTGCAAAGTATTTTTTTATTTTTAATTATGGGCCGACTTAAATAACAATTTGATTTTTAATCTTTTCTTGTATTAAATGGAGCCGACCTTACAGTATAGTGTTTCCACGTCATTTTGCACATTGAATAATTGTTTGAGTAAAGGTTTTTCACTAGCCATGTCCATAGTAAACGCTGGGCTTGAGGATACCTCTATGGAAGACCATGGCTTAGCCATCATAATCAAAAACAGGGGCTCCATGGCCTGCATCATTTACAGCATACCAAGGACTCCACACACATTAGCCACACCATCTTTGACAAATGACCATAGAATGGGTCATTGTGGAAATTAAGGCCAGCAATAGATTAATTTTACTCACAACAATTAACAATTGATCATGCAAAATTGCTCACAAAAGAGACTGAAAATGGAGCTATAACACTAAACTGTATTATGTAAGTGTACAATAGCCAACCCTATAATAACATAGGCTGCTGAATAAATAGAATACATCAGGAAATCGAATGCATGAGGAAGCATCCAAATCTAGCATAAAGCAGGCTTACCAAAAATAAGCAAATCCCCCATAGGTGTAAAAAGCTGATCCCAAATCTGTCATGAAGCTCACGAATTGGGAAGGGTGCATGGGCAAGCTAAAGAGTGATGAAATGGAAGCTCATACATGATTTTGCATGGAGAAAAGAGTGGAGGATGAAGAGGACAAAAAACTAGTTCACCTCACCTAGTCTAGCTTTCCTATGTGCCTTAAAACACTGAAAAAGCAGGCAATAAAGCAGAAAAAGCAAATAGGCGCCTAGGAGTCCAGGAATAAAGCAGATTTGATTCCTAAGGCTTTGCCAAGCACTACATGAGTCAAATATGGCAAGTTTGACCTCTATGGATAGGCAAATAGCAACTTGCACAAGGTGGGACACATGAACTAGGCAAATAAGACAA
>LPNX010425708.1:277560-443552 GCA_001517045.1 Pseudotsuga menziesii
CCAGCAACAACACTGTGGATCAGCTCGAGGGGTGCAGAGGTTCTCTCATGACTAGCTCTCTCAAATTTGTGCTCTGGGTGTTTTCCTAGGATACAGCCTTGGCAGACTCCTTTGGAAAATTTTATCTTGGGCAGCCCTATGACCATCTCTTTTTCACTAAGATCAGAAAGATATTTGTAGTTAAGGTGGCCAAATCTCTCATGCCACAGCTTGCTGGCTTCATTAGCATGAATGAGAAGAGCAGAGGGGTTTGAGTAAGGTAGGAAGTGTGAGAACATGTATACCTTTTGAGCATGATTCACAACTCCTTTTGCAATGACTCTACCAGTTGAAATCTCTGTGATCTCAACTTCATCAGGGGAGAATATGACCTTCTTAGGAGACCCAGTGTGGGTCATCTGGTACACTGACAGGAGGTTGGAGGCGAGACCAGGGACATATAGCACATTGCTGAACTGACCATGATCAAGATCTATCCTTCCTTTTCCTTTACTTTTGGTGAGAGAGTCATCTCCCAGTACAATAGATGGTCCTTTCGACATATCCAGTGAGGAGAAGGCCTCCTTAGTCGAAACCATGTGTCTTGAAGCTCCAGAATCTATGATAAAACTGGGTGAGCTTGATGTGCCAGCAACTAGAGCATGAACTCTCTCTCTGTCATCGAAACTTGATCCTCCTTCTCTCTTCTTTGAGCTTTCTGGAAGGGAGATGCCATTCTTCTCCAGGAGATTGGTCAGCATGTCTACCTGCTTTTTCATACAAGAGTTTTCAGTGTGATTGCCCTTATTGCAGTATGTGCACTTGTTCATTTCACCTTTCTTCTTCTTCTTCTGGTTATTCTTCTTGGGACCTTGTTGATCCTCCGGAGACTGTTTCTTGTCTCTCTTTTGCTCAGGTGGATTTTTAGCTTTCTTTTTGCTTTTTGAATCCACCCTCGAATCTCCGGCAATCAAAGCTTGATCTTTGGATGGTTTGATGGTGCCCATCATCACCAGCTTGTCATGTTCTTGTGTGAGAGTTTCCATGAAATCTGCAAGGCTAGGCATCTTCCAGGTTCGAGCTGTCAGTTTTGTGGCATAGAAGGTCGAAACAAACACTGAATAATGAGGGCCCAGCTTCGAGAGGATGGCCAGTACGAGCTGATCATCTTTCTTTTCAATACCACAATGTTTCAGCTGCAAAACTAGTGCTTTGAACTTGGAGAAATATAGCTGCAGGGATTCAAAGCTTGTTGGACTCAGAGAAATCAGCTCATTCTCGATTTGATGTCCCCTCATCTCATCTGTCTTTCCAAAAAGATCAGCAAGCTTCTCCCATACTTCATTCGGTGATGTCAATCAATCGAGATGGAAAAGGAGGTCTTTGGAAATACTCAGGCACAGGAGGCCATAAGCCTCATCCCTCCTGTTGTGCCATTTTATCTTCTTTGCAGCTGCATTAGGCTCTGCTTCTGTTGCCATAGTCACCCTGTAGAGGCCTTTCACTCCAACAGTATCTCCATCTCTGCTTTCCATTCAAAGAAATTGAAGGGAGTCAATATAGTTTTCTGTGATTGATCCATAGCTCTAGAAAATCTGTCCCGGCTGTCAGTAGAAGGCTCCCAGTCTTGATGTCGAACCTGCAAAACAACTTTTGAAGGAGAGAAACAACCTACAATGGCTCTGATACCATGTGGAAATTAAGGCCAGCAATAGATTAATTTTACTCACAACAATTAACAATTGATCATGCAAAATTGCTCACAAAAGAGACTGAAAATGGAGCTGTAACACTAAACTGTATTATCTAAGTGTACAATAGCCAACCCTATAATAACATAGGCTACTGAATAAATAGAATACATCAGGAAATCAAATGCATGAAGAAGCATCCAAATCTAGCATAAAGCAGGCTTACCAAAAATAAGCAAATCCCCCATAGGTGTAAAAAGCTGATCCCAAATCTGTCATGGAGCTCACGAATTGGCAAGGGCACATGGGAAAGCTAAAGAGTGATGAAATGGCAGCTCATACATGATTTTTCATGGAGAAAAGAGTGGAGGATGAAGAGGACAAAAAACTAGTTCACCTCACCTAGTCTAGCTTTCCTATGTGCCTTAAAACACTGAAAAAGCAGGAAATAAAGCAGAAAAAGCAGATAGGCAAAGCAGATTTGATTCCTAAGGCTTTCCCAAGTGCTACATGAGTCAAATATGGCAATTTTGACCTCTATGGATAGGCAAATAGCAACTTGCACAAGGTGGGACACATGAACTAGGCAAATAAGACAAAAATAAATGAATTAATGTCTAAGTGGGTAAACTATGGGTTGATTATTCTAACAGTCATTTGTACCACTTCATCAAGCTTGTCCACTATAAAGGGAAATAGTGGCTCCACGGCCTTCATGGGAATCAATGATAACTGAAAGAGCCAAGTCACATGTTGGCATCAATGACAACTTCATCAACAGACTCTTCGAAGGGTTGCATTGGATTGATAAAACAAATACTCATGAACTAATGATCAAACTATCACCGAAGGACTAATTATAAGACATATGAAGTGTTGTTATAAAAAAATTTGAAGGTTGTCTTGAAAACCTTTAAAGAACATATTTTGGGACTATCAAAGAGATGATAAAGGGTTGATTGTAAGACTGATATAGACATATTTTTAAACAATTTAATGGTGGACCTAGTTGATGATATGGGTGATATATTATGCATGAATTTTTGGAAAGAGGTTGATGAGGATTGGTGATCAGCGTCTTTATGGATTTGTGAATTGGTATGATGGTATATCATGAGCTTGGAGACATGGTTGAAATTATGCCCTGTGTATAACTTTTAAAGAAACCTACATTTGGAAATACCTATAGTCAATTTGGTCATCTCATAAAGCAATACTCAGGTCACTATGAGTATCCTACTAGTCATACTAAAAAGACACTAATTTTTACCGATTTTCCAGAGAAGTTTTGAGGTATGAAGAGACAGGGGTATCCCCATGACAAGTTGAGCAGGATATGTAGGTTTTGAGATATTTCACCCAACATTAATTCCAGCTCCGATATGACACATTTTAGTTTTAGCAAATTATGTGTCTTGGAGGCCATTCATACCAGCATATAATGCAATGATCCTATAACAAGTTTCTCTCATAATAAGTACCTATACTAGTATCCAAAAGAGGGCCACAACCAATGACTTGTTGACTTGAATCTAAAAAAGTTCCACCTATCCTTGTGCCTTGACTAGTAGGAGACACACCAATGCCTTCACTTGTAGCCGCTTACATCTCCTAAAGTATGGGACCCAATTCTATCCGTTGTGTTGATATCAATCCATGTTTCTATTCAAGCACTAGAAATGTATTGTTTTCCATATAAGTAAGGACCTAGGGATGATGAATTCGATCTGCTTTTCCAATTGTATATTCTTCCCAATGAGTAGGATAATTGAGGTAAGTTATATTATTTCAGGGATAAATTATCAAAGTTCTATAAGCAATGATAAGCTCTAATCCCATTAGTAAGCATGATAGAGTGTAAAGCCACATCATGTGGAAATAGAAAAAGGGAGAGTGTACATTCAACATGTGTTACCGACAGAGCCATGCACCTAGTGTTGGATCCTCAACTAGTCTCACTGTATTGTTTTCCATAGAAGTAAAGACATGTGGATGATGAATTAGATATACTTCACCCATTATATATTCTACCCATTGAGTGAGATAATTGAGGTAACTTATCTTATTTCAGGGATAATTAATGGATAAATGATCAATGTTCTATAAGGAGTGCTAAGCTCTAATCCCATTATTAAGCATGATAGATTGTAAAGCCACATCATGTGGAAATAAAAAAAGGGAGAGTCTGCATTCAACACTTTGTTACCAATGGAGACATGCACCTGGGGTTGGATTCTTAACTAGGCCTAATTATTCCTTAATGAGTTAATTACATCCATTTACAAGGCCATATACAATAAGATGCGTGCACTCAACAATGGCTACTTCTTATTAGTCTTTACCATGTTCTATAGGGATCCACTAATGGAGGGACATGAGGTACAGTGGTTGGAGAGAATAATAATCATTATTGGTGGGTGTGAAAAGATGTGTACCCTTGGGATTACAGCAATGGATCATTCATGGAGTAGCATGATAAGATGGTGGAAGTGGCCTAGCCAAGAGTCACACCTAGGATTATCAACTAGTATAAAAAATGGTTTAATTTTTAGGTGACCAAGAACAATAGATACCTATGAACTATCATGGAAGGTGGTGATAGAGTGGAGGTTGGTACAGCACCCTACATTATAGATCCTTACTCGATTCAGGAGGAGGTGTAAACATGTCCATGCATCACCACTATCATTAATGAGACAGGTAACTTTTTCCTATTCCCTATGAATAAGTTACAGTCGGATGACAAGGAGCACGACCACATGTTGATCCTAGTTAGAGAGATGTTTCCATTAACACAGTAACTAAAGAGAAAAGTGTTGATGCAAAAACCACCTATGATACCAGTTGGAGAAAAGGCATAGATTTTACAAACACCTATAACACCACATTAAGCATTCTTGATTCCTTCTATAGTCATCATGGTTAAAGGATCATGGATAGGAGATGAAGTAGTGATATATGTGGCATCACTAGTGGATATGTTCACCCAGATTCCATTGAATATGCCCCAAGAAGTCAAGGCTCATTTTCCTATTAGAGGTCATAGAGATGGTTGTGTTACTACAAAGTCAAATAAAGGACTTTTCTCTCGTTGAAGACTATAATATGCTTACCTTGGCAATTTATATTAGAATGCAAAAATAACTTAATCAGCAACATAGAAATAAACCTTATGACTGAGTAGAAGAGAAAGGTAATGAGGAGATGAATGACATGACCAAGGATTTGTTAGAATAATCAAACCATAGTTACCTATCTTAGACATTAATTTAATTATTTTTGTTTTATTACCTAGTTTCCTAGATTCCACTCTGTGCTAGTTGCCTTCTACAAGTCCTAGAAGTCAACACATGCTAAAACTGAGTCATGGAGTGCTTGGGAAACATCCTGGAAACCCAATTTAGCATGTCTTCTTTATCCCAGATCCTCCAAAGCGCATATCTACTTTTTTTGAAAAGTTTCATGTTTTATTGAGATTTAAGGCAAAAGGAAAAGCTATACTAGGTGTAGTTGACTTGTTTTTTTTTCCACATCATCCTCCCTCCTTTTCTCCAAATAAAAGCATGTATGAGTTGTATTTCCATCCCTCATTAGCTTTCCTACTTGACTTAGCCAATTCGTGAGCATCTTAGTAGATTTGGAAACTGCTTTATGCACCTATGGGGGATTTGACTAGATTTAGCCAACCTGCTTTTTGACCATTTCGAATGGCATCCTTATGCATTTGAATATCTCATGTAATTATATATTGCATTATATTATTACTTCATAAGGTTGGCTATTGTACACTTATTGAATACAGATCAGTTTTATGCTCCAATTTCAATCTCCTTTGGTGTGAATTTTGCATGTTTGATTAGCAATTTTGTGAGTGTAATTGTTCTATCTATTAGGTTCAATTTCCATGTGGTATCAAAGCCTTTGTAGATTGATTTCTCTCCTTCCTTATTTCTATTGCAGGTTTGACCTCTTGACTGGGAGCGCATTCTGCTGACTAGAGGGCACAGTTTCTAAGCTATGGACCAATCTCAGAAGATCATCTTGACTCCATTCAATTTATTTGAGTGGAAAGCTAAGATGGAGATATTGTTGAGAGCGAAAGGTATCTACAGGGTAACTATGGCAACAGAGGGAGAGCCCAATGCAGATCCAGAGAAAATTAAATGGCACAACAGGAGGGATGAGGCCTATGGTCTTTTGTTTCTAAGCATTTCAAGAGACCTCCTCTTCCATCTTGATGGATTGACATCACCTAATGAAGTGTGGGAGAAGCTATAAGATATTTTTGGAAAGACAGATGAGATGAGAGGAAATCAAATCGAGAATGAGCTGATCTCCTTGAGTCCCAGTAGCTTTGAATCATCGCAACTCTACTTTTCCAAGTTTAAGGCCCTTGTTTTGAAGTTGAAACACTGTGGGATCGAAAAGAAGGAAGAGAAACTATTTTTGGCCATACTTTCTAAGCTTGGTCCTGACTATTCAGTGTTTGTTTCGAGCTTCCATGCCACCAAGTTGACAGCTCGATCCTGGAAGATGCCTAAGCTTGCAGAGTTCATGGAATCCCTCACATAGGAAAAAGATAAGTCGGTGATGATGTGCAGCATCAGACCTTCCAAAGACCAAGCTTTGGTTGCTGGAGATTCAAACATGGATTCAAAAAGCAAGAAAAAAGATAAAAATTCACATGAGCAAAAGAGAGACAAGAACAAGTCTCAAGAGGAGCTCCAAGGTTCCAAGAAGAACTCCCAGAAGAAGAAGAACAAAGGAGAAATGAGCAAGTGTGCATACTGCAGTAAGGGCTATCATCTTGAGAGCTCTTGTATGAAAAAGCAAATTGACATGTTGACCCAACTCCTGGAGAAGAATAACATCTCCCTTCCTGATTGCTCAAAGAAGAGGGAAGGAGGATCAAATTCAGAGAACAGAAAGACAGTACATGCCTTGGTTGCTGGCACATTAAGCCCACCTAGCTTCATCATAGACTCTGGAGCTTCTAGACATATGGTTTCGACAAAAGAGATATTCTCCTCTCTTAACATGTCGAAAGGTCAACCAATAGTTTTGGGAGATGACTCTCTCATTGATAGTTTGGGGAAGGGAAGGATTGATCTTGACCATGGTAAGTTCAATAATGTGTTGTATGTTCCAGGTCTTGCCTCTAATCTCTTGTCAGTGTATTAGATGACTCATACTGGGTCTCCAAAGAAGGCCATCTTCTCCCCTGATGATGTGGAAATCACTGAGATTTCGAATGGTAAAGTCATAGCAAAAGGTGTTGTAGATCACACTTCAAAGGTATACAAGTTTTCCCATTTTCTACCCTACTCAAACCCATCTGCTCTTCTAATTCATGCTAATGAAGCAAGCAAGCTTTGGCATGAAATATTTGGCCATCTTAACTACAAGTATCTTTCTGATTTGAGTGAAAAATATATGGTCATAGGGTTACCAAAGATCAAGTTTTCTAAGGGAGTCTGTCAAGGTTGTATCCTAGGAAAACACCCAGAGCACAAGTATGAGAAAGCTAGTCATGAGAGAACCTCTGCACCTCTTGAGATGATCCACAATGACATTGCTGCTCCCTTCCCTCATATGTCCATGATTCAAGCCAAATATGCATTGACCTTCATAGATGACTTTTTCAGGTATTGTTGGGTTTACTTCCTAAAGTATAAGTCTGAAGTTTTTGACCTCTTCAAAGTCTTTAGAGCCTTGGTTGAAAACCAGTCTAGGAGGAAACTCAAGATCCTCAGATCTGAAAATGGTGGTGAGTATGTCAAGTATGAGTTCATTCATTATTGTAAATATCCAGGTATTCAGATGCAGAATTCAATCCCTTACACACCACAGCAAAATGGTGTTGCTGAGAGAAAGAACAGATCACTAAAGGAGATGGCAACCTGCATGATGGAGGCTAAGACTTTGCCATCAAATTTTTGGGCCGAGGCTATAAACTGTGCATCCTACATCCATAATATTGTGCCTCATAAGCATCTTGATGGTATAACTCCTTTCGAAGCTTGGAGTGGGCACAAGCCAGATGTAACCCATTTCAGGATTTTTGGCTCAAAGGCTTGGGCTAGAATTCCAACTGAAAAGAGGAAGGATTTGCAGCCCCAAAGCCAAGAGTGGCAATTTGTTGGGTATTTTGAAGATTCAAAAGGGTAAAAGCTAATCAACTTGAGCACTAACAAATCTTTCATTGAAAGAAGTGTTCAACTCCAAGAAGAGCCTTTAGTAGCAGTTGAAGTTGGAGAGTCTTCTTCACCACCAGATCCATTGATTGTAAGTGGAGAGACTAATGAGTTTGATGATTATGATATGTCTAATAATGATGATTTGATTATAGATCCTAATAGTCCTACAAGACCAAAATGGGCAGTAAATACTATTCATGCAGCTAGGGAACTAGCTGGAAATCCTAGTGACACTAGGATGACTAGATCTCAGTTTGAGAGTGCCCTTTGTGTGAAAGATCCTCTATTTACTGAGAAGTGCTATCTGATGGTTGAATCAGATCCACAGACATATGAAGATGCAGCAGATGATCCAAGATGGAAAACAACCATGAAAGAAGAATTCAGCTCGCTCCAGAAGAACAACACTTTGGAATGGGTTGATCTTCCCCCATGGAGGAAGCTAGTTCAATGTAAGTGGGTTTCAAGACTAATTTTGCTGCTGATGGTTCACCTTCGAAATATAAGGAAAGATTGGTAGGCAAGGGCTACTCACAAGTACATGGTATTGACTACAATGAAACCTTTACACCAGTGAAAAAGATGGACTCCGTAAGGCTAGCTCTAGCCACTGCAGCTTCAAAGCAGTGGGAGGTACATCATATGGATGTGAAGTGTGCTTTCCTAAATGGAGATCTCACTGAAGAGATTTACATGCAGCAACCTAAATAGTTTGTTTCTAATCCATCTTTAGTGTGCAGGTTAAAGAAATCATTGTATGGGCTCAAGCAAGCCCCTAGGGCTTGGTATGCCAAGATTGATGGCTTTTTTCTATCACTGAGTTTTGTTCGATGCAAGTCTGATCCTAATGTCTATTTGAAGCTAATTCATGGTTCCTTGATGATTATTGTCTTGTATGTGGATGACCTTCTAATTACAGGAAGTTCAAAGAAAGAGATTGCCTCCTTGAAGGATGCAATGAACCATGCATTTTCCATGACATATTTGGGATTGTTGAGCCAATTCTTGGGTCTTGAAATTGCTCAATCCCAACATGGAATCAAAGTACATCAGTCCAAGTATGCTCTAGATTTACTGAACAAGTTCAACATGAAATATTGCAAGCCAAGCAAGACTCCCTTCCTTTCAAGAGTTAAGCTTGAAGAAACAGGTTCTTCTCCTATGGTAAATAATACACTATACAGGTAGTTGATTGGGTGTTTTCTTTATCTTACACACACTCGACCTGGTCTATCTTATGCAGTTAGTGTGGCTTCGAGATACATGGATCAGCCTCATGAGATCCATTGGAGAGCAGCCAAAAGGATCATAAATTTTGTTCAAGGAACAAGAACACATGGGATCTTCTACAAAGCAAAATCTGATCTTGATTTGATTGGGTTTACTGACAGTGATTGGGCAGGTGACAACATAGATCGAAAGTCTACATCAGGATATGTGTTCATGCTTGCAGAAGGACCAATCAGCTGGTCAAGCAAGAAGCAGAGTGCCAGAGCACTCTCATCTACAGAAGCAGAGTATAGAGGAGTTGTAAATGCAGTAACTCAATGTTTGTGGTTGCAGGGGATACTTGGAGAATGTGGTTTCGAATCATAGTTTTCAACTATTATCTACTGTGATAATCAGAGCACCATTCAAATCTGCAATGTTCGAGTTCAGAGACAGCAAACCAAGCACATTGAGATCCATATACATTACATCAGACAGCTTGTGCATGATGGCACCATTGATCTACTCTTCTGTGCATCTTCAGAACAAGTAGCAGACATCTTCACCAAAGTTTTTTGTGAGAATACCTTCAACCATCTCAAATCACTGTTGGGGATTGCTAATCATGCTGTGAAGCATGATTGATGACAATATTTCCAAAAAAAATGTTTTTCCTGTCCATGTTTAAGGGAGGATTTTCCCACTGGGTTTTTACCTATTTCCTTGGTTGTATGGACAAGTAGTATGTAAAGGGCGACTAAGCCTTGTTGCTAGGCCCTATAGTTTTCTGATATTTACTCATAAATTCAGGCTTAAGGGGGGTGTTGGAATAATCAACCCATAGTTACCTACCTTAGACATTAATTTTAATTATTTTTTCTTATTACCTAGTTTCCTAAATTCCACTCTATGCTAGTTGCCTTCTACAAGTCCTAGAAGTCAACACATGCTAAAACTGAGTCATGGAGCGCTTGGGAAACATCCTAGAAACCCAATTTAGTATGTCTTCTTTATTCCAGATCCTCGGAAGCACATATCTGCTTTTTCTGAAAAGCTGCCTGTTTTATTGAGATTTAAGGCAAAAGAAAAATCTAGACTAGGTGTAGTTGACTTGTTTTTTGCCCACATCATCCTCCCTCCTTTTCTCCTAATAAAAGAATGTATGAGTTGTCTTTCCATCCCTCATTAGCTTGCCTACTTGACTTAGCCAATTCGTGAGCATCTTGGTAGATTTGGAAACTGCTTTATGCACCTATGGGGGATTTGACTAGATTTAGTAAGCCTGTTTTTTGACCATTTCGAATGGAATCCTTATGCATTCAAATCTCTCATGTAATTATATATTGCAGCAGCCTATTACTTCATAAGGTTTCCTATTGTACACTTATTGAATACAGATCAGTGTTATGCTCTAATTTCAGTCTCCTTTGGTGTGAATTTTGCATGTTTGATTAGCAATTTTGTGAGTGCAATTGTTCTATCTCTTGGGTTCAATTTCCACAGGATCTAAAGTAGTCCATAGTTTATGTTCCAGTACCAAATCCACAAGTAGAATATGCACCAAAGGGATTGGAGATTACTATAACCACCAAACTCCATTCGGTGTCATCGTATAGCTCGTAAAGAATAAGTAATATCGTTACCAGCTGATGGAAGCATGTTAGTATAATTTTGATATCATATAGTACATATTTGTCAATTTCCAAGAGCACATCCAAAATTTTGCAATCCACATGAGTGAAAATATGGGCCTGGATTCCAATGAAGCACAAAGTTGTCCATCTACATCAATTGTATTGGTGTTATTTACCTAAATCGACCCACATGTGGCATTGCATTCCTAGGTATCCTAACCATTATATGTGGGATAAATTCCCACTGATGATCTGGCCATGCCGTGCATCATCATGGCCATGGATATAGGCCACAAGCTACAACAAATTGAATGGGAATGCACAGAGTTGTGGCAGGAGGACCACTAACTATAGGTCTAGTTGAATGATGCAGTTCATGCGAGAGACATCAGCATTAGTTGTAGGAATACTATGAAGGATGAAATTGAAGCAGTGAGAACGCTTTGAATATATCTACCCTACCCTTAGATAATAATCCATAGAGATTAGTGACCTAGATCCTGAGATGTCACTGCTAGACATAGCTCACAAGGTCACTCAGGAAGTCACGACTATCAGAAAAGGAGATAAGTACTTAGAAGAGACTCTATGCATAGAGCATGAATATGATAAGTATAAGGAGAAATATGTGATGGAGACACTGGAGCCAACAACCCAAAGTTTGGAATAAACAAAATCAAATTTGAAGGTCGTTGAGGACCAATTTAAATGAATTTACAATCTAACACAAAATCCGCTACCAATGGTCAGACAATGGGAGTAACCAGCAAAAGCACTTGAAAAACAAATTGTTGCACTATAGGTAGAGAGTGACACCATCCTAGATCCAAAATTGAAGGAACAAAAGCTTCAAGAAATTCGACAAAATGAGGAAGAGTTGGATAGGATGTACCAATAGGTGAGGGAGCTTCAAGGAACATTGCACAATCTCATACTAATATAACAAAAAAAACCATCATGCACTAAAAAAATTATAGTTGTTTGTTGAAATCTACTGGGAGAGCATCCAAGAAATCATGTTGCATGTTCCAAACCATGACCAAGCTAACATCTATATAGCTGGTTTAAACCTTCTAAAATAAAATGAGCCAAGGAACTAGAATAGTTTTTCTAGTTCAAAAATGATGTTTTGGCATTGGTCCTAGAATTAGGCCCTTCATTTGCAGAAATAATGTAAAGTTGACTTGAGGGTGAGTCAATAGGTGTGGTCAGGGATTGTTCGGCCCTTCAATTTTAATGGAAATCACGGTGGTCCCATCATAGTAGAACAGTCATAAAGTAGTTGCACTACCTGGGAGAAAGGTCATTAGCATAATAAATATCACTAACATATGAAGAAGATAAGAACCAGATCGGTAGGTAGGATCCCAAGTAATCAAGGGACGGAGTGGTAGAGGAACAAGGACGCCTAGCTAAAGAATAAAGAAGGCATCAATTGGTTCATTTACGATGACTAGAAGTTAATCTAACATCATATTAGAGTCATGTACATGTCTTCCCAACCTAAGGCATAGTTATATATGTAAAGGATTCATTCTATATTAGAGGGTTAGCTAGTATATAGAGAGCATGTAAAAAACTAAGGTGGTTAGATGAATAAGAGAATTGTTGGTGATTGTTTTGTCCTTGATATGTGACTATAATATTAGTCTATAACAATGTCTTTTTTAACAAGAATGCATAATTTTTCTAATTTATTTCAAAAAAAAGAAAGGGTCGTGACCTAATCGTCCAACCTCTTAATACAAACAGCAGAATAACTATGCATGTCTGAGCTATTACAAAAGGAAGATATTGATTCACTAGTTCTAATTGTCGCAAGCCTCTGTTTCTTTATATACTCAACTTCCAAAAATGCTTAATATTCATGAGTAAAGATTCACTAGTTCTAATTGTCGGAAGCCTATGTTTCTTTATATGCTAAACTTCCAAAAATGCTTAATATTCTTGAGTAAAGATTTGACATATAAACAAGTATAACAAAGGACTGAAAATACATGAACAACAATACCTATACTGATAGATTTATTGTTTAAACATTTCAATACTTGCATGGAATCGATTTATCCTTGCAAATTTTAGTGGTGGTGTCCCCCTTGAAGCATAAATGAAGCTTTTCCCCACTGTGTTGGACTTCAATCCCTTGCCAAATATTCTTTAATGATGAGCCTGTTTTCAAGTCTACGCATTGCCAATAGAATGGTAGTCACAGCAGTGGATACACTGATATTGCACCCCCTAGAACTTGTTTTTCCAATGCCACACACAGCAAGCAAGGTGACAAACCCAGGTAGAAGATTCAACCCCTTTGATTCTACAGCTCATTGAGCAAACCGATACGTGGGCCTGACAATTAAGTAATGGGGTCCAGCTTCAAAGATATGGGTTCTAGTTGATGAAACTCAGCCCCAGCTTCTAGTTTGAAGTTGATACCATACATATTTGACCCAGGAAGAAGGTTTGTGTCCTTTTCTAGCCCCCACGATCCCTCTATCAGACCGTGACTATGTCCCCCACGGTAATACCACTACCCATCAGCAGTTTCACGCCCAACAAAGTAAGTGTACAAGCTCACAAGGGGAAAATCACCTCAGTATAGCATGGAGTGCAAAAGTCTGAATCTACTGGAGCAACATTTACACCAAATGAAGTTACAGTCCAAGTAATGTATGTCTTACCCTTGAAACAACAGCTATAAGTGGTTTGAAGCTTTACAAAAAAAATGTGGAGCAAAATGTGGCTCTCAAACTACTGGTGGAATCATTCAAAGGCAAAGAAAAAGAGAAAAAAAATGAACACTCGACCTTAAAGAAGGGAAAAGTCTAGAAACCTCTCCTCAGAGTCTGAGTCCGAAAATTGTGGAATATGTGAATGTGAGAATCATTCTCATCCTTTGAGGCGACCAGAGGTCTCTGAAGTTGAGCCCTAAGAGCCTTGTGGTCCTTTGTGGGAAGGAAATATGGAAAGCATATTGAGATGTGAGAGTCCTCACTTCTCTTTGGCCCACGAGTGGTGAAGGAACACCCTCCAAACAGCTCCACGCTTCAGCAGTCACGCCCAGAAGTGAAGGGGATTTATCATAGCCAAAAATACAATACTTAACCAACAGAATGAATGAGATGAAGCCCAGAATTTTTTATGTGATAGTAGCCAATAGTGCGCCCTCTTCTTTGTAACAATGGTGGTTTGTTTTTGGCAAATGTTTCTCTCAGTATATGGTGCCACAAAATACTCTGAGGGCTTGTGCAAATGATGCCCTTTTTGCAATGATTAAAAAAAAAACAACAAAAAACACATGATTTTTATATCTCCAGTCAATGTTGGAATGAAACCCCAGGATTTACCTGTTCTTCCTCGCACGAATGAGGCGATAAAAGATTTCCAAAAGCCAAATGGATGGGCATTTTTTTGGTTGATGAGCAAGCAACAAAGAACTATTTTAGAGTTCCCGTTTATTCATTCAACCAAGTTGCTGACTAAGGGAACTAGTCTTTCGCTTCACACAAACCCCTCATTTTCATTTTCTATTGTTTAAGGGCGAGTTCAGACCTTCTTCTACCCGTTGTTGAAAAGCGAAGTGATGAAACTACTCGTTGTGAAGTGATGCTCGTTATTTGGATGAAGTCCAGTAATGAAATATTTAATTTTACATAAAACATATAATAAAAAAATTTGAAATTAATTATTTATTTTATTTTAATTAAAATTTATATATAATTGATAATAAAAAATTATTTGAAATAAACTTGTATTTAAATATTGAGTTTTTTTTGTTTTTAATTGTCATTTTAATTTTTAATAATTTTTATTATTTTAATTTTATATAAAATTTATTAGATATTATTTAATAATATTTTTTTTAAAATATTTTACATTGGTATTTAAATGTTTTTAGTCTAATTAAGTATATTTAGAGTTTTTATAATAATATATTTTAAAAATAATAATATTTTTTTTATTTTACATTACTAAAGTTTTAATTTAATTATTTAAGAATGTAATATTTAAATATATATAAATTTTAAAAAATCTTACTATTTTAAAATAATTTTATGTAAACCCCAGCAACAAGAATAGTTGCTCATCTTCCATTGTAAACTATTTATCTCTCTCTCCGGTGCAATGCTTGAGTGTAATATGTGTGAGAATGAAAGAGGCACCTCACCTATTTATATTCATTAGGTGAGTGCCTCAACTAACTAACTACGTCGGCGAGGTTCCCTAATTAGGGATGACCTACCTTGGGATATTCAAAATACATTTTATATATTACTTTTGTGGGTACTATTGCCTTGACTTACAATGGAGGGTTTATCTCATGACTTTTACATGACCAATTACATCAAGGACACCTTCGAAGGAAAATACAACAAAAGTACAATAGAATATCTTGTGAAGTTACAATTCTTTAACA
The DNA here is from genome assembly GCA_001517045.1 of Pseudotsuga menziesii. Lineage (NCBI taxonomy): Eukaryota > Viridiplantae > Streptophyta > Pinopsida > Pinales > Pinaceae > Pseudotsuga > Pseudotsuga menziesii. Next base: position 292,685 of record LPNX010425708.1, read on the forward strand.
CTCCCTCTTAACTAGGAAGGTATTCTACATCAACAACAACCATCATCACAACAGTACAACTAACTGGTGAATCTCTAAATGTCATAGGAATTTTTGGAACAACACCATGCATCTTCATCACCAAACTCGGTATGAGAATACTGGATCTTCTTTTGCAACCTCAGTGTGTAAATATTGAATCATCTTCTATGAGTATTGGATCATCTTCTGAAACCTCAGTATGTAAATATTGAATCGTCTATGAGTACTAGATCATCTTCTGCAACCTTAGTATGTGGATACTAAATCATATTATGTGAGTATTGGATCATCTTCTAGATATTATATCATCTTATGCAAGATCAGTATGTGGATACTGAATCATCTTCTGAATATTGAACCTTCTTCTATAACATCAGTATGTGTATACTGAATCATCTTCTGCCACATCAGTATGTGAATATTGAATCATCTTCTGGACATTCTTCTATAACATCAGTATGTGAGTACTAAATCTTCTTCTGCGACATCAGTAGGTGAATACTGAATATTCTTCTTCAACATCGGTATGTGAATACTAAAACATCATCTACAACATCAGTATGTAAATACTAAAACATCATCATATGCATCATCAGTATGTGAATACTAAAACATCATCATTTGTATCATCAGTATGTGAATACGAAAACATCAACATTTGTATCATCAGTATGTAAATGTCGAAGCAACAACAACATCAATAGCATGTTAGTGCTAAAGAAACAACATCAATAAAGGCTATATCATCATATGCATTATCAGCATAGAGATGTTGGAACATCATCATCAACATAAAAATGTTGATACAACATCATCAACAACAACACAAAGTGTTGTGACTTCAAACATATTAACATTATCAGTACAGGGTGTTGGGACCACAACCATATCAACATCATCAACACAAGGTGTTGGGACCATAACCACATCATCAGCATCAACATACAAATGTTTAAGCAACATCATTATCAGCATCAGTATAGAAATACTGAAATTACCTCACCATCATCAGTATAGAAATACTAAAACTATCTTATCAACATCAGTATAGAAATACTAAAACTACCTCATCATCATCAGTATAGAAATACTAAGCTTTCCACATCAATGTCAGTATGAAAATACTAAATTTGTCATATCAGTATGGGAATATCGAAACTCTCTCAACAATCATCGAAACAACATCGGTATGAAAATATTGATCCAACTACATCAATATGAAACTATCTCAACAATCAACAATCATCAGTGTAACAACACTGAAACTATCTCAACAATCAACAATCACCGATCACCAATTATCAGTGTAACAACACTGAAACAATCTCAACAATCATCAATATAGTAATACTAAAGCACACATCTCAGCAATCATCAATATGATAATACTGAAGCAAAACATCTCAGCAATCATCAGTATAACAATACTGAAACTATCAACTCATCAATCATCAAAATAACAATATTGAAGCAAACATCTCAACAATCATCAGTAAAACAATATTGAAGCAAACATCTCAGCAATCATCGGTATAACAATACTGAAGCAAACATATCAACAATCATCAGTATAACAATATTGAACCAAACATCTCAGCAATCATCAGTATAACAATACTGAACCAATCATCTCAGTAATCATCAGTATAACAATATTGAACCAAACATCTCAACAATCAACAATATAGCAATACTGTAACAACCATCTTTCCCTCTAACTGTCTCGAAGCAGCATCATGGTGAGTTCTCTGGTGGATCCATCTAGGAATTTTGTCTAACTTAATAACAATTTCAAGCCAAGAATCCTAGTTAGACAGATGGAACTGCATGGGGACCAACAAGCCTTGTCTTGGATTACACACCCACTTGGGTTAAATTGATCTAGCCATACATATTAATCCCCCTAGGATCAACGGGCCTTGTCTAACTAACCCTTTCGAGCCAACAGTCCTAGCCAGACTTACCCTACTCTAAACTGGGCTCCCACCACTGCATCCTTATTCCATCTACCATCACTCCCTCTTTCAAGAGAGGTCCTTTTGGGCTACACCATGCTTGTCTCGAAAGTATTCAAACTTTACACGAGCCATAGTCTTAGTTAACACATCTGCCACTTGTTCCTCTTTAGGAACATACTTGAGCTTTACAACTCCTTTCTGCAACTTGTTCTTTAACATTCTCTTCTTGTACATCCACAACTACATCGTACATTTGCAACTTGCATCATTCTTCTTTTGTGCATCTGTAACTGCATCCTTCTTCTTTGGTACATCTGCAACTGTAACATACATTCACAACTTGCATCATTCTTCTTGTGTACATCTATAACTGCATCATTCTTATTCACAATTGTATCGTATATCCGCAACTTCATCATTTCTTCTCTTATAGGTGATTGCATACAATCCTTCCTATAAGTCAAATACAATTGTATGATTAAAAACATTTCGTAACATATTCATAATGACATACATACAGACATATGTAATATAATCATGCAACTATTTTCGCTAATGCAGCAATCATCTATATACGGTAACTTTCTATATATATTCCAACTTGCCAAGACATTATTTCATAAGTAGCAATGGAACGTTGTACAACAACATGAGCCACTTACCCATCACCTGCATGTTAGTAGTAATTTACAAATATTCTACTATGCATAATACATTTCTTGAATCTAGAAACATATCTATGTACACATCCTTGAACAACTAAATATATAGGAAATGACAATTCAAATACTTATCTTTGTTTGTTTGGTAGACTCCATCTTGATCTCTATCTTCTTGAATTATTGGAGTTCAGCTTCATCGTCTAATTATGAGTACATGTTCCTATCTTGCTCATGATCAAAAATACTGAGCAAGTCTTCTTACACCATAGATCACATAGAACTGTGTATGTGTGTCCTATCAGTGCACCCCTTCTTATCCAATGATTAAATGGATAAGAGTATAATCTTCATCTTCATCAGTATAATTCTTTTAAATCATATTCCTCATTACTTGAGGAATCTTTACTTACTTTCTTCTCAGCTACAATATATTCATCCTTGGTTGTACTGACTCGAAACACTCTGCTTTCTGCAATATGTTGGAGTACGTAGTACTACCAACTCAATCAAAGCCATCATATCTTTGCAGTACCCTTTAGGTACCACACCATTTGCTCTGTATATTTTACTTGGATAAGTAAAACGTCCTCTGGATTTCATCATACCTATAATCTCAAGAATCATGTCAAGATTCTTGAACTTTGAGATCTACCATAGTCACTCCCTCTCAGGTAGAGCACCATCCCCCCTCTGCATCTATATTAGGACATTGGGGTGAGAAGTAGCCTCCTCTTCTATTAGTCTTCTTTGTATCCATCTATGTCACTTGTCGATGTCACTAGATATCAGGATCCTTCATCTCAGACCTTGTTGCAAGTTTTCTCTTGTCCTTTATAGGATTCTATCTTCAACCTTGTAGTAAAGGTTGGTATCTCCATCACTCTAGTTGATCCTTAATTTCCTCATGTAATTGTATGTGTTATCCCATGGGTGCCTACTGAGCTTGTACAAATCCTTCTGTGCATAGGTGTTTCTCTGTAGCGAGTCTCAAACCATATAGGTTGTTTGATTTGCTCTTCTACTTTGATTACACCAATTTTCTAGTGTAATATCCACTACTGAAGAGGTGTGTCTAGCTCTTATATAAGTGTCTTGCCATAATCAAATATCTCTATTGATAGAAACTACGAACCTTCCTTCGTATCTTTTGATACTTCGATCGGCGGTATACTCGATCTTGTAGATCTACTTGGAATACTTTTCAAAAACTTTCCTTTATGTTTTGAACTCATATCCAAACATCATTATGTATGATCCACTGGTACTTCTAGATCATATCATCCTTCCATTCTTCCTTCTTGGGACATTTTTTCTCAAAGTGTCCTTTCTTATCACAACTGAACTATTGAGTTGTGAGATGTCCTTATATTCTTTGCGAAAATGTTCTTTGGTCTTTCTTTGCTTGGTATAAGTTGTTAGGGCTTGATTGTCATCTCTTCTTCTTTTCCCATCAATCAATCATGCATTTCTCCATATGTGATATTCCTACTAGAACAACTCTCTTGACTGAATTTGGAATACCATTCAAAGTTGTAATTTATGCTTCATTGTCTTCAACAGCTTCTAATTACTCCTTGAGCTGAGATCTTCTTGTGAAGTAACATTGAATGTTTTCTGGCATTACACCTTCACATCCTTGAGTTGAGTTCTTGAGGTCATGTTCGTACATGTTGTTCATTGCATCGAACATATCCTTAGGAGTCTTCAAGGATGATACATGTGAGATCCAATGGAGACGGCAATACTCATATTTGTTTTGACTAGGTCCTTCTTTTGCTTCGAATTCATCTCCGTATGGATCTGCAGCTTCTTCTTTGACATAGTTCTCCATGTCATGCTTCTTCAAGTATGAGAAGCACTCTATAATTTCATGCTTAGTAGTTCTTGACTCTTTCAAGTGTGTCCTCAAGCTTGGTACTATTTGTCATAAAAATGAGAACCTCAAATGGAAATAGAGAAGATAAAACTTACCAGTGAGATTGCTTCAACTTGATGCTTTCTTGAAGGCTCTCCTAGAAGACTACTTTTGGTGGACCTAGGGTTTGACATAGAAACCCTAATTTTTCAACTTGGTTATCTTTCACATATGATTGGATAGAAAGATGTGCCTCCTCAAGGCAAGATGAGTAGCATACTTAATTTCCCAAAACTGTGGACAGAACTACAAAATATCGTATGCCCTAGTTTTCTCTGGCAGCACTGTTAGGTCGAAAATTGAAACTCCACAAAATGAGAAAATTCTTACATAGAAAGATGAACCCTCCTAGGTTGGGTTTGATGGTCCTCCTTCAACTGATTGGTGGAGGGAAGTGCCCGGAATAGGAAGCCCTAGGTTTTTTTCGGTATCTTCTCTAGAATTGACTGATTTTGTTTCTATTATATATCTGGATTTGTTGCTCCTAAAGGTCTGAAACTTTGTCCTAAGGTATCATGGTATGTCTTCTTTCCAACCCCGTAGGTTAGAGCAGAATTGGATTCAACATGTGGGACTTATGCAAAGTTTCCCAAGGTGAATTATTTCACGATTATTCAGCATAGAGAAATTTTACGGACTTCCACATGGAACTGGTTCACCTTCGGGGTATGAAACATTTACCATAGAAACTTCAGTCTATGACCTATCTGTAACATCTTGCAAATTTTCATTTGTACCTTCCTAGCCTAAGATATTGCAATTCTCCCTAGGTCACATGTTTAAGGTTGAATTCTGGGAGAGGTTGGAACCCTGAGTCGGAGGATTCATATCTCCTATTTTATAGTGAATATGAGGCTGAAACTTTTACACAGGGTACAACAATATTTTATCTTCGTCTTTTCAAAGTTTCTTCTCCTGATGCTTCTCCAATATCAAGTTATAGTGAAATTTCCAACATGACTAGTTTTTGTCTTCTAGGGTTTTCAAGCATGAAACCCTAATCTTCAGTAGATGTAGTTGTCGCAATTTTTCGATTGCAAAAGGACTTCTTTCAGGGTTGCTCTAATACCATGTTATATTTTTAATGGTTATACAAGATCTAAAAGCATTTATCATCGTAACATCATAACCATAAGCAAAGGATCACTGAAAGAAAAACAAGTGCAACAACACAAGAGAACACAAAGATTTCCTCAGGGAAACCACAAGGGAGAAAACCCCGCAAAACTTCCTTAGTATAGAATTCAACCAAGTACAGTGCATACCCCAGCAACAAGAATAGTTGCTTCTCTTCCACAGTACACTCTTTCTTTCTCTCTCTCTCTCTCCAACGTAATACTTGAGTGTAAGATGTGTGAGAATGAGATAGGCGCCTCACCTATTTATATTCATTAGGTGAATGCCTCAACTAACCAACTAAGTAGGTCAGGTTCCCTAATTAGGGTCGATATACCTTGGTGTTATCATGTAAAATAGCACTTCTCTGTCCAAGTACTAACACCCAATGTGTCGGAACACAAAAGGAAAAATTTATTGAAGTAGCCAAAACACTATAGGCAAGCATGACTATTGATACAACATCACCTTACCAACTGAGTATATTTTTGTTTGGACATTAGGGTTGAATACGTGACTATTTTCATAGAAACTCGCGTATCATACACGAATATGTGCATTGCAACTCGCGTATGTATTGCACCCATGGGTTTCCTTAAAGTAAGATGTGTATCATACGCGACTTGCCTATATCAATAGTCGTGTATGCCTTCATTTGAAGTTAAAAAATATCAACGCGATGAGTTGATGACAGTTGAGCCCTTAATCATAACTATCTCAACTTCCTCAGCCATCGAAACCTCTCTCTTTCCTCATGTGTAAATAGAGGGTAGGGGTTGAGGCTAATCAATCATAATTGATAGAGCAAAGCTATGCTGGTGGTATGCCTTCAGACATCTTGGAGCAACAGAACTCAGTTTCCTCGTTTTGCAAAGGAGTCTTTGTTTCAGAAGTTGGGTTGTAATCCTATCTCATATGTTTATCAAGAAAGAAAGTTCTTCTTCCAAATTTGTGTATTATGCACTCTTATGTATTTGTGATTTATGAATTATATTATTATGAATATGTTATTTCATTAACCATTGCTATGCTATATAAGATATTGCAGGAAGATCTTGTTCTTTGTAGGTGATTGGAGATACCCTGGAAGCTGTGGAAATGATTTGAAGAGGAGAAGAAAAGATAGGATCGACCATCATAAACAAGGTATGCCCAGTTTTCTTCCTATTCCTATTTCAATTCTGGAAATGGCTGATTTTCTGCAAGTTAGTTAGTACGTTGGTAACCCCAGAGGCCCTAGGTTATAAGGGTATGTTTTCCTAAACAATAGAACTGGCGACTCCGTTGGGGAGTTCAACCTGTAGTAGGTCATCTCTATAGGTTTCCTAATCAATTTTCGCTCTTTTTGATTCTGGGTGTGATTTGTTGAGTTCTTTCCTTTGATTTTCAGTTTTGCATGTTTAGGCCCTGTCTTCCTGTGCTTTTCTTTTTTGAAAAAATTTGGCAACATACGGGGTTTGTCTTGTTGATGGTCACGTATTCCTCTTTGTATGTGTGGGTTTCTTTCTGGACAATCGTGTATCATACGCGGGTTGTCTTTACAACAGTCGCGTATTCCTGTAGCTTTCTCTGAGTTCATAGGGTTCTTGCTTGTCCCTGATTTTGTGTCCTCTCATATGATTTTGGAAGGTTATGTTTCTGACATGATTCTGTAAGTATCAGTTCTGTACATTTCACAGTTTACTTGATTTTTTCTAGTCCTTGAGTACTTTTGTGTTTGACTTTCTTCATTGGTGAATGGTTAAGCCCTCCTACTTCACCTAGCTCTGAGTGCTTTTGTTTTTTGGGTCATTGATCAAGTCCTTGGAAACACTGTATGATTTGTATTGCTGTTAGTGGTCTAAGTAAGTCATTCTTGCCTTTTTTGGATCTATTAGTGTTTGATTGGATAGTTCCGCCAAGTCTAGGTTTTTTGTGCATTTTCTTCATGTTTAGGTGAAGTGTCTTATTATAGGATCTTTGTGCATCATTTGCTACTATATACTTAGATTGCTCAAACGTACTCAAGTTTGCATTTATTTGCATTATAATTTTTGAAATTTTGTTGAAAAGAAAAGAAAAATAAATTATACTTTTTTGCATTAGGTTGCATCTAGTCTTCTTTTCATTATTTTTCAAGAAAAAAATCAAAAATTTGAAGTCTTGTAGTTTCTCATGCTTTGTTTCAAAATTCATTAGCTTTCATTTTACAAGAAAAGAAAAGAAAAAGTTGGCATTGTAGTTGCATTTTGCTTTGAAAATCTAGTTTTTACATCATTTTTTCTTTCTTTTGTTGAGTCTATAACACCATACAGTTTCATCCCGCTACCTATGACTAAAAACAGCCAATTAAAAAGAACGATTGATTAAAATTTTATTAGTAAATTTTTTTTTTCTAGGCTCATACACCAACTAGTTCGGGCTAGGCTTGTGGACTATGAAATTTTAATTATCCATAAGTATTTGACTTCAGACGTAGTTGGATTTTCACTAGGTAAATCCTCCTCTACATGAGACCATCTAGAAATATCCTCTCACATAGGTTTTAAGCACGAGGCCACGTGAGGACCTGGTTAAGGAGATAACCCTTTGATTCCTTGTTCGAGCGTAGATCAGGATTTTTACGCATTTGGGGATCTTGTCAATACCACCTCTTAGGCCTCGTGTGGTGTCGGTGTTGACAAGGTTTTGGGCTTTGCTACCCTTCCCACACATAAGGATCGGGATTGTGATTGTTCTGCCAAACTATCAGTGTAGTTGTGGTAGCCTTTAATCTCTTGACACTAGGGATCATACACAAGTAATACCGGAAAGCTATTTCTAGTTTACCTTGGACGGACTTGGAAGGTAACCCCGGTAGATAATGTGGGAGGGAAGTTGGGTGATTCCTCCGCTTTCACCTAAGAACATCTTCAGAGGATGCTAAGTAACCATCTATCAGTTCTTCACTAGTTGGACCTGGGCCCTAATCATCCTAGGATTTCTTTGGAAGGAATATCTTATATATGTTGTGTTTGTGTGGCTCTAGGAAATTTTTAGTGAGTGTTGTTTGTTTTTTCTATGTTTAGTTTGCCTTTAGGTGTGTGTGAGTCAAATTTTTAGCTGTGGAGGACCAACTTCTCTATAGGTCAAGAAGGTTGCAAAACCTTCCTCCATCTGATACAGTTAAGCCTCCACCGCCCCCTCAAAAGGGGAGAGTAGATACTGACGGTTCATTTGAACCAGTAGGAGTTAGCGAAGTTTCAAGTGAACCAGAACTTAGGACTAATCAGGAAGATAAAACTACAGTAGAGATTGAAGACTTGCATGCTGACGAGTTTGCAAGGAATTTTAACCCACCTTTGACTAACTTAAATGATCATGTGATCATCCAAGTTCTTCCCTTTAGTTTAGTTGTTATTGGTGTTCCTGTGAGTAGAGTTATGGCTAGCTCTGGAGAGGGTATTTCTACCTCCACTTTAGCCGTTTTGGCTGGAGGAGTGCCACCTCCCTCGGTTGGTACTTCAAGACTAATCTTCCCCTTCTTTCATGCATACTGATCAAACTGGTATTAGTGGATCCTCCTTGTCTTTCCAGGGTTTCCCATGGAATGGGGGGCACATTCCTCCATCCACTCCTTATGTAGTTCCTACACATGCATATGTGGCCATGCAGTTTGAAAACACAAACGATTTTGGCCAAGGTTTCCAAACACCGGTTTTGACCCCATTCACGAGCTCTCCCTTTTCTCTTTTTAGAAGAGGGATACCCGATCCTATTTTTCAAACTCCAGTTTCATTTGGAGCTGCTCAAACCACTTATAATGCACCATACACAAGTAATCCACTGGCTTACGGGTGGAATCTGTTTGAAAGTAGTCCAACTACTTCACAACAGGTGGCTGGGGGAAACCCCACCTTTTCATTTGGTAACCAGGTGGCAAGTCCTTCTACATCCTCATGCTTTTCAAGCTCCGGTTAGGCCTAAACTTCCTTTCCTGACAACTTTAAACTAGCCAGACTTGTCCAGGTTGATGAATGACCCGGTACAACATAGTGCCACGTGGCCACCTGTTCCTAGCAAGTTACCTTCATACATTCCCAAGTTTGAAGGAAAAGCTGGCGAAGATACAGGTGCCCATATAACCACTTTTCACCTATGGTTCTCTTTGAATTCACTGAACAATGACACTGTTTGGTTGAGGCTTTTCCAGATAAATTTTACTATTGTTGCATCAAAATGGTATATTGAACTGCCCTATGCTGCATTTGACATTTTTTTGGACTTAGTAAATGTGTTCCTTAATCACTTATAGCTTCTTGTCCGGTACGATGATGCCCCCCACACCCCCCTCCCCCTTGCCTCAAGTTCTTGATAGAGTGGTTCTTAAAATCTTTACTACCTTATCTATTTAAGGACGTATCCACTTTGGGGGTGAACACAGAATAAGAGGCTATCATCAGGGCCCAACAGATGGACTTGACATATGCTCAATCTGGTATATTATATGAAATCATACCTGAGGCACCGCGGTCTACCCATAGTACCGAGAAACCCAAGCCTGGACCCCATGTCGATGGTGTGGTTGGGTCAGTAATTTCTCCTACTGTAGAGTTACTAGCTAAGCAACTCCATGAGTTTTCAGTGAAGCAATCTAGAGCGGAGGCAACAAAGGTCACCCCCTCACCTCAAAATGAAAATGTTTTTGCACAATCTTCTCAAAAGGGTAATCAGCATCCCAGTGGGAAAAAGAAGAAAGGGAAGAATGGTGAGGGTAATCAAAACAAGAAGAAACCCATGAATAACGCTGATGGGGGTAAGAAAAATAAGAAGAAGGTTAAGTTTCCCTGTAAGTTGTTCCAGGGATACCACTTGACTCATCAATTCCCTCTCATAGATCAAGCTCAAAAGTTGCTTACAAATCAACAACCGGCTGTCCTAAAAGATACATTTCCCTAAGGACAGAATGCAACTTCTGTTTCTAATGTAGTCGTGGGCACTCCCAGTTATCCCCTTGATCATAACTACATCAATATGGTATGATCTAGTGCCTTACTCTAGACAATGAATAAAAATTATGAATCAGAGGCTCTTGAGAAGGATAAGTCTATTGGTGAAACCTCTAACCCTCTCATAATCGAGAAACCTGCTGATCCATTGCCTAAAATACTGAAAAGTGTCTTTAAAAATGCATTTCACAATCCTAATTCTAGGGTTGCTTCTAACTACTCTATGGTAGAATATTTGGCCCAAAATCCTTGTGTAATGTCAGCATTGGAAGTGTTACAGAGTTGTCCTGCTCAGAGACATGCCCTCTTAGCAGTTTTAGGCATCATGGATTCATCGAGTCTGTTGGAAAAATTCAATCTGTCAGATGTTAAGATTCATCTGTCATATCATGTAGCTTTGTCAGTAGTTGTTCATGGCGGAAAAACCATCGGACATATAGTTGTTGACGAAGGTGCTTCCATGTGTGTCATGTATATTTCTTGCTGGAAGTCTTTAGGTTCCCTGGAGCTAGTTCCGTCAAACACCTTACTTACTACTTTTGACGGGAGGTCTTTCCATCTGCATGGTATCCTATCATCTTTTGAGATTAAGTTGGCAGGAAAAGCAGTGGCTATTGAAGTTGAGTTGATTGATTCTCCTTTGTATTATAACTTGCTTTTACGGAGAAGCTGGACTTACGTCATGTGTGCAATTTCCTCGGTCGTTCTTCGAGTGGTGGTTTTTCCACATGAGGGGAAGTTGGTTACTGTTGACCAACTTAGTTTCACTCAGAAGGGTCGTTTGGAAACTAATGAGTCCACTGTACCTTTGGTTGATCAGGTTAAACTGAATAACGAGAGATTGGGGGTTGGAATGTATTCATCATTGATGGGAACGTTTGATATCACAGCCCAGATAAATTATCTAGGTTCTAGGATCCTTCCTTCTCGTTACAAACTTTAGGTGCCCTTATTTGCAGTGGAAATGGATTATCAAGCTATTGTTGACACCATTGTCGATTCTATCACAACTCCTTCTACAATCTCAAAGAAGTCGAAAGAAACTTATCTTCCTACTTGGGTAGAGAACTCTTTATGTTCGTATAATTTCTTAGACATGGTCTTGCCTTCGGATGAAGCCATGAGTGGCCGAGATAATATTTGTGAAGATCTTCACCATAGGTACTACTTTCTTTCAGAGCTGAGCAAAATTGAAAACCAGGAATTCCATGTGAGACCGGCAGAAGTTGTTGATGTACTGATTAATCATTTTCCTAAGGAGGGAATATTTTCTCAGGGGAATATGGCAAATATCTTCGTTACCATTCCTATCAACATCTCTCTAAACCATGACGTCGTCGAAAATGTGCATATCAATGCAACTGCTCTCTGGAAGAGATTGCCATATATATTGTCTTATTTAAGGAATTTCATGACGTGTTTGCCTGGCCATATGAGGAGATGTCAGGCATTGATCCATCGATTGTAGAACATGAAATCCGAACCTATCTCGACTCTAAACCGGTTTGACAAAAGCTTATACCTGTTAACCTGCCTAAATTGACAACCGTCAAGGCTAAGATGAAAAATTTGTTCAAAGCAGGGTTTATCTACCCGATTGCTCTGATGGAGTGGGTATCCAATCCCGTTCCTGTTGATAAGGAACAATGGACAATAAGAGTGTGCACTGAATTTTGTGACCTAAATAAAGTCTGTCCCAAGGATGATTACCCCACGCTCTTTATAGATCAAATCATTGATTCTTGTGCAGGTAGTGAATTTTTTTTCGTTTATGGATCGATTTTTCTGATACAATCAAATCCAAATCAAGCCGGAAGACAAACACAAAATAGATTTTATTTGTCCATGGGGTACCTTCACGTACAAGAAAAATCCCTTTGGTTTGAAAAATGTTGGGGCTACTTTTCAGTGGGAAATGAACTTTGCCTTCCATGACATTAAGAATATTGTCGAGTCGTATCTAGATGATCTTCCTGCCCATTCTCGTAAGAGGAGGGACCATCCAGATCACCTTCGCTTAATTTTTAATGATGTAGACATTACAAAATACTCTTCAATCCCCACAAGTTTTTTTTTTCTGCGTTGAGTCGGGGAGATTACTCGAGTTTATCGTGTCAAACAAAAGAATTCAAGTGGATCCTTTGAAAGTAGAGGCCATTGTAAATCAACCTCCTCCTCGTTCTATCAGGAACCTTCAGAGCCTGCAAGGGAAATATAATTTCAATCGACGTTTTATAGTTAAATATGCCAAGATAACTTAAGGTTTCACGCACTTGCTTAAGCAGGACACTCCATTTGTATGGGATGAAACCACACAACTTGCTTTCAAGGCATTGAAAAAAGGTTTGATGTTGGCTCCTTTATTACGTCCACCATATTAATCTAAAGACTTTATATTGTATATGGTTGTGACAGAGTCAACCATTTGGGTGGTATTGGTTCAAGAGGATGACAAGCTCCAAGAGCATGTTGTCTATTATCTCAGTACTGCATTAGCTGGTCCCGAACTTTGATACTCCCATGTCGAGAAGTTAGCATTAGTAATTGTTTATGTTGTTCAGAGGCTGCGTCACTACATTTTACTAAGGACAACTACAGTGGTAGCAGATGTAAATCATTTTCAATATGTTTTGTCTCGACGCATAATCGGGGGCAAATTCAACAAATGGATAGTCATTATCTAGGAGTTTGACTTGGATTTTTTGTCTAATAAATCCAAAAAGTCCTTAGTTTTTGTAGAACTTATCTTAGAATTTCCTACAAAAGAGAATGTAGTGGTTGAAGAAGAATCATTCCTAGATGAGTATATCTTTCTAATTTCCACCTTTGATCCCTTCTATGGATATATCCTTATATATCTCTATACTTTGAAGTGTCCTACGTCCTTCTCGAGGGAAGAGCAACGTATACTGCATATACATGCAAAAAACTACCTAATCATCGATGATACTTTGTACCGTAGAGGGGTAGATTATGTTTTGTGTCGGTGTCTCGCCCACGAGAAGGCTGAGGGTTTCCGAAATGATTCCCATAGTGGAGCATGTGGGGGTCATTTATCTGGGTTAGCAACGACCCAGAATATTTTTCATGCCGGTTATTTATTTCCCACGATCTTTAAAGATTGTGTGGAGGTTGTGAAGCATTGTCATCCGTGTTAGCTCTACACCAGGAAAATGCGGTCGCATTCTGCTCCGTTGTTTCCCGTCATTACGGTAGGCCCCTTCACCAAGTGGGGGGTGGATTACGTGATGTGCATTCCAGTTTCGGCTGGGGGGCACAAATATATCATTATCATTGTTGATTACTTCACCAAGTGGGCAGAGGCAATGCCTACCTTCAAGGCTGACGGTGAAACGACGGCTTACTTTGTGTTTAACCAGATCATTACTCGCTTCGGTATTCCAAAGGATATTGTCACTGACCATGGCAGACACTTTCAGAATAGTATGATGACTGAGTTGACTACTATGCTAGGGTTCAAGCAAGATCACTCATATTCCTTCTACCCGCAAGCGAATGGTCAAGTAAAGGCAGTAAATAAGACCTTGAAGACCATTCTCAAGCGTACCATTAATGCAAGCCGATCAAATTGGCACATCATGCTATATCTTGTACTTTGGGCATACCATACTAATGTCAATACTTCCACATGTTTTTCACCTTTCCAATTCGTTCATGGGGTGGAAGCAGTCACTCCGGTCGAATGTGAAATTCCATCGCTTGAGATAGTCATTCATGTACTCCCTGACACTACGGAATTAGAAGAATGTTTACTACATTTGGAAAATATAGATGTATGACGCAGATATGCATTGATGAAAAACGAAGCTCATAAGAATAGGGTTAAAAACCAATATGACAAAGCGGTTAAGCCAATAATTTTCTCTGAGGGGGATCTTGTTTTTCTCTGGGATCAAGACAAAGAACCCCTCAGGACAAGAAAATTCAATTCCATGTGGTTAGATCCATACATTGTGTCAAAGGTCTTGAAAAAATGGGCATATGAGTTAACGGACTTTGATGGAAATAAGTTTCTTGAGCCCAGAAATGGGTTGTACCTGAAGAAGTACTACACCTAGGCATGGTGCTCGTTCTTGTATTTTTATTGTATATATTTTTATGTACAATAGTTAGCTAGTTAGTGTTTCTTATACAATCTGTTGGTTGTTACAAATGTCAGCTGAGTGGTTCGTAGGTTTTGCGAATGGTGCTAGCCACCATACCTATAAGTTGGGTTCAGCCGCATGGGTCATCTATTCACCCTCGGGACAGTGAGTTTCCTCTGGAGGGGCTTGCTTAGGTCCTACTACTAATAATGTGGTCGAGTACATAGTTGTTATTGAGTTGTTATGGGATGTTGTGTCACGTGGAATTACCCGTTTAGAGGCCAGGCTTGACTCTCAACTCATGGTTTCACATCTCCATGGAGACTATCTGGTGTGAAACCCTACTTGTTACGTAAGTTTTTGCAGGTTAGATCACTTGAAATAAATTTTGAATATACTTCATGTAATCACATTCCAAGAAATGAAAATACAATCACTGATGCATATGGAAACTACATTCTAGATTGGCACTTGACACATATTTTGTAAAATATACATAACATATACATTTGGAACACATGTAAATAACCAAGAAATATATATATATATGTAAAATTTGTCCATAGATAGATCGAGTCTTTATCCGAAAATCCTGTCACAACTGTATAAATATACAAAAAATAGGATCGTAATCCATAAATATGTCTATAGATATAAGCCTGATCCTCAGCCTCCTCAGCTGCAGCTGCCTCCTGGGCCTCTCTGTAATGTAAAACGGCTCTGGCTCCCTTCCTCAGTAGGCGTATCCAAGTAGGTGGAATCCCTACGACAAACTCCTGCATCACAATGAGAATCCTCTCTATGCATATGGTAGGGACCCCTTGGGTCAACCTGGCCAGCTTCCCCTCAAGAACTCTAAGTATACCTTGGTCCCCTCACTGTCAGGGATGATTTTAAGGAACCATACTTATTTAAAAGTGTATAAATGTTGGAAAATATTACCAATTCTTAAACGCCAACTATAAAATGGTTGGTGATATTTTTCAAAAAAATATTTAAATTTCCAATGATTTTATATTGTTTATATAATAATTTGGCGATTTTTAGGGTGAAAAATTTTTACCCCATCAAAATTGGGCGAAACAGGGCTTCAAAAAATGCAAAATGGTGAAATTTTTTTGGAGAAAAACATGGAAAAATATCCCATTGGGCTAAAATTCGCCCCTAAAATTATCCCTACTCCCTGTATAGGCCGTACAAAAGTCTTAGGGTGCCCATTAGGTCGTACAGGTCCAACATCTACATTTTAAAACATTTAAACGAATTAAAACTCTTTATACATATGTATATATCTTTATGATTAAAAATCATAAAAATTTAAAAACATAAAAAAAAATACCTAGCTCTCCCCATGCCTCCCTTGGAGGGAGGACAAGAACGTTGTCTCCTCGGAAATCCAGTCCAAGGTACGGATACTACTCGAGAGCTGGTACTTTTTGCTCCCACCATAGGTAAAAGTCATCATCATAGACACTCTGAACAGATCATTCGTCGCCCTGACAGAGAAACACCTCCCCCCATCTGGTAAGTCTAGGCTATCGAGGGGATGATGGTGGTAGTGCTATAGCAGCGCTAATAGCAGGCACTCTCTCAAAGAAGAACGCCACTAGAATACTCGAGTATCCAAGGTTCTTCCTGCATCCTCCTTTGCAGTCAAAGAGATGCTTCCTCATAATCGATATCATGCCCGAACACCAGTCAAATATTATTCCCTACATGCACTCCACTGCAATCCGCATCTGTGTCCGAGTAGCTAGATGCAATGTAGAAAATCCGGCAATTCTGACCACATTGCTTACCACTACCTGTAATGCAAAGGTACTAATATGAACAATAGGGATACGTGTTCCCTTCTTCTACGTGCCTGGTGGACAGTAAGTGTCAATATAGTCTTGGATACTCATCGGGTGACCACCTCTACCTGTACCCTCGAAATTCATGGGCATATCTCTATGGGACAACCCTGTGATAAAGTACATGTCCTCTACTGTGACCTCCAAAATCTCTCTTTGAAGATCAAAGGCACCAAGGTCATGATCCCAGTAGCTAGTCAGATGCTCTAGCAAGCGGACATTGGCCCTCATGCCTAAAGTACAGTAGAACTTTAACAACCCATGTTGTTGTAAAGCTTTTAATGTTGGCACATCCCAGAGAGCTTCTCAATCCATGTCTCCGTGCTCTCTTTCCCTCCATTCTAGAACCATTGTATACCTGCCCATCGAGCATCATCAATCATTAGAATCCATTGGTTTGGTTGCATTTTGGCCAATTTACAAGTTTTTATAGGCCGAACAGAATACGCCACTATCCTCAAGGCATGTTGTATATCATACGTGGGTCGCTCTAAGGCAAGTCGTGTATGAAACACGTGTACGCGAATGTCTTAGCAGCATACCCGCGTATGTTACGTGACCCTTCAAGGGCAGGCACAAAACTATGAAATTTTTCACAAAAATGAAAATTGGAACAAATGAAAGAAAAGAGAAGGAAGAATATACCAAACTGCAACTGACGGATGTCGATTTGGTCCACTGGTTTATCCTCAGTGAACAGTTGAAGGTAGAGCTAAAAATTGTCAAATTGGGTAAAATGTCAAATTGTATGTTTTATTTTTGTTTTTGAACTATATATAGAAAATTTTCAAATTTTTAGACCCACAGTCTATAGTTTAAAAAATATTTTTTATAAATACCATGAATTTTTACTAAGTGCAACAGGTTTGAGATCATTAAGTAGATGTTATCCACTCATATAGGGTAGAATTTGGTCCTTGATATGTACTTTTGCATTTATATCTTATATGTTTTTAACCCTAGGATTATCTCTTTGACCATGGACTATGGTGTTCAACCATTTTTACCTCGTCTGCATCATTGTTCCTCTGTGGATACGACCTCCACTTCATGGGTATCCTAGTTTAGAACATTTTTTTGTCTTTTTGGTACCCATGCCTCAGTTGAGCTAGGTTTGCGGAAGTCTTCTTAGTAGTTTTTCATGACAAAATGAGCCTCATTTTGCATCTTTTATGAGCTATCCATGTTATAAGGCTCCCCGCGCTTATAGAGTTTCTTTAGGCCCGAGTTTGACTCCTTAAAATAGACTTGACTCCTGAGGAAACTTGTTCATTCAGGCTCGTTAAGAATAAGTGAATGGGCATCCACATTGGTGGTATTTTATCGTTTTTTTGGACCATGTGGAATATTTATGAAAAATGAGCACTCTCTTTTCTTCGGAATTGAGAAAAGTATTCTCATGTATAGGTTTATCATTTTTCTGGACCTAGAGGACTAAACTTACGGAAAAGGAACACCCGGTATGAGCTTATTTTTCTCTTTTTGGTGCTCTGGACTTAAACATGAAAAAGATTCCGAGCGTATTTTATGTCTTTGTCATGCTCGCAAAACCTAAACAACAAAGCATCGAGTTTACTGTTGTAAGCCATGTTTCTCGTAATCAAATGGATCTTTCTGAGTGATCTTGCCTTCCTTCACACTTGTTAAACTCAGGCTACCTGTCGCTTCTGAATGTGGGTCGATCTGGTATTAGTTTACCCATTTTTCGTACCTTACCGACCAAGTACAAAAAAGGTATACCTTAGTCCTCTAGGAGCTAAGAGAGTTCTTTTGTGGATAGTTTTATAAATTTTCCGGACTCATGAGACTAAATTATATAAAAAAGCACCCCCCTAGAGTCTTCTTCGGAGCTTTCAGACTCTCAAAATATGAAAACACCAACGAGCATGTACTATTTCAGGCTCGTAAAATCCATGAATTAATGACATTATCAAGCATTATTCTGTCCCATCTTCAAGCTTGTAAAAAATGAAGAGAGACCTCAGTTGACTTTCCTGGACTCATTAAAATTTAATAGAAAAGATAAGGAAGAAGCACTCTCTTTAGGTTAAAAACAGTGGCAGCATGTCCTCCTTGAACATAGCACTCTCTGAACTTTCTGATACTCATGTTTCAGTTTACACTTTCAGCTCGGCTATTCCTTCGAGTTTTTACTCCTCCAACTTGTCCTTTATACATGGGGAATCTGATCATGTCTCCTACATGACAGATAAGTCTAGTTGTCCTATCTGCCAGTCAAAAGTTTCCTTGGGTCATCTTCGTGTCGTGCTCACTGTTCAAGGATCTATCCCTTCATTTAATTATTATCCTGATTCCATCATTGTCCTATCTAAAATTACTTGTGTCTACCTTCACGTCTCCAGTTCCTAGTCACTCTTGTGATCCGTTGGAGGATTCATTGCATTCCTCATCACATTACAGTTTCTCATCAACATCTCCTGAAAACGAAGACCTAGAGTTTTGACGATGGTACCTTAGGATTCACTACCATTATTAGTGAATTCCTTTGCTTCAGTTGTCAGTGTCACTCATTTTTTGACATCCTGTTGAGTTCCTTCCATGTTCGACTTCAGCACATATATTCACATGGTAGAGATTGTACTGGCTCCTTTGGATTTCGACGAATACCTTAGGTTCACCTCTATAGCCTAAATTGTGCAAGATTGTGTTATGTTCAACTACACAGCTTCCAGATTTTGAAGACTCATCATCGTATATTGTTGCTTCGATCTACCTTTGTAATATATGTGGTCTTGTTACCTATATCATATGATATAATCAAGTATTGTAAAGGAGCTAGTGTTCCACTATATTGAACATGGCATCCTCAAATATGATTTTGTATATGAATTTGATATGTATCTATTTCAGGTATCTCCCCTACTGCCTTGGTAACTGAGTTCTCCAAGATTAAAATATTGTAATGTATTTCAGCCATCGCTTCCCTCTGACCTCACACATTAGGGGGCATCTGTTATCATGTAAAATAGCACTTCTCCATCTGAGTACTGACACCCAATATGTCGGAACACAAAATGACAAATTGGATTTAAGTAGCCAAAACACTATAGACAGACATGACTATTGATACAACATCACCTTACCAGCTGAGTATATTTTTGTTTGGACAGTAGGGTTGAATACGCAACTATTTGCATAGCAACCCACGTATCATATGCGAATATGTGCATTTCAACTCATGTATGGATTGCACCTGTGATTTTCCTTAAAGCAAGACACGTATCATACGCGAATTGCTTATATCAATAGTCTCTTATGCCTTAATTCGAAGTTAAAAAATATAAACACGATTAGTCGAGGATAGTTGAGCCCTTAATCATAACTATCTCAACTTCCTCAACCATCTAAACCATTGAAACCTCTCTCTTTCCTCATGTATAAATAGAGGGTAGGGGTTGAAGCTAATCAATCATAATTGATAGAGCAAAGTTATGTTGGTGGTATGTCTTCAGACATATTGAAGCAACGTAGCAAAACTCACTGTCATCGGTTTGCAGAGGAGTCCTTGTTTCAGAAGTTGGGTTGTGATCCTATCTCATCTTTTTAACAATAAAAAAATTTGTTCTTCCAAATTTGTGTATTGTGCACTGTTATGTATTTGTGATTTATGAATTATATTATTATGAATATGTTATTTCATTAACCATTGATATGCTATATAAGATATTGCAGGAAGATCTTATTCTTTGCAGGTGATTGGATATACACTAGAAGCTGTGGAAATGATTTGAAAAGGAGAAGAAAAGATAGAATCGACCGTCATAAACAAGGTATGCCGAGTTTTCTTCATATTTCTATTTCAATTTTGGAAATGGTTGATTATCTGCAAGTTAGTTAGTACGTTGGTAACCCCAGAGGCCCTAGGTTATAAAGGTGTGTTTTCCTGAACAACATTTGGGATACTCAAAATACATTTTATATATTACTTTTGTGGGTACTATTTCCCCGAATTACAACAAAGGGTTTATCTCATGACTTTTACATGACCATTTACATCAAGGACGTCTCCAAAGGAGAATACAACAAAAGTACAATAGAATATCTTTCGAAGTTGCAATACATTAACAAATATAAAATATTATACATTTATTATTTCAAGTATATCAATCAGTGTTTCGAGATGAAGTTTTCACAAGCTTAACCAATGAGAATTTCATATGGAGTTCACTTTATCCAATACAAACATGACACAAGTATCATTGACTTTTAAATGTCCAACTCAACCATAATGGTTAACCAAGATTAATGAAATTCTATTGGTTGAAGAAATCCAACTCAAATGATTTTAATTAAAAACAATCTTATTCATCCATGCACACTTTCTTATAAGGCCCATTTTAGACCCCATGTTTGCTCTAATGTGCCACTAAATTGTTGAGCGAAGATTGTCAATCAAGTTACTGAATCTCTAAGAATATGAAGAAATAATGAAACTCAAGATGGGGAAATCAGGACAAGCTTTACAGAAAACGAACTAGGTTGATTAACAGAGAAATATATAGTCCATTTATAAAATCAGAAGGTGATCTCTCGCGCGTGTGAAAATAAGTTGAAGAGACAATAAGGATTACTGGCATTCATGTCCACATGATTCAAAGAGGTTTAAGGAAACATCAAAAGTTATTGCATGAGTTAATGAATTCAAGGAAGAAGGACAAGGAAAAATCCAATTTATTGCTCTGTAGGACCGAAAAGATGTTTCCCAAAAGGATAAAGTACAAAAAACGACACGTTAGAAGTTCCACACGAATTGCTAGTCACGTTGCCTTGTTGCCATGGTGGATGACGGATGGAAGCAGGTGCAAAGTTAAGACGGAATTCTTGGATATCATGGCAATATATGTAAAGTCGGAAAATGCAATGAATATTAGCCACACTGCAACAAATGCGATGAAATAGAATGCTGACATGCTAAAAATTGATTTGGAAGACAATGCAAACCAGAAACAAATGGAGCCCTATAATGCACAGTAAATACAATAAGAAGATGGCATTGAAAATTTTGCAAAAATTAAAGAAATGTGAACATGAGATCAAAATAAAAAATAAAAAAACAACTACGGAGACAATATTGAATAAGCAGAATGCAAGATGACCAAGCTCTGAGAAACAAATCCAACAAAAAGAAGAAAATAAAAGCATGAAGACAAAGAGAGTCTATGAAGCAAGCATATGTATGGAAGTCCAATGCAAAACCAAAGACAAAAGATAATCTAAAACTATACATTAAAGGTACCTCTTTTCCATTAATATCAAAGAGGGAGAAAGATCATGAAGCATGCAATCAACGCAGAAATGAAAAAATACAAAAGAGAAGTGATATGTGTAGTGTAAAAAGATAAGGATCAAAAGTCATGTAAAAATCTGTGCAGTAATAGAAGATTGTACACTGACAATAGATTGCGTAGATGAGCAAAGGCTCAAACTGGCAAGAACACAAGGGGAGTATTGTAACCAAAACAGATAAAGTGTATATAAGTATTGACAGCAACAGCTTCATGAGGTGTTAACACCAATACCAAAGGAGGAAATTGTTGAACCTTGATGATTGTCATTGATGTCAAATGTCGAAAAGGGACACATGAAAAAAAGATCATTGGATGGATGAAATATATATGAATATTGAACAAGAAAATAAAGAAAATAAGCTTAATGCATGTTCGCTTTTGTATGCTCAAGCTGAATGATGTTAGCACAAATATAACATGAAGATTTTGTGTCAAATTGAAAAACTATATGAATGTCAGTTTGAAGAAATACATAAGAAGTATATTCAACATCAAGAGGTACTTAAGATATATCTGCAAATACATGATGGTTCTTCAAAGTGAAAGTCAAAAAAATTGGCTAGACAAGGGTTCGAAAGTGCACAAAAGGTGTGGAAATAAGATGTGGTTGAACAAGTATGTTAATTCCAAAAGTGTACAATACCCACAAGTAATGATACATCAAATGTGTCAAACCACATATGAAGTGTGCAAATCCCACTAACACATGGGACACATATACACGAGCGTCCACTGAAACACAAACACACAAGCGCAAATACCAGCAAGGTGTTGGACTGGAGTGTGCAAGAGTCCACATGTTCAATCATTAGAAGATGACGTCGACAAAAAATAAAATGAAGTGGTTGGCTTAACCAAGAAGTAAAGAAATACAAGCGTTATCAATTCGAAGAAACCTCATGGTGTGAACACTCTTTGAGCAAGAGTAGTTTAAATAGACACAAAGTGGTTGGGATAAAATAAGCTTGAAGATGAATTTGATATGAGTTTTTGAGTGTGCAAGCTTCATATTTTTTGGGATCAATGGCTCATTGAACTAGAAAGAAAATATACAAAGAATCAACTACGCAGAAAACATTGAAAAAGATCAGCAAAAATTGCACAGATAAAGTTAGTGCTTAGAACTAAAATTTGCGACGAAAGCTACAAAGACAGCAGAAAATTGTCGACATCACAGATCACAAAAGGTTTGAGAACATTTCTATTGTTATAGTCTCACGTAAATTGTTTTGTTGCAAAAAGTTGCAAAAGACACAAAGCAAAGAAGACCACTGGTAACTGCAAAAAACTAAATTCATTAAATATCGCAAATAGTTGCAAAACACACAAATAGTTGCGAAAGACATAGATCAAGGCATAAATTAGACAAGATTGCAAATAGTTGCAAAAGACATAGATCAAGGTGTAAATTAGACAAGATTGCAAATAGTTGCAAAAGACATAGGTTGGTTGCAAATTGTTGGAAGTGCAAAAGACACAAAAAGTAGAAAGAACAAAAGATGCAACTCTGTGCAAGTTTCAGTGTTGAAGGACGCAGATATTTGAAAGTGCAAAAGACGCAAATATCTAAAGGTGCATTAGACACAAATATTGAAAAGTGCAAAAGACACAAATATTTGAAGGTGCATAAGACGCAAACATAGATATTAGAAAGTACAAAAAACATGAATATTTGAAGGTCCATAAGACAGCTACTTGAAAGTGAATGAGACGCGAATATTGGTAAGTGCAAACAAGACGGGCAAAATAGAAGATTCAGGTCAAAGGATCACAAAGGGTGATCAAGAAAGTCGCAAATCGCAAATATTGAACAATGCCAACCAAAAGGACATTGATCATAGAAACTACCCAGAACTTCATTTTAGGGCAGTTAGACAAGGCAAGGAAAGAGGGAGTTGCAGCTTCATTCTAGTTAGTCTTGGTAAAAGTAGTGAGTGAATGCTCACAATCAAGTTGGCGCTTGACAACATCAAGTTAGTGCTTGCACAATTGAATTTATATCCTAGTCAAATCGATCTTTGTTTTTGCAAGTCAATGTTTGCACAATGGATATAAGTTCTTGTAAGTTGGTGCTTGCATATCAACTTGGTGCCCAAGTAAATTAGTGCTCACAGTCAAAGATTGGTGTCTCCCATTGTAATTAAAATTATATATATGCTTCTCAAATAATTGAACACTAGTGTTTTGTTGGTTAATTGGAATTAAATTAAAATAAATTTTGAAGAACAAAATTGTTAAATCTGCACTTTACACTGATTCACTCCCCCTCTCAATATAAACAATAATTCCAATACAAAAAACTTAACATGCTCTACAAAGATAAAGGGGAACTAAAAAGTGCAAAATTTTCAATTCAATTGTTATCACACCTATTTTGTAGATGGGCATTATGATCTTAAGACATGGAAATATACATCCGCTGGAGAAAATCAAGGACATCCTACAATCATATTATAAAGCTACCAATAGGGTGTTTATTGGTCCAAGTCTTCAATTTTATCCATCTACGAGATATTGGAGGAGGTAAATGTATAGATTGGTGGGTTGTTCTCTCATTGTAAAGGAACTGAATCTAGGGATTAAATACCTAAATTTCAACTTAAAACCAAATCATTATGTTCTTGAAAAATAGATTTGGATGTGCAAGAGTTTTGAGGCCAGAATTTATATACGAGTTAATAAATGGCTTTGCAAATAAAAATGATTGATCTTGATTAAATCAATATTGGAAAGTATTTCAGTCTAAAATCAAGAAAAAATGTTATAAATTTTTATGGATTGGAAAACACCTCACAAAAGGTATTTGAATTTCATCGACCAAATATCCAATTTAGCAAATCCAAAAAAGCTAGAACTAGGGACCTGAAAATAATTACTTGTTCGACAATGCACTTACAGCCAAGAGCCTTTGGCACCTAGTTTATAACCAAGCTTTGTGAGGCAGGGCAATGAAATCAAAATATTTTGAAAGACACGATGTAAGATTTCTGGTTTAGGAGCCAAGAAATATCTCGAAAATGGGCAATGAAATCAAAATATTTTGAAAGACACGATGTAAGATTTTTGGTTAAGGAGCCAAGAAATATCTCGAAAAGAGAGCCAATTGTGTAAAAGGAATTAGTAGAGCCAGCCCCGTGGGAGGCGCATGGGTAGCATGGAAACTTGGGGGTGGTAGAAAACCGAGTTTTGGAGAAAATCCGTGAATTTTCTTGGAAAAGGACCCTATGAGCTTTATGAAGATTTGGTTGGGGTGGATAGAAAACGGAGTATTGGAGAAAATCCGTGAATTTTCTTGGAAGGGCCCTATGAGTTTTATGAAGATTTGGTTAAAACTGCATGAAAGAGCAATTAGGGCGAGAAACCGAGTCAAAATGAGCCGTCACAAAAATGAGAGAATGCAATGGAGCCAGAAAGGAGACTAGCGAAAGAGTGGAATTATTATATAAAACAATAATCTCTTGCAGCCATAAAATTGTTGAGGTAAAAGGATAGGTTGTTTTGGCCTAAAAAAACGGGCCTCGAACAAATATTCAATAAAATTGGGCTATGTTGCAAAGGTAGAGGATGATTTCACAGGAGACAACGTACTGGTGTCCAACATTGTGGAAAATTCCAAGTCCGTTGAAAACCAATATTATCCTCTGTTAAGAATTGGCAAACAAGTTGACCTGAGATAATAGATTGAAATGCGGTTGGTGATCAAAAAATTGGTTTTGCTTAACGGGTTTGAAACTATTTATCGTTTATTTGCTTCTTGTTCTTTTGCCAAAAGCTGTTTAAAAGGAGAGACTGTTTGCTTTCAAGCCCAGGAATAGTTGGGATGCGGATACAATGAGGCAGTGCGTTAAAAGAAGAACGATGGACGGAGCAATTAGAGAATATAAAGAATCTACAAGTTATAATTAATGGTTTACAAAATTTGGTGTGTGCACAATAAATTGATTTTTCAAGACAGACAGGATCCGACCGAGGTGGTCACCCATATGGCCATTAAGATGGCAAAGAGCACAAAAATGGTTAATGTTCCAGCATGGGAGCAGGGAATCGTACATTCGAGTCATGTAGATGCCAAAATTTTGGGGTATTTTGAGAGACAGAGCCTGGGGTGTTGGGTCCCTTACATAGGGGACAGCCTAATCAAAAAACACATTCCTGATCCCATCACCATCACATTAGCGTCCTTATGTTGCTAAAGAGTTTCCTCAGGCGTGTGGAAGCCCCCCAATCCAGGTATTTCCTAGACACTTGTATTTCTTCACATTTTTCAAAAAGGGGGCGCACTAGGATACGTTCCCCATGGAGCCTCCCAGCCCTTGGGGCATGGGAACCGCAGGGACAAGCCCCCAACCCTGGGGAACGCATCCCGTGGAACACTGAAAATGGCATAAAAGAAAACAAAAGAAGGGTTCTAGCAATGCCGATTTTAGATTATGAAATCCCATGGAGTTATTTTGCAAGGGTAAAATATGTTGAGACGAAGCGGATTTATACAAAAGTACCCATCATACTTTACATTTGAAATATGCAGCTGGTAGTGAAACAAATACAAGACAGGTTGTGTGTAGTATATATTTTGCTCAGATTTACAAGTCAAAACAGTTGTAAGAAGCTGGGTGATTTAATCTTTGTCATAAACTGGGCAAACCAAACAAAAAACAAGATTCTGAGTTTGAGTGGTTATCTCTGAATCATGCAAACCAAACAAAAAACAAGATTCTGAGTTTGAGTGGTTACCTCTGAATCATGTATATCATGAACTAAACAAGGCAGATGCACTATCCAAGCAAGCACCATCTCTTCATTCTCAGATAAAAATCATGTATATCATGAACTAAACAAGGCAGATGCACTATCCAAGCAAACACCATCTCTAAATGAAGACACTCAGATAGAACAAGAATGTAGCGAGGGTCGTACTCAGGAGGCGATCTCAATTTCTTTATTTTAGAATGCTTGATCCTACGAGGATAATATATAAGTCTCTTTTTCTGATCGTGGCAGTAAACATTTTTAGTGTATTGTATATGACACAAGGTTATGAATAACACCTCCTGGTTTAAGGGGTTCCACAGGAACAGTTTTCAGCTGGTTTCAGTTTTCTGGTTGTATAAGTGTCTGAAAGGAGGACAGAAGCTTTAAGCTTTTTTAAGTTAAATCTTACAGATCAGTGTACGTATATTTTCTTTTTTATGGGAAGAAACATAGAAAAAATATTCGAAAAATAGTTCTTATGGAAAAAATATAAAATGATAGAAATCAAACTTTCAAACAAGAACTCTCGTCAGAAGGCATAAAACACAAGTACTCTCGTCAGAAGGATTATTATCCCAATCAAGTTAACCAATTTCAATTTGTTAGTATTGATAATCCTGCAGATACTTATGAGCTACTGACTCTCGAGAGGCAAACAATTTAATAACCTCAAAGAGATCTTCCGATAATTAAATTAAAAAGCGGCAGAGCATTAACAACAAATAACAAACCAAACTTTCAATGAAATTGGCATTTAAAACATTTCAAACCTTTCCTCGGAGGAAAATGTTCTCCATTGAATTTGATGTGCATCATTAATATACTTTAAAATGATGCACAGCAAACACATTGAAGGACACTTTCCTCAAAGGGGGCATGTCTTATAGCCCAAACATATGCATGTTGCAAGCTCTTACTTTGAAGTTTACCCAATATGAACAAGCATTGATACAAAGGCCCATTGGGAGAGATTGCACAATGAATTCAGTGGAAGGCACTCATATCCAAGGTGTTCGAGCCTTGAATAAGTGCAAGGCTGATTTGCAATGTTCTACTATAAAGGATTAAACTATAATGAATAAGTAATATACAAAAGATCATCTTGACATCCCAAACTTTAAAGAGATGAAAAACAGATGGCAGGGCAGAGAAGGTGGCTTAAAAAATAGATTTCGATATCCCACCGGGCCTAGCAAAATCTAAAATACAGTGTCCATCAATTGAGCACAAAATATAGCTGAGCAATATAAATATAAAATATAAAGTTTGCTATTAAACATATTTGTTTGGGTAGGGTTTATCAAGCGTAGCAAACCTAGTTTAAATTAATCAAAACCACATTTACGGGTGACATACTAGAAGGGCAACGACATTTTGTTTACTCGTACTATAAGTATCTAAGGCAATCCAAATCCAGTTTTTGATTTTCAAGGCTTCTTTCATTTTTTCGCATGAATTTTGTCTGCAGAAGTCGAGGCAAAGCGTCATTAGCTAAGGAAAGATACTAGAAGTACAGCATCCGTGGCAAAAATCCACATCAGGTTTCATTCCATGTTTTCAATTATCTTTGTCTGCCGAAATCGATAAAAAGCGCTATTCGCTAAGAAAAGATAGTAGAAGAAAAGCATGCATGGCAATTACAGTCTTGCTCTTACTCAAACACCCTTCGGAAGGTATTTCTCAGATACGAAATACTCGATATTTAAAATCACAGCTCAAGAGCATTCAATGAAAAGACAGAAAGCTACTAAAGTGTACAGGTAGGGGTAATGTATTCAAACACCAAAATTGCCTTGGTATACACATTTCAGAGACGACTTTAACTTTGAACATTCCTCCTCTGAGAATGATAATGACAATAGTAACCTTCTGCCGAGAATATATATATATCTATAAGATGTTCTGAAAGCTAAAACAGAGCGTATTCCACTGGTCTAAATATCAAAAAATCGTCCACCTAAAATAGTATAATCTAATGGAAGGTTAACAGCTAAAATCGCCTCAAGACTTGCTCTGCCAGAATTTGGCAATCAGTGCGGGCAGTGATTGGTGACGCCATTATAATCCCCGAAAATGTAAACAGCACTTAACAGCCCATCGTATCATCATCTAAAACTCCTGAGAAGCGCTGCCTATCTCGGCCCCCTTCCCCTTTCCAACCTTCTTGGGTAGCAAAACACCATGAATATTCGGCAACACGCCACCATTGGCAATAGTGACAGAACCTAGTAATTTGCTGAGCTCTTCGTCGTTTCTAACAGCTAGTTGGATATGTCGAGGCACAATCCTGTTTTTCTTATTATCCCGTGCTGCATTCCCAGCCAACTCAAGCACCTGCAGTACACACAACCCATCCAAGTTATTCTTGGAAAATATAAATTGCAAAACCAAGCATAATATAGAACATTATATCATATCAAACTTAAAGCTATAAGAAATATCAAAATAACAGCATTATGTTATAATTTTAAAACTCAAAAAAACAGCAAACAATATTAAAAAACTACAAATCCAAACTTCTATATTTCTATATTAAAAGATATATAAGATCGTATACAAAGACATCCCCACCCAAGTTACCTTTTATCAAGAGGTGGCTGTGCATTTATTACGAAGTGGACACAAAACACGTCATCACTTACGCTGGTGGACACAATAATAAAAGCCCATTGTCACAAACTCTGCAAGATCTTGGTTGACAAACCCCACCCAGGATATAAATAAAAAACTAAAACAAATTTGTCAATGTTGACTGGCTGCCGAAAAAGAAAAGTCAATTTGTGGACAAAACACCCCCACGTGACCCAGTTAACCTTAATGGCGAACCCCACCCAGATTGTATATGAAGTAAGATAAAATGAAATTAGTTGATAACCAAAGATTGCCAAATAATAGATCGATAAGTGGTGACCCATAATGGGTAAACAGGTCATCAGTTACAGGACAAAAACAAGAACTCGCAAGGCACAAGCATGTTACGAATCCATAAAGCAAACATGTTACGAATCCATAAAGCAAACATATCACTGATCTTGGTGGGACAATAACAAAATGGAACTCACAAGGCTGAAACATATTATTATTTTGATATGGTACTAAGAAAAAACTCATCAGGCACATACATATCTTCTCTAAAAAATATCATTCGGCACAAACATGCATTCACATATTTTAGTGAAGACAATAACAAAACCGATTTTCAAGCAATCTGGTGGGATAACATTAATAACAAAACACACAATGCACAGACAGGTCATTACATATCTTGAAGAGGGTAATAACAATCATAACTTATCAAAAACCCATTTTCATGAAACCTGGTGGGATAATATTAAAAGCAAAACCCAGAATGCACAAACAAGTCATCCCTCATCTTAATGAAGGTAACAACAATCATAACTTGAAAAAAAAACCATCTTCAAACTTATCATGACTTTACAGAAGCCAATCTTCAAACATATCATGACTTAACAAAAACCAATTTTCAAACATATCATTACGTATCCTGGTGGGGCAAACTTTTCACTCCTGATGAGGCAAAACAATAAACTCTTTTTCACCGACCACCCAGTTGGCCATGCTGAAGACAATAACAAAAACGAAAACAATAACGTATCAAGGCGAAGGCAGTAACAAAAACTCATTTTAAAACATGCCATGACTTATTCTGGCGGGGGGTAAACTTTTCTCAAACCCACTTAATCCTAATGAGGAAAAAGAATTCACCGACCTGAACCAGCTAGTCCTGATGAGAGCAAAACAGAAACACATTTTCACNCTGGCGGGTGGTAAACTTTTCTCAAACCCACTTAATCCTAATGAGGAAAAAGAATTCACCGACCTGAACCAGCTAGTCCTGATGAGAGCAAAACAGAAACACATTTTCACCAGCATAGTCCGTTGGAGGTAATAACCAGGAAAAAAAACAAATTTCACTGGTCTGCTTTGTACTGGTGGATGAGATAAACAAATTTCACTGATTCAGTTAGCCCTTCTTCATAAACCCCACATAGGTTTATAAATAAAATAAGATAAAACAAATGTAAATGTTGGCGAGTTATCAAGAGAACGAATCAACCACCCAGCTAGCCAAAATGAATAAATACAAGTGAAAATGAAAGAAAAGTGTGGGCAGGCTAAAAAGAGGGGAAGAAATTGACAAGTGAAAATGAATGAAAAGTGCTAAGGGTAAACCCTGGAAAAGGGAATAGCTATCAAGAGAACGAATCAACGACCCAGCTAGCCAAAATGAATAAATACAAGTGAAAATGAAAGAAAAGTGTGGGGCAGGCTAAAAGGAGGGGTAGAAATTGACAAGTGAAAATGAATGAAAAGTGCTAAGGGTAAACCCTGGAAAAGGGAATAGCGTTCACTTTCAGCACTCGCGGTAGATGTAGAAGTGCATAGCCACCTGTTCCATCCAATCAATCACTGTGAAGAGCACTTCATTTTTCCTCCTTACAATCTGTAAGGAGAGCTAACAATCCAAGTATTACAATTTTACAACAAAAGTAGATAATAATAATAAAAATGCCTAACTGGCTAGGGATTTTATCGTTCTTAACTTTCGTATAATAATTAAGAATAAAAACTAGGAGAAGAAATCTCCATGTTTGGAAGGTTTCGTATCACAAAGATGGACTCAGGAGTAATAGCACAACCCTGTGAGGAAAAACACCTAAAAAGCCATTGATTTCGTATAATTAGGAGGTTTCAGCCAAAATATTACAGAAGGGGAAAATAACAAATAGTCTTCCCACGGTATCAATAACCAATTACGTCCTATAAATCCAGCCACTAAGGAGTAATCAAACAAGCTACCTCAGAGAAATCTACCTTGCCAGAAAATTTGAAAACAGAATGCCAAAAATGGGCAGTCAGAAACATCAATATTGAATTTCTCTTTGGTTTTCCAATTTAGGGATTCAAGTCAATCAGCAAACAATGCAGAAACTCAAATGAATCTACAAATGACCGAATTAAAGAAACACGCACCAATCATCAACAAAGCGGAGAACCGAGCAATTAAATAACTCATTAAAGCCAAAACAAAAAGCCCATTGCCTACATTTCAACCGGGAAAAAGAATAACAGAAACCCTAATTTAGGGTTCCTACTCACCTCTGCTGCCAGATATTCCAAAACCGCAGCCAGATACACCGGAGCCCCTGCACCAACGCGTTCCGCATATTTTCCCGCCTTTAGGAAGCGGGCAATCCTTCCAACCGGGAATTGCAGACCAGCCTTCTGAGACCTCGAAACGGACTTAGTAGACTTCGCCTTCCCTCGGCCACCGCCGCCACCTCCCGAAGAACTCATGCTGCCGATATCCCTGTGTTGGGTGTTGCAGTTAAATCTTCTTCTTCTTCACTGAAGCGAACCACGGCCTCGCCCTGAAGAATAACTGAATATAAATATATTACGAGCAGGCAGCAGCTCCAAATTTAACCCGCTGTTATTGCAAAATTACAGGTACGCTCCCGTCTTAAATAGAGCATTCCATGTGTTTAAATTTATCCGACTATTTATTTTTTCTTAGGCGTTTCACCTCGGATCGATGACGTGGAATAATGTTTATACTTTAAACCAACTAACTCGTGCCACCTGGACCCGATATCTCGTAGTGGTGGAAAGCACTTCTGCTTCTGAGTCCCAGTGGTTTTGACATGGAAGTATCTTAAATTAATTTGATTTTTGTTTAAAAAAGTAGTCGGAAATGTAAGAGTTCCACCTATTCACGTTTTGAGTGACTCATCAAATACATTCTTGTTCAAATACTATGGGGGTTCATTTAGAATTTAGATGGGATATAATTAATATCATTTAGAATTTGGATGGGATATAATTAATATTAGCATAGTTATTTAATTTGTGGTTGGTAAAATAGGTTATAAATTAGTATATTTATGGAGAAATAAAAAGATCTACAAATTTTACATATTGCAAAATGAAAAAAAAAGTTGTGTGTTGAAAACAAGTTTAGCTAATTTATGGTAAGTATAGTAGTTGATGAAATTGAAAAGAAACTCTCTAATTGGGTGAAGGCCTAAACAATTCTTTATCAATCAAAAAAAAAATGTAATCGTTTTGGTTAGAAAAAAAAAATGAAAAGAAACTCTATTGCAAGTACCAATAAGCAATAAATAAAAACCCATGTAATGAATGGCAATTAAAATTAAATGCACATTAATTTGTCATACGAGAAAGTATACATATGTGAGTAAAATAATAAAATGCTAGGTAGTGACTCTAATTATAATGGAAATCAACATTGGTATTTTCATTCGGTAGGGGGAGTGCAAGGATTGAGGGTTGCAATTTTAAGTGTGAAAGGGACAAAGAATGAAGGCGTGCCTCTTCCTTTTTTGAAGTCATACATACAAAGTGTATTTCATCTTTGCATAGCATTCTAAGGAGAATAATAGTGCAATTCAAATTCCTTCGAATGTTGCAGTGCATGGCATTGCTATGAAGGTCAACCATTGGCATTCATTGTTACCAATTTCAATGGTTGACCTTGTTAATGTCAATCCTTGGTTTTTATGGATAGTCAATTCCCAGGCGATCTTGAGGGGGATTTGTTTCTTGTTACTGCAATTTATGGGTGGAATTAGTATGTGCTTTGGTTGAGATTGGTCTCATGGAGGCAGAATGTAATTATCATATGTGGGGACAAGATAGGGTAGTAACTTAGGAGAGATAGATCCAAGTGTGTATATAATTTGTAGGACCACTTTGCATGCACCATTTACTAATCTTGATTAGACCCATAATTTGGAGGATAACATTACTCTCTTCCCTACACATAAGAATATTTGTTTTTCTAGTTGATAGTCATCATCTTACTGTGCATTTGAACCATTGGTGAAATTTGTGATAGATCATGCAATAGGCATAGCCAATGCTTGGAGCATGTATTGATTATTATTGTTTGCAAGATTTCCCATGAGTTGCAAATCGAATTCTAGTGATGGCAAACACGAAAATGTCAAAATCAACATCATCAAATTAGAAATTCAATTTTATTAAACATTGCATGATTAGATTCCAATGATGACAAACAAGAAAATGTCGATATTGTGTGTGTGTGTGTGTGTGTGTGTGTGTGTGTTGTATTTTAATGTGAGATGTATATTTGAGTATAGTTGGAAATGTTTTGATTACAATATGACAGAGTTCTTCTTTCATATTCTTAACATATTTGTCTTCGAATTGTTTTAATGACATCAAAATCTCACTATACAAAATTAATATCTTATATTGATTAATAGAAATAGTCTATAAAAACTTATAAGGCCCAAATGATAAGTTATAAAAACTAGTAGGAAGAGAGTGGTTCTTCCTACTAGTTACATCATGGTGTATTGGTTGCAATGTGAATATGCTTGTTTTCAAGAAATGAATATTACTAACTTTCCACATATTTTCCAAAAAAATGTTCATAGCATGGGTAGAATTGATTTTGTGATGTATGTATTCAATGAAACACTTAGTTTTTATCAAATAAGAATGTGTTACCATGTGGAATTGGATTTAAGAGGTAGAGATATTTATGTCATAGAAAAAAAATGCATTTATTTTTTTACATAAACAAAAGTTTCAATATAACATGATCCTTATGTCACTATTTCATGATGCAGATTTACAAATATAAATTTAAGGATATATTGTGTATTCCACGTGATAAAAAATGCTTATTTAATAAGCACTATAATAATAATAATGTCTTTATTCAAACATAAAATTTAATATCTTAATATTTCATATTTTAATATAAATTTACATTTAAAATTTTAAAATTCAAACTCTACTCCAAATGATAATACATGCTTATTTGATAGAAATTAAATGCTTCATCAAAAAGTTTTGTTTACTTTTTTTGGTAAATATTTAAATTTACAAAGTTAAGTTTTCTATTAAACCTCTTGCCCGAGCACGCACGCATATATTTTTTTAATAAACAAGTTCTTTCTTAGTTTTTTTTTAATGGAAAGGGTTAAGGAGCTTTTATATAAAATGGAAAATCAGAGATTACAAAGTTTTGAAAGCAGACTGTTCCCAAAGGAGGACCACGTCCATGACTCCTTGTTCGTCCTTTACCAGTCTATACTTATCATGATAATTTCCTATTCTATGGAGACTGTATCCCCTTACAAACTACCCAAAGAAGGAAAATGCAAAAACAAAACATTGAAGAAAGAAAATGAAGAAATACATTGTTATGGTATCCAGTTTCTCTTATATACCTTTTGATCGCAAACTAAGATGCCACAGTCAATACCAACTCCCTTATTAGCCATTGTGTCTTCTTGTTGGTTATTTGCTCTCAACAAGTGGAGGAAGTCAATAGCTTTGTATTCATCTACAACGCATTTTAAGAGATGATGTATCTTGGTAGCTAGGTTCTTTCAATTCTTCATCATATTCCTCACTTCCCTTATGACCATAATCGAATCGCCAAAGACCACCAATTCCTCAATGTCGACATTCCTTGCAAGCTCCGGACCTTTGATTAATGCTAGCCATTATGCACCATCATTTGTCTTCATGACAATTCCCCAAGCGTACTTTTTCAACTTGTTTCCCTCAAAGTCGAAGAAGACTCCAACCGCACCTGCCATCCCTGTCACGTCCCCACCCCTCTGCTCAGCAGAGAGGATGCAACTAACATAGCTGCTAGCTATCTAATCCGGGAAATCTATCCCCATGATCATAAACATAAAAATAAATGCATTAATATAAAAACATACACAGATGCATAATGCAATCTATAACAGAAGCAAACACATTTATTTCATTTATGCATTCATCATGTTCATTTTAATGCATAAACAATTCATTGAAGAGATTAAATACACAAGAATACTTATATGGAAAAGAAGTTGGCCCGCAACTAGCTACTTCACTGCAACGTTCCACCCAACCATATGCCAGCGTGTGTAATGTCCCCATTCAAGTAATTGCATAGCAGGAAAATTCCATCAATCCTACTAGTTCCCTAGGTTGGGTGGAAACATTGGGAAGTTAATAAGGGAGATAATAAATGGTGTTTAGAAATTAGAAGGAATAAATATCTATTTAATGAAGTTAATTAAATGAATGCAAGTGAAAAATGAAATGGCTGTGGAGAATGGAGACACATGAGGACTATGGGGCCCACTCAAGCTAGAATTCCTATGTTAAATGGCATCCTCCTCTTGCAATCTCAAATCTATGG
The DNA here is from genome assembly GCA_001517045.1 of Pseudotsuga menziesii. NCBI lineage: Eukaryota > Viridiplantae > Streptophyta > Pinopsida > Pinales > Pinaceae > Pseudotsuga > Pseudotsuga menziesii. The sequence continues at coordinate 328,561 of LPNX010425708.1, forward strand.
GAATCTTAATGTTTTTGGATGGATTATAAGGTTAATATACTTGTCCATATACTTCATAGGTCAACTTTGGGATGAAATGTAACTTACATGGGGAGAGGAAGAGCCAAATGGGAGTTTCATGGACACTTGGCTAGTTTCCCCTTACATTTATGGCATCTATGACACCAATGATGGAGATTCTATGACAGTTATGACACAAGTCAAATATAAAGGCTGACATTTGACATATCTGACATGTCAGGCCTGAACAGAGCATTTTAGAGGGCGCTCATGAGATTTGGAGAAGGCCAAGAGGCTCCGACTCGAATTTGGGAGAAGAGGGAAGGTGAAGAGAGAGGCCATATGGCATAGCATGAGCAGCCACACCAATTCGAATTGGATTTGGTTTATGGATGGATTTGGAACCTTATAAGACCAATAATGTTTATAAAATGTAGGTATTGGCCATGATAAGGACCTTTTGATCATTTGTGAAAATTGTTATTGTGAAGAGAGAGAGCTAGTGGATGACTAGTTCATGCCTTAGCCAATTTTGAGGGTGAAAGATTCCCATCCTAGTTGGTGTTTGAAGAGGCCACTCATGTATTTCAAAGAGCTTCAATGGAGTCATAAGTTATAGGTTCAAGCTACAGCAGCTCGTGGACATATCAAGTTCGTCTTGTTCTTCCTTTCTTCTCAAGTTTTCTCACCATATTTAGCTCTATGGAGTGAGGTGCACTTGGTAAGCTATTCATCTATTTGAGGGAGCTTCTCTTGCTCCAATATTTTGTATTCTGATTTAAATTCTATACTCTTTAAGTTCATAAATCTCTCAGGTCGAAAGGCCAAGCAATATCATGTATTATTGCTCAATAATGAAGAAACATTGTCATTTCCCCACTACCTTGTTGTAAACTCTTGTAATCTTGATGGATTCGAATGGATGCACAAAATATTAATTATTTACAAATGAATGGACTGTAATTGAAGTATATTATGAATTTCATGTTCAATAACTAAGAATTTGTGGCCACTGGGTCGAATTTCATAGCAATTGGAGCAAACTACACCTCATTTCCTCAAGGGTCCAAAACTAGTTTTTATATTTGATTGAAAGAAGTGATAACAACCATGGGAGGTCGATTGGTTAAGAATATGAGTCTCTGATAATTTATTCTACACATCCCCTACTTCAATTTAAGAATTCAAGTGGGTCTCTGCACATTTGAGAAGCCATTTCTACCACTTCCCCTGGGGGGGATTTGAGCCCAAACTTGCTAGTAAAATCATCTATCTTGTTCAGAATTTAGTACAGACTTGCAGAAGTGATTGGAGGGCTATAATACATACCTAAACATAATAATTAAGCTATTATATCATTCATACACCTCCTCTGAATATTTGAGAGCAATTGGGTTGATTTGGAGACCAGGACACTAAAACTAGTCACGAGCCAAAATTGTGAAAAAATTGGAAAATTGGGCATTTTGGTAAAAAAATTTAAAAATGGCCATTACAAACGGTATTAGAGCATGATATTGGCACCTGATGTGGTCTAATATTTATGAGGACAATATTTTAGGGACCACCATTAGATATTGAAAACCAAAAGTGCTTTTGTTGAAGAGGAAACTATGACTAAGGATGAAAAGGGAACCTCATATGATGGTGAGGAGCATATAAAAATCATTGAACCTATAATTGAAGACACGATCAAGAATATTATGAAATGAATTGAATTGTTGGCTATCCAAATTTGGAAAAAATATATTGATTTTAAGAAAACCAAGGGGAAAAAAATGCTTCAGCTTGCTTGAAGGAGCAAAAGGAGGAGACCCATGAACTACCTAGTTCTGAAATAGGTGAAGTAGTACATGAAGAGGATCGAAATTCACTCCCAAGTGACTCTGAAAAATATGAAGAGACATCACATGAGTATGAAGAAGTTTCTATTGAAAACATTGAAGATAATTTTGAGACACATTCTACCTTGGAAATGAAACAAAGAGAATCTAATGATGGATGCTTGAACTATGAAGGAGTACCTACTGATGGGTGTTCACACCTCTATGTTGGTGACATATAGATAAATTTTGAAAGTGTTTCTACAAGCCAAACTTCTATTAAACATGAAAATGAATACCTTGTAGCAGTTGAACAAGAAACAAGATCAACTTCCCCATCACCACTTGAGATTCATGAAGTTGGTCCAATAAAGAAGGAAGAAGATGAGGAGGTTCATTCGCAAGAGCCTGATTTCCTGGAAGGGTCCTTAAAGATGAATGAAAAGAATATCCAAGAGGCCCTTAACATACTCCATGACACTCAAGAATTGGTATCAAATTCTTGTTGCAAAGCTACTTCCTTGGAGGGGCCATCCTTCCTTGAAGACATGGAGAAGATTCAAAGAGCAATGTGCAACATCAAAGGTAATTTCATGTCTTTTATTTTTGATAGAAAAAATGTTATTGATCTTAGTGAATGGTTACATCAATCCTACTTGAATAATAATGAAGTTATTCATAAGCTCACAATTCAAAATGAGCAACTTCTTGAAAAGTTGCAAGACACTTGTTTTTCCTCCTATGTTTCATATTGTCAAATGGTAGATTGTTTGGAGGATTCTCATGACATGGTGGATCATGAGAAATGTGGAAAATTGAATGTGCTTGATGTGTTTGAAGATGAACTTGAAGAGATCCAAACACTTGATGTGGTGGAAGAGGAACTTGAAGTGTCTCTTGATGAAGGTTATGCAATTTTTAAAGAAGAGCATGATTCCTCTACATTGGAACCAATCTATGACCAAGGTTTCACACTTTTGAAGGAGCTACATGATACTACCCATATGGATCCTTACCATGACGACACTTCGGCACTTTTTGATCATTTGGGTGAGTTAGTTCATTCTCCTACATCCTACAATTCCATGTTTTGCAGCATTAGTCTCAATGAAGTATGGGTGAAAGGGTTCTTTTTTATGGTGCCACATGAGGAGTATGGAACTCCTAGATTTACTTTTTATGATGACATGGTTGGAGCACACTCTTATTCACATTTGCAGCAACATACTTTGTTACTTTATGATGATGCACATCTACATGGATGCACCTATTATATGCATTTGAGTCACTTGAAGACTCATGGTTTTTCTTGCTCAACACTTGGTTCATTTGATGTTGGAGGGATTTCATCCAACAATGGGGTCAATAGATTTATGATTGGAGAAATTTTTTGTTGCCAACCACATACTTTGTTATATATTTACGATTCTATCATTCATGGATGTATGGGTGAGACTTCTTTGAGACATTTGAAGTCTCCTTGTTTTTTTTGCTCATTATTTGGTTCAGATTTGAGTGGAGATTCTTCATTCACTTCTTGGATGAAAGAATACATGGCTTAGTATTTTGATGCATATCACATCCTTTTGGAGCAACATTATAGGAGATGGTATCCTCACCTATGTCATCGAATCAAGTTTTATTGGTCACTTGAAGCTTGTATGCACTTGGCAAATGGTGGTCTACTTACTTGGAGGTATAAGCACTTTCATGATTTTTTGATGCGGCACCTCCTTGATGTACATTTTTATTATGTTGTTATGTACTTTGATGATATATATTATGTACTCATGATGTTTGGAAGAATGCATACAAGAAAATGGGATCCTGGAACTCTCTTTCCTAATGGTATGGGTTGAAAAGCACTCTTAATTGTTAGAGTGCAATACAAGAAATGGGACCCTGAGATAGTTTTTAGTCCCATTGATTTCAAATTTTTGGGGAAACAAGAAGTATGGGAGATGGATTTCCCGCTTAATAAAGTGATTTTAATCAGAGTAGTGCAGCAGCAAGCATGGTGGTTCCTCTCGAAAATCTTCATTGGAATATGTACATACTACAAGAAGTTTGTGAAGGGGTTCTCCAAGTTGACTTCTCCACTCACTGATTTGACTAAGAAGGATTACATATATGTGGTAGTGGATAGATTGACTAATTTTTCTCATTTCTTTGTTGTTACATCCTATTTTAGTGCTGCACAAGTGGCTGACCTTTTTTTCAAAGAAATCTTCAGATTGCATGGGCTCCACAAGAGCATTGTGAGTGATAGAGATGGTAGATTCATGAGTACTTTTTGGCAAGAACTTTTCAGATTAGTGGGCACTCAGTTGACTCCAAGTACAAGCTTCCATCCACAAACTAATGGACAAACAGAGAGGGTGAATAAATGGTTGGAAGGGTACCTCTGAAACTATGTGGGAGAACAACAAAAAGCTTGGACAAAATGGCTACACTTGGGTGAGTTTTGCTACAACACCACCTTTCACATGTCAATAGGGATGTCTCCTTTCAGAGCATTATATGGTTATGATTCACTTACATTTGTTGAATGATATTTGGCGATAGTAGAGCTCCAAAAGCTAAATATTGGGTGGAAGAAAGCCAAGAAATTTTAAAGCTTTTAAAAGACAATTTGCACGTTGACCAAAATCAGCAAAAACAATATGAAGATAAACATAGAGAGGAAAAGGCCTTTCAGGTTGATGATTTAGTGTATTTGAGGTTGCATCCATACAAACAAACATCTCTCAAAAGGAATGGAGTAGAAAAGATAAATCCAAGATACTATGGGCCCTACAAGGTAATTCAGAAGATTGGAGAAGTAGCATATGAGTTGGAACTTTCGGAAGGGAGTAAAATTCATAATGTATTTCATGTTTCTTGTCTCAATAAAGCTAGTGGTCAACAAATTGTCATTTCAGATACACTCCCTCCTTTGGATTATGAAGGACAACTCACACTTATTTTGGAAAAGGTTTTGAAGACAAGGGAGAGAAGATTGAGGAGCAGAACAATCAAAGAATACTTGGTGCAATGGAAGGATCTATGAAGTGAAGATGCCACATGGTAAGAGGAGAATATTTTGTAGAATCCAAATCTAAAATTGCTTAAGGACAAGCAATATTGGGTGGGGAGGACTGTAATGTCCCCATTCAAATAATTGCATAGCAGGAAAGTTCCATCAATCCTACTAGTTCCTTAGGTTGGGTGGAAACATTGAGAAGTTAATAAGGGAGCTAATAAATGGTGTTTAGAGATTAAAATGAATAAATATATATTTAATGGATTTAATTAAATGAATTCAAGTGAAAAATGGAATGGTTATGGAGAATGGAGACACATGGAGACTATGGGGCCCACTCAAGCTAGAATTCCTATGTTAAATGGCATCCTCCTCTTGCAATCTCGAATCTATGGGAAGCCTAATGTTTTTGGATGGAATATAAGGTTAATATACTTGTCCATATACTTCATAGGTCAAATTTGGGATGAATTGTAACTTACATGGGGAGAGGAAGAGCTAAATGAGAGTTTCATGGACACTTGGCTAGTTTCCCCTTACATTTATGACATCTTTGACACCAATGATGGAGATTCTATGATAGTTATGACACAAGTCAGATATGAAAGCTGACAGATGACATATCTGACATGTCAGGCCTGAATAGAGCATCTTAGAGGGTTCTCATGGGAGTTGGAGAAGGCTAAGAGGCTCCTACTTGAATTTGGGAGAAGAGGGAAGGTGAAGAGAGAGGCCACATGGCATAGCATGAGAAGCCACACCAATTCAACTTGGCTTTGGTTTATGGATGGATTTGGAACCTTAGAATACCAATAATGTTTATAAAATGCAGGGATCAGCCATGATAAGGACCTTTTTATCATTTTTGAAAGTTGTTATTGTGAAGAGAGAGAGCTAGTGGATGACTAGTTCATGCCTTAGCCAATTTCGAGGGTGAAAGATTCCCATCCTAGTTGGTGTTTGGAGAGGCCAATCAGGTCTTTAAAGGAGCTTCAATGGAGTCATAAGTTACAGGTGCAAGCTACAGCAGCTCATGGACATATCAAGTTCAGCTTGTTCCTCTTTTCATCTCAAGTTTTCTCACCATATTTCAGCTCTATGGAGTGAGGCACACTTGGTGAGCTATTCATCTCTTTGAGGGAGCTTCTTGTAACGTCCCCGACCCTCCGACCGGGAAAGAGGATGCTACTTTGCACCAACATACAGGAAACTAGCCCATACATAAAAATACTAAAATATAAAGCTTAAAACATAAAACATACTAAGATGCATAATCGTTCATATGTTGAAATATTGTAACATCGAAGAATATTCTATATGTATCTTTTTGTGGTCCCCGATGGTCCTACCGGGAGAACCACTTGTATTACTTTGTACTCCGATGCTTCTAGTCGGAAGAACTAATAAGAGTCATGAGGTAGTCCCCTCTAATTGTAAAGGTGGGTCATTAGCACCCCAGTGTGGTTAATTGAGCCTACATGTGTAACTCGAGCCTACATGATTAACTCTAGCCTACATGTCGGATTTAATTATTAAAGTGAACGGATGAATATAAATAGAGGTGTGGCGCTCCTCATTTGGAACACACACTCTCACTTATGTAGTGCATTAGTGGAGAAGAGAGAAGTAGCTGGAGAAGGAGGAGGATCAGGCTTTTATCTCCTTGTTGGTTTTATCTTTTATCTTTTGGGGCATTTATATTAAGGAAGCTTTTGTTGGGTTTTTCCCTTTAGGGTTTTCCTAGGATAAATCTGTGTTGTTCTTGTGATACTGTTTCTTTCAGTGATCATGTTTATATGATTTTGATATGAAAATGAAATGAAATACTGATGTTTTAGCTAAGCATATGAAATTTCAACATGGTATCAGAGCTAGCCTGAATAGGACAGCTTTCACAAGGTGAAATGGCCCTCTCTCTCTCCCTAGAATAAATTAGGGCTTTCTACAGAAGAGGAATTTTTGAGCGATCCCAACATAGGATTGCTCTCCTCATCAAAATCAAATCTTAGAGACCTAGATCAAGATTTTTGGTTGGGTGAAACTCCGGGAAAGTCAAACCCTAGTTTGACCCCGAGCTGGAAAAACCCTAAATACTAAAACTGATAAGTTTTGGTACATTCACTATATCTCGGGATTGGAAAAAGATTAGGAGCTGAAAATTGCAGATGTCGAAGATAAAATTATGCTGTACACTGTGTCCAAAATTCAGCCTCAGATTCGCTATATGCTAGGAGATATGATCCCTCCAAGTTGGGGTTCCATCCTCTTCCAAGATTCATCCCTAAACAGGACACCTGGGGAGAATTGCTATATATTGGGCTACAAAGGTCCAAATGAAATTTCAGAAGATGTTCTAGAAAGGGCACAGACTGTAACTTCTGTGGTCTGATTTTTAGACTTAGAAGATGAAAAAGTGACACATGGAAGTCCGTACAACTTCGCTATTCTGAATAGTCCTGTAAAAGGTCACCTTGGGAAAATGATCATAAGTCCCAATTGGTGAAACCAATTCTGATGAAACATGTGGTGTTGGAACAGGGGCATGCAAGGCTACCTCAATGCGAAGTTTTAGACACAGAGGAGCAGTAATTTTAGAGATAGCGCATAAACAGTATCAGGAATTTCTGCAGGATAAATTGGAAAACTAGGGCTTCCTGTTCCAGGAGCTTCCCTCCACTGTTTTCAGAAAAGGAGTACATTGGAAAGCTCAACTTGAAAAGATATATATTTCTATCCAATCAGATCTGAAAGATTCCAAGTTTTGAAAATTAGGGTTTCTCTGAAAAACCCTAAATCAGCCAACTCCGGAACCAGGATGGACACCTCAAATCGGTAAGATCTAATCTTTTGTTATTTCCATTTGAGGTTCTCATCAGCTTGATGATAAGCTTGGTGAATTTGACAACTTCCAAGCATGGAAGTATTTGATCTCTCTGAAGAAAATGAATTGGACACCTACATGAGTAGAGAGGTTCCAGTTCTAGAGGGAGATGAGGCTCAAAGCCTTACACCATAAGAACTTGGTCAAGGCCAAGAAGATCATTGTTGATTCAGTCATAGATCAACTTGTACCACAAGTGTCTTCCCTAAAGACACCGAAAGAGATGTTTGATTCCTTCACCAATATATTTGAAGTAAAGAACATACATCGGAAGATGACCTTAAGAAACAAATTGAAGAGGTAAAAGAAGAAGTGAATAATGCAAAAGTGGTGATAGCCAACTTGAATGGCCTCCCAGGATCATGGGATTCATTCATGTGAAGAATGTGTGCTAGAAGGAAGTGATTACTTTCAGCTGACTCTAGGAAGAAGAAGAAGCTCGACTCATAAGAAGAGAAGAAGAAGATGGGAGCAATCGAAGATCAAGCTCTCACCATTCAAAGAAGATCCCTCAAGCGATGAGGAATATGAAGAACACGATTATTGAAGAACCTCTTATCCATCTTATCTTTTGGATAAGAAATGATGATTTCATAAATGAAGAAGATGATGAAGCAGAATGATCAAGAAGGAGTCTACCCACGAAACAAATAAAAGATAAGTATTCAATTGTCATTTCATGATATTGTTTTGTTATGCATTTGATTATATTCGGTTGATGTGTGATGCATGATAGGTTATTTGCATTAATGAAAAGTATACTACTAATATGCATGTGATGGGTAAGTAGCTCATGGTGCTATACAACTCTCCATTGCTACTTATCTAGAATGAAACCTCTTTGCTGACATATTGGATTAGTGCACAATCTCAATGATGTCATGGTAGAGATGGAAGGCATCTACAAAGTTTTCATGAGATATGGATGAATGTTGTATTGGCTAAACAGTTGCATGATGCATAAGAATTTGTCGTTATGCATATGTTTTATGAAATAGTTCTAACCATGCAACTTGTGCATCTGAATTGTAGGAAAGGTCCTGTACAACCTCCTACAAGAAAAGAAGTATGAGACTTGTTCCGAAGAATAAGTGATGACAATTCAAGATTCACTCCAATAAACATGAATCTGAAGCTCCCAAGGTCAGAGACACCATGACGGAAGAAAGAGCTTCAAAGAGCAGTAGATCTACCTCAAAGGATGAAGACCACCATGGGTACAAGATATAAATCAAGATGAAGAAAAGAATGGTGATACTTCCAAACCAAATCAAGAGGCCTCGAACACACTATAGTTGTGTAACACAGTTAGGTGACATCTTTGGTGCTAACCTTTACAGCTATGAAAGAAGCTATATTCAAAGAGTAACAGTCGATCATGGGGAATGATGTCTACGATATGGTTTTGAGACATAAAGGGAAGTACATAGTATCTTCCATATGGATCTACAAGAACAAGTGTACACAGCAAGGTTCATGATTTGCCTCCGAAAGAATAGACTATGACATGACATACTCTATTGACCAGACCTACTAGAAGTATATATCAAGCATAGAACCACCTATACAGAATGAAGAGGGAAGATGATACTCCACTTCAGGGGGAGTGACTACAGAAGATATCTGAGTTCAACATGATGCAACATGATGGACAAATTCCTGATGGATCGAGACTTTACCAAGAGTAAAGTGGGTTCCAACCTTCAAGGTTGAATACAGAAGACTAGGATATGTTGATGACCTCACAAAATGAACTCATGGAAGATTCTATGATAAAATAATACTAGAATGATGTGTGGGACATAGCTATCAAACCAGAAGGAAAGAGTATAGTATCTTCCAAATGGATCTATAAAATAAAGCATGCAGCTAACGGAAGTATCAAGAAGTATAAAGCAAGATTTATGGCTAGAGGTTTCTATAAGAAAGAGGGAATTAATTCTGAAGAGACACTTACTCCAAGAAGAAAGGTACACTTTCTTCAAAACTATCATGGTAGTTGCTTTCATGATGAAGTAAAGACAATCCTTCCTTAATGGTATGATTGGGGAAAAGTTGTACATCGAATAGTCACAAGGATTTGAAGTTGAAGACATATGGACTCACGTATGAAAGTTGAAGAAGGCCCTCTATGGCCTGAAGCAAGCTCCCAGAGCTTAGTATGGAAGGATAGATAGTTTCCTAACGAAAGTTGATCCTAACCTTTATTTCAAGGTTATAGAAGATGAAGATGTCATACTATTATTGTATATGGATTATCTATTCCTGACAGGGAATGAGAAACAAGATTGTAGATTGCAAGAAGAAGCTCACTGGAGAATTTTAGATGAAAGGCCTTGGTCTAATGCTTTATTTCCTAGGTCTGGAAATATGAAGGAATCTTTCTCAATCAGGGAAAGTATGCAGTGCAAGTTTTGAAAAAGATTTGATATGTTTGAATGAAAAGCCATGGCCACACCCATGGATTCCAACCTAAAGTTGTTAGCTGATGACTCATCAGAGTTAGTGGATATGATTCAATACAGACAGATTATTGGGTCGTTGATGTACTTATCAAATACCAGACTAGACATTTTTTTTGATGTGAACACCTTAAGTCAATATCTAGTTCAACCTAGACGGGTTCACTTGGTAGCTGCAAAACATGTGATGAGATATTTGAAAGGGACTATAGAATTTGGTCTATACTATGATAATAGCCATGAGTATAGATTGTACGGTTATATAGATGTAGATTGGGATGAAAGTATCTGAGACAGAAAAAGCACATTAGGTGGATGTTATAGTCTGGGATTTGCTATGATTTCATGGTTTAGCAGAAAGCAATCCAGTGTTGTTCTGATCACAGCCGAAGCAGAATATATAGCAGCTTTCTCTGCTAGTTGTGAAGCCATATGGCTTCAAAAGCTGATGTCAGGATTATTCAACCTAGAGTTGGACACTACCATGATTCTATGTGACAACCAAAGTTGTATAAAGATGACAAATAACCCCATGTTCCACGATAGATCGAAGCACATAGAAATCATGTATTTCTACATTTGAGATATGATGCAGAAAGGAGCCATAAAGATCTAGTATGTGAGTACTGATGAACAAGTTGCTGATGTGTTGACAAAGCCTCTGTCTCGAGTAAAGTTCAAACACTTTCGAGACAAGCTTGGTGTGGTTCGGAAAGACCTTCCCTGAAAGGGGGAGTAGTGATGTTGTAGTGGGATTGTGTCATCCCTGGGCACTTGCCCGAAAGTGATCTGGGAACCTTGGTCCTCGAGAATGAAGAGGGATTGTATCATCCCAGGACATATGTCCATAAGTGATCCGGTGAATTTGGTACTCAAGAACGCGTGTTGATCTCGTAATTTCGAAAGGAAGGATCGTTGGTAGCTCCATAAAGACTTGATCCCGTAATTCCGAAAGGAACGATTGTCTGAGTTCCACAGATGTGTTGATCCCGTAATTCCGAAAGGAAGGATCATTGGTAGCTCCGTAAAGACTTGATCCCATAATTTCGAAAGGAAGGATCATTTGAGTTCCATAGATGTGTTGATCCCATAATTCCAAAAGGAAGGATCGTTGGTAACTCTGTAAAGACTTGATCCCGTAATTCCGAAAGGAAGGATCGTTTGAGTACCACAGATATGTTGATCCTGTAATTCCGAAAGGAAGGATCGTTGGTAACTCCATAAAGACCTAAATCCCGTAATTCTGAAAGGAAGGATCATCTGAGTACCACAAATGTGTTGATCCTGTAATTCCGAAAGGAGGGATCATGTTGATGTTTTGATGATGATGATGTTTTGATGATAATGATGTTTTGATGATGATGATATTTTGATGATGATGTTTCTAATCGAAAGATCAGAGTATGATGATGATGATTTTTCTGATCGAAAGGTCAAAGTGCTAAAGATGTTATTGCTTATCGAAAGGTCAAAGTGATAAAGATGTTGCTGATCGAAAGGTCAAAGTACTGAAGATGTTGCTGATCGAAAGGTCAAAGTGCTGAAGATGTTGTTGCTGATCGAAAGGTCAAAGTGTTGAAGATGTTGCTGATCGAAAGGTCAAAGTGCTGAAGATGTTACTGATCGAAAGGTCAAAGTGTTGAAGATGTTGCTGATAGAAAGGTCAAAGTGTTGAAGATGTTGTTGCTGATCGAAAGGTCAAAGTGCTGAAGATGTTGATGCCGATCAAAGAGTTGTTGTCATTGAAGATTGAAGACAAAGACTATATGATGTTGAAAAGATTCCAATGATTTATAGATGTGTTACCCTGATGATGTTGATGATGTCCTCTATCTCTCTCCTACCAATGTTGTTGTTGATGTTGTTGTAGAATACCCTTCTCATTAAGGGGGAGTGTTGAAATATTGTAACTTCGAAGAATATTCTATATGTATCATTTTGTGGTCTCCGATGGTCCTACCGGGAGAACCACTTGTATTACTTTGTACCTCGATGCTTCTAATCGGAAGAACTAATAAGATTCATGAGGTAGTCCCCTCTAATTGTAAAGGTGGGTCATTAGCACCCCAGTGTGGTTACTTGAGCCTACATGATTAAATCGAGCCTACATGTCGGATTTAATTATTAAAGTGAACGGATGAATATAAATAGAGGTGTGGCACTCCTCATTTGGAACACACACTCTCACTTGTGTAGCGCATTATTGGAGAAGAGAGAAGTAGCTGGAGAAGGAGGAGGATCATGATTTGATCTCCTTGTTGGTTTTATCTTTTATCTTTTGGGGCATCTATATTGAGGAAGCTTTTGCTGGGTTTTTCCCTTTAGGGTTTTCCCAGGATAAATCTGTGTAGTTCTTGTGATACTGTTTCTTTCAGTGATCCTGTTTATATGCTTTTGTTATGAAAATGAAATGAAATGTTGATGTTTTAGCTAAGCATATGAAATTTCAACATCATATACATAATAGAAGCAAAACAACATTCATTTGTATATAATTCAGTATTTAACATGTCCAAAATCATAATTCATTAACGTTAAATATGGTTGCAAAACAGATTAGTCAAGAATACTGATCTTATGTGAATTGTCCCACAACCAGCTACGTCGCTGCAACGTTCCACCCAACCATAGGCCCGTGTGCTCTTTAATCTCTCAACAATGCTACCACCCCCGAGCCGGGCATGATTTCCCCAAGGAATAAGGAACTAGAAAGCTTACACATAGCCAAGTATAACAACACCACAAGGATACACAGTTCAGGCAAGCCAACACAGTTGGGTTTATCAAGCGAACAACGGATCAGCCAAGCCAACAAAGTTGGGTTTATTAGGCCATCCAAGAGCTGGGAAAGGCTAAATGCTAAGCCGGTGAGCTCCTTGAAGAGCTAAGGACACCTACACCAACACTAGCCTGACTTCTAGGATACCCACACACACCCAACACAAGGAAATCAGTGCTTTCTCTGCTATGCAGTCCCTCAGGCCCTGACCTCCCTTCCAGTGCTATTCAGGGGTTGTGGAGAAGAAAGTCAGCCCTCTAGCTCTGTTTGTGTGGTTCCCAAATGCACCAGGTTTATCAAGCACATTAGGCCCTCATTCACCACTCCAATGCAGTCCAAGGACAAAACCACGGCGTGTATGTAGCAATCCAGCTATTAAAGCTTTAACAGGAGAAAAGAAACTCCCTAGATCGTTCTTGGACCTATCATGGAAAAAATGATCCCACAGCAGCCTACAACAACCAAAACACAAGGAGACCCAACTAACAATTGTGAGAAATAATAGCCAATGCACAAGAGGAGAAAACCACAGCAACGACTCACGATGAAGCAACAGAACATCGCACAGTCCAGACACAGCAACAACGTTGGAAAACAATGGTGGAGTAAAAGCGTAGGATCTATGCATGAGTAGGAGGATGAACAGATCCGCAGACTAACAACTCCATGAGAAAAGGAAGAACCAACCCCCAATCAATGAATCGCAGCTCCTTTTATCTCAGCTCTTGTGAGGGAAAATGAACAGCCCAACTTCCTGTGCGCGGGAGGGTGAACAGAGCGTCCCCTTCCTCCGGTTAGACGATTGGGAAGACCAACGATCCGTAGGAAACAAAACGGTCGTGATGGAGAGAGTGTGGTCGTGGAGAGAATGGGATCGTCGGCGTAGTGGTTTTCCTGCCAGCGTGAGGGTCAGCCTGGTGGAGTGTGCGTGTGGGCAAGGAGTGCTAGTCCTGCCACACTCCATTGCCAGCAATAACTGCCCCAACTAATCAACATAACATTTAAGGTGGTGGTTGGATGAGACAAGGGAAGGTGACACATGGATTTTCCCCCTTTGGCTCAAGGTTTAACATTCCCCCCCTCCTTATCCTTAGAAAATCATGCCCTTTTTAATTTGGTTGCAGTGAACATAGCTGGCTAGAGTTATTTAATTAAAATGCATAGTTACATGATGCCATAACTTAATATGTATGCCGCATATACCGATATACCATTGGTAACAGTTCTAATCACCGAAACATAACATAACCGAATCGATGGTGGGGCTTTGGCCTTTAGCTCCACACCATGATTATTTACCATATATATATATATATATTTAATGCATCGGGGTCAAAAACCGGGGATGTTACATTCCCCTCTTCCTTCAATAGCACTGCCCTCAGTGCTTTACAAAATTGAACAAAAATGCTACACTGGTATCGCCTCAGTGTTCCACAGAATTGAACAAAAATGGATGAGCCAATCGCATGGCATCCTCCAGCTCCCACGTGGCCTCTTCAGGTCTGTAGTGCTCCCATTGCACCTTTACCTGCCCTATGGCTCGGTTCTAGAGCATTGTGACCTTCTGGTCGAGGATACGCATTGGCTCGATTCAGAACTCTCCCTCAGGTTCCACCTGAATCACATCCCAATTTATCACATGGTCAAGATCATGTACATATTTCTTAAGCAAAGAAGCAGGAAAAACATTATGAGCTCTAGTACTAGTAGGCAATGCAAGTTTATATGCAACAGGCCCTATTCTTTCAAGCACTTCAAACGACCCACAATATCTCAGTGACAGTTTAGCACAATTTCCAAGCTTCAAGGAACTCTTCTTTGCCCTCACTCTGAGGTAAACATGATCCCCAACACTGAACTGTCTATTCATCCTATGCTTATCTGCATAGCTTTTCTATTTGTCCTGTGCTGCTTTCAGATTCTACCTGATCTTTTCAACCTCTTGCTCCATTTCCTTGAGCAATTCTGGTCCAAGCACAATCCTGTTCACTGGATTATCCCAAGTCACTGGTGTCCTACACCTTCTTCCATACAAAGCTTCATACGGAATCATCCCCAAGGATGCCTGCTGTCCATTGTTATAAGCAAACTCTACCAAGTGTAAGTAGTCTTCCCACTTGGTTGGTTTGTCCATCACATACATGTGAAGCATATCTTCAAGCACCTAGTTGACTCTCTCTGTCTGCCCATCTGTCTAAGGATGGTATGCAGTGCTGAAGTTTAGCTTTGTACCCAAATCTGCAAATAACCCCTTCCAGAGATTGGAAGTGAACTTGACATCTTTGTTAGAGACTATTGCCTTCAGCAATCCATGCAATTTGAAAATGTCCTTCATGAATATCTTTGCAATATCATCAGTCTTATGCGTAGACTTTACTGGTATAAAATGCGCTGCCCTTGTCAACTTGTCTACCACAACCATGATGGAATCATGTTGTCTCCAAGTCATCGGCAATCCTGTAATAAAATCCATGGAAATAACTTCCCATTTCCATTCTGGAACTGGAAAAGGCTACAACAAACCTGCTAGATGTTGATGCTCAACCTTTACTTGTTGACATTTCATGCACCTTGAAATGTATTCAGCCATATCCTTTTTCATTCCTGGCCAAAAGTATTTCTTTCTAGCTGTAGCAATTGTCTTCTGATATCCTGGGTGACCAGAATACGGGGCTTAATGGATTTCATCCATAACAACTCTCCTTAAATTTGCTACATTCGGAATATAAACTCCGCCTTTATAAGTAAGAAGTCCATCTTCTTCCAATTTATATCCCTCATACCTCTTCTCAAGACTTTGCTGTTGCAATTAGTCTTTTACCTGCTCGTACAATTCATCTCCAACAACATGATTAACAACCTGCTGCCTCAAATCTGATTGGCAAAGACTAAGAGATGCCATATGCATTTCTTGCATCTTCTTGCTAAGCGCATCAGCTACCTTATTTTCTTTCCCCTTTATGTGCTTGATTTCAAAATCAAACTCACATAAAAATTCAAACCATCTTGCTTGCCTAGCATTCAAAGCAGGCTGATCAAATAGATACTTCAGACCACAATGGTCTGTCCTAAGCTCAAATCTTCTACCCATCAAGTAATGCCTCTACATCTTGAGAGCATGTATTATGGCTGCAATCGCTAGATCACGAGTGGCATAGTTCTTCTCATGCTCCTTCAGCTTTCTTGACTCATAACATATCACGTGGTTGTCCTGCATAAGGACTCCTCCAAGCCCTTGTCCGCATGCATCGGTGCATACCACAAAATATTTCTCTGGATCTGCAACTTTTAATATTGGTGCACTGGTGAGAAGATTCTTCAAATTCTGGAAGCTTTCTTCACACCTCGATGTCCATTCAAACTTTATCCCCCTCTTTTGCAAAGAAGTGATGGCATGTGCAACTTTGGAGAATCCATCAATGAATCTCTTGTAGTATCTTGCAAGTCCCATAAAAGATCTTACATTTGTCACATTTCTTGGAGTAGGAAAATTCATAATGGCTTCAATCTTCTCAGGGTCCACAGATATACCCTCTTCTAAGATAATGTGACCCAAATACTGTATTCTATCTCTATAGAAGTCACACTTGATCAGTTTTGCATACAACTGATGTTCCCTAAGCAATTGCAATGTCAACCTCAAATGCTCTTCATGTTCTTCCTCATTCTTAGAGTAAACAAGAATGTCATCAAGGAATACAAGAACAAACTTGTCCAAATACTTATTGAAGACACTATTCATAAGGCACATAAATGTAGCTGGTGAATTGGTGAGACCAAATGGTACCACTACAAACTCATAATGCCCATACCTTGTTTTGAAGGTTGTCTTATGAATGTCTTCATTCTTGATTCTCACCTGATGGTAACCAGACCTCGCGTCAATATTGGAAAACACATTTTCTCCCCTCATTTGATCAAAGAGGTCATCAATCCTAGGCAAAGGATATTTTATTCTTCACAGTAACCTTGTTCAGCTACCTGTAATCAATACATAACTTGAGTGTACCATCTTTCTTCTTCACAAACAGAATCGGTGCTCCCCAAGGAGACACACTCGGTCGGATATACTTCTTTTCCAACAACTCTTGCAGTTGCATCTTCAACTCTAGAATCTCCGGTGTACTCATCTTGTAGGGTGTCTTGGACACTGGTGCCGCTCCCAGCACAAGTTCAATGGTGAAATCAATGTCCCTTTTTGGGGGAATCCCTGGAATCTCATCAGGAAACACATCCTTGGATTCCTGTAGCACCTAATAGTCCTCCAACCTAGGAGGTTCATCTCCTGTTGGTTCCAGAATATGAGCTGCATACAACTGGAAACCTTTCCTACAGAACTTCTTCAACTGCATTGTTGAAACCTGCCTTACTGAAATTACCTTTGGAATACCTTTCACCACTACTGGGTTTCCTTCTTCATCCATGCATTCAAAAGTCTTATTGTAACAGTCAAGCTTCACTCGGTGAGCTTCTAACCAATCCATTCCAATGAGAACATCATAGGAACCAAGCGGTAGAACATTCAGATCCACACAAGTGATCAATCCATTCTTAACCAATGGACATTTCTCTACCACTTCATTGACCTTTCTCTTAGTCCCAGTGGCTAGCTGAACTAACCAAGATTTTCTATGCTTTACCTTCTTAAAAGCACAAATCTCCACTACTCTAGGAGTAATGTAACTGTGAGTAGAACCAGGGTCAATCAAAATAGAAATAGATTGTTCAACAATCTTACCTACAACTTCAACCACAGTTGACTGGTGATCTACCTAAATTCTAGGGATGCCCTTGCTACTTGTCCCACTGTTTCTGCTTCCTGAATGTTATAAGCTGGCCTTGCACTTTCATTCTCAAGTGGACAATATCTGCGCAAGTGGGCTCCTTCACATTTCCAACATTTTAGTGGCCCTTTGTTCTATTGTGGTTCTTTAGGCCTTCCACCTATCATTCCCACTGGATTACTCGTCACTTGGGATGGCTGCTTCTACTGATTCTTGAATGTAGAAGGTTTGAAACCTTTATTTCTTTGATCAAACTTTTCATTCTTCTTGTCCTTCCATGCCTTATGGTAATCAGGTTTACCTTTGCTTTGCTCATAGCAATACTTAGCCTTCCTTATCGCTTCTTCAAGAGTTCTTGGTTCATAAAACTCAATTCTATCTTTGTAGGCTTGAGGCAATCCACTCAGAAAACGCTGAACCTTCACTTTTTCATCTCTGATGTACCAGACATACCTCAACAATTCCAAGAACTTATTGGCATATTCATCCATGGTTTGTTGTCCCAATCTCAACTCATGGAACTCCTTAATCTTGTCATCATAATACCTGTCAGAGAGGTATTTCTGCCTGAAATACTTCTTGAACTATTTCCACTTTAGTTTCCTCTCACTGATCCTCTTTACTTGCTTGAAGTGTTCCCACCAAATGGATGCCCTTCCATTCAGATTGAATATGGCAACTCTTGCCTTCATGTTTCCTGAATAATCCTGCACTTGAAAGTACTTCTTTATCCCAAGAAGCCAAGCTTCAGCCTCTTGTCCAGTCTTTATCTCACCATCAAATGTAGGAGGTTTAGCTTTCCTAAATTCACCTTGAGAGTGATCCCTATGGTGCCTTCTTCTTTTCCTTTTATGAGAAGATGAACTTGTATCTCCACTGGATTCTTCAGAATCAGATGAACCACTGGAAGTCCTTCTCCTCTTCCTAGTGCTGCTTTTACTGCCTTCGGGTCTTGATGTACCTCGTCCATAATCTATCATTCTCTGCAAGTCTGTCAAACTTTACAACATGGCAGCATTCAACTGATGCTGCTCTTCCTGGGCTTTAATCAAGCTTCTCATGGTGGCTGCAACCTCGGACGGTGTCTCCTGAAATCTTCTTCCATTAGACTCTATGTCATCATTTCCATTACGGACATTTTCTCCCATGGCATCTCCTGCACGCTCGTAAGAACCTCGAGCATCATATCCATCATGGGTTCTCATGACTGAACCACATCTTGTTTTACCACACTATTCTTCCTGGAATAATGCTCTTGGAAGTGGTCTATAATTCTGTAAATGTGTTAGTAGCAAACTGTTAGATGCATATCATCAATATAAATCAAAACTAATTACCTTCCTTAGGAGAAACATAATAATAATAGTTTTGCTTAAAACAAAAAATCTTCTTTTTTTCCTTTTTAGCCTTGTGACCACTGACAATCTGCTGAAATCCTACTGAAAGGCAGTTGAAAACTGCTTGAAAAATCACTGAGAACTTCTCTCAAAAACCCAAATCTCCTTTGGCCCAATTGGACCTCCTCCCAACTATCTTTCTGACACTTCGGTGGTCAAAACACCTAGCTCATCGGCGGTCTGTTCATTTATTTCTCTCCGGTGTTTCGGCGGGCAAATCGACTAAATTCCTGATCTGCATCGGCGAGAAAATTGACTGTTCATCGGGTCCTTTCTTCACTAACCTTTCGGTGTTTTGGCGGCTAGAACGTCAATTTTTCTCTGCTGTGTCAGCGGGTTGTTTGTCTACTATTCCGAGTTTTTATTGGTGATTCGTTGGTCTAATTTCATCCACCATATCGAGTCCATAATCATCTATCGCTCCGAACTTCATCAGCGATAACATAGACTAACCGCTGCGTTGGCAGTCGGGTGCTCTGCGCATCGGATGGTTAGTCCTTTCAGCTTTTGCAACGGCGGCCCACGATCTTTCTATATCTTCCGTAGCTCATGACTTTGTCGGCGGTTGGAGCGACTAGTCTCTTGTGGCATCAGCACTCGGATGCACTTCTCGTCGGGTGATTAGTTCTTTATGTGGCCTCGATGGCAGGTAGTAGAGTCACTATGGTCTCCACGAGGCACTCGTTGGTGGTTAGAGCAATGTTCATTACGACATTAGATGGATAGTTGACTAGGCAGCCGCAACTGTGGTTCAACTTCATTGAACCTTTTTCGATCGGCGATCCGACCCACTAATTCCTTCCAATGTTCATCGACGACCCGTACAACTAACATATCTCGATGGCCGATGATCTCGTGCCTTAGAGAATTTTTTGAAAATGTCCTGCCTTGTCTTCCACCGCATCGGCAACTTGATCCTCTAGGCATCGGCGATGCTATCAACTAATCATCGCTGATCGCCGATGATTTTATGACTTAGAAAAATTATTTCCAATTTTTTTTTCTTTAGTCTTCTCTTCTGCCGCTTCATCGGCTCAACCATCTCCTATTCTTCGCCGATCATTGACAGTCAAAACATCGAAGGTTCTTTCCGCTAAGTGGAGTTGGCATTTCGGCAGTCTTCGACTGATCTCCGCCAAAACTATGGCTCCCCCATCCTCTATCCTCCGCTGACAGCTGATGAACCTTAGCGAAATTGTGAAATTTTTCTGTCGACTATCCTCGATCGGGTGATCATCAAACTATTTCTTCCGCTGCGTTGGAGGAACTTCGCACTAAGTTCTCCGATGAGCTGACAATTCTGGCACTTAGAAATTTTTTGTGAATTTTCTTGTCATCACCCATTTCTCCTAGTTTCTTCTGGGTAGTAGGCAACCTGCTTCTGTTGACTGTTTCTCATGGCCCTTTGAGGCCCAAATGCTACAACATAAGCTTAGTCACTGCATCTTCATGGCCCATTTAGGCCCATGCTGCAACCAGAGCTCTGATACCGTTTTGTAACATCCCCGACCCTCCGATCGGGAAAGAGGATGCTACTTCACACCAACATACATGCAACTAGCCCCATGAACATGATCATACATAAAAATACTAAGATATAAAGCTTAAAACATAAAACATACTAAGATGCATAATCGTTCATATACATAAAGGAAGCAAACCAACATTCATTTGTATATAATTCAGCATTTAACATGTCCAACATCATAATTCATTAACGTTAAATATTATTGCAAAACAGATTAGTCAAGAATACTTATCTTATGTGAACTGTCCCGCAACCAGCTACGTTGCTGCAATGTTCCACCCAACCATAGGCCCGCGTTCTCTTTAATCTCTCAGCAACGCTGTCACCCCGAGTTGGGCATGATTTCCCCAAGGAATAAGGAACTAGCAGGCTTACACATGGCCAAGGATAACAACACCACAAGGATACACAGTTCATCCCAGCCAACACAGTTGGGTTTATCAGGTGAACAACGAATCAACCAAGCCAACAAAGTTGGGTTTATCAGGCCATCCAGAGCTAGGAAAGGATAAATTCTAAGCTGGTGATCTCCTTGAAGAGCTAAGGACACCTACACCAAAACTAGCCTGACTTCTAGGACACCCACACACACCCAACACAAGGAAACCAGTCCTTTCTCTGCTATGCAGTCCCTCAGGCCCTGACCTCCCTTCCAGTGCTATTCAGGGGTTGTGGAGAAGAAATCCATCCCTCTAGCTCTATTTGTGTGGTTCCCAAATGCACCAGGTTTATCAAGCAGATCAGGCCCTCATTCACCACTCCAATTCAGTCTGAGGACAAAACCACTGTGTGTATGCAGCAACCCAACTATTAAATCTTTAACAGGGGAAAAGCAACTCCCTGGATCGTTCTTGGCCCTATCGTGGCCAAAACGATCCCACAGCAGCCTACAGCAGCCAAAACACAATGGGACCCAACCAACGATTGTGAGAAACAACAGCTAATGAACAACAGGAGAAAACCACATCAACGGCTCACGATGAAGCAACAAAACGTCGCACACAAGTCGCACAGTCCAGACACAACAGCAACGTTGGAAAACAATGGTGGAGTAAAAGCGCAGGCTCTATGCATGAGCAGGAGGATGAACAGGTCCGCAGACTAACAACTCCGTGAGAAAAGGAAGAACCAACCCCCAATCAATGAATTGCAGCTCCTTTTATCTTAGCCCTCGTGAAGGAAAATGAACAACCCAACTTCCTGCACGCGGGAGGGTGAACAGAGCATCCCCTTCCTTCGGTTGGACGATTGGGAAGACCAATGATCCATAGGAAACCGAACGGTCACGATGGAGAGAGTGCGGTCATGGAGAGAATGGGATCATGGGCGTAGTGGTTTTCCTGCCAGTGTGAGGGTCATCCTGGTGGAGTGTGTGTGTGGGCAAGGAGTGACAGTCCTGCCACACTCCACTGCCAGCAATAACTACCCCAACTAATCAACAGAACATTTAAGGTGATGGTTGGATGAGAAAAGGGAAGGTGACACATGGATTTTCCCCCTTGGGCTCAAGGTTTAACATTCCCCCCATCCTTATCCTTAGAAAATCATGCCCTTTTCAATTTGATTGCAGTGAACATAGCTGGCTGGAGTTATTTAATTAAAATGCATAGTTACATGATGCCATAAATAAATATGTATGCTGCATATCCCAATATACCATCAGTAATAGTTCTAATCATCAAAACATAACATAACCGAATCGATGGTGGGGCTTTGGCCTTTAGTTCCACACCATGATTATTTACAATATATATATATATATATATATATATATCATGTATATTTAATGCATCGGGGTCAAAACCGGGGATGTTACACTTCTCTTGCTCCACTAATTTGTATTCTCATGTAAATGCTCTGCTCTTTAAGTTTAGAAATCTCTCAGGTTGAAAGGCCAAGCAATCTCTTGTATTATTGCTCAATAATGAAGAAACAATGCCATTTCCCCACTACCTTGTTGTAAACTCTTGTAATCTTGATGGATTCGAATGGATGTATAAAATATTGATGATTTATGAATGAATGGGCTGTCACTAAAGTATATTATGGGTTTCATGTTTAGTAACTAAGAATTTGTGGCCATTGGGTCTAATTTCATAGCAATTGGAGCAAACTACACCTCATTTCCCCAAGGGTCCAAAACTAATTTTTTTATATCTAATTGAAATAAGTGATAACATCCATGGGAGGTCGATTGGTCATGCATATGATTATTTGATAATGTCTTCTACACATCCCCTACTTCAATTTAGGAATTCAATTGGGTCTCTGCACATTTGGGAAGCCATTTCTACAACTTACCCCGGGGGGGATTTGAGCCCAAACCTGCTAGTAAAATCATCTATCTTGTTAAGAATTTAGTACAGACTTGCATAAGTGATTGGAGGGAAATAATACATAATTGAACATAATAATTAAGTTATTATATCATTCATACACCTCCTCTGAAGGTATGTGAGCAATTGGGCTGATTTGGAGACCAAGACACTAAAACTAGTCAAGAGCAAAAAATGTGAAAAAATTGGAGAATTGGGCATTTTGGTAAAAATTTAAAAAGGGACATTACAGCGTGCCCATCAATATATCAACATAATTTCCACCCCCAAGTTGGGCATGATTCCACAAGGCACTAGGGAAATAACAGGCTCACACATAGCCCAAAACCGAAACATCCACAATCAAGCCAACGCATTGTTGAGTTTCACAGATTGTCCAGCCAAGCCAATAAGAAATTGGGTTTTACAGGATGCTAAGGCAACTAACCAACAACACATGGATTCCTTGGAATTATCCAGCTAACCACACAGTCAACCCATTTAATAAAACATGGTCATACACAACTGTTGGATATGAACAAAATGTTCTTGGGAACCAAAATGAAAATGACAATTGGGGAAAACAACCCTGCATGAGAAAATACAATTTCAAGAATGTTCTTGGGCTTCACAGAGGTAAAAACGGCCTCATCAAACCCTCATATCGTATATCTGAACTCAAGAAAACATTTATGGCAACACGGGAGCAAAAACAACCTCCCCAAACCCACAGATCATGAAATCGTGGTTCCCTAACCACTAAGCAACACATCAACAACTTTTTGGGTATGGAAAAATGAGGAAGCAACATAAATTATGAGGGAAAAATGTACAACAAGATCCAACTGCTTGAGGGAGACAAAGACAACCCTAATAACACCAAAAACATGAATCCCTGCTGCCAATGCACTCAACAATATAAAAACAACTTCCCAGCCATGGGGAATAATGGAGAAACTACAGAAAATGTGAGGGAAGCTACCAACTTGCTCATAGGGCAAAAACGACCTCCTTAGACCCCAAAATCGTGGCCCCTTTCTTCCCATTTTCCTAGCAACACCCAAAACGCATTCTTGGCATGGAGAAGTGAAGAAAACGACAACCAAACCATGGAGGAGAGAGCTCAGTCTCTTCCTGCTGTGTGAGGGAGCCAAAACTCCATGAGGATGGGTGAGAAATGAAAGTCATGGGTGCATAATGGCTTGGGCATGCCTACCCAAGATTTTACTTGCCCCACAAGTCAAAAACACACTTTCCCAAAAATGGGTGACCTTTGAAATTCGAATTTGACCTCCATGCCTTTCCCATCCCAAGGAGATAAATTCTTCAAGCACTTTTAGGTGACTGGGCACAAAAAGAAAAAGAGGGTAGTTGAAACCTTTATGGGTTTTACCTTAGACATTTGGATTTTCCCCATAGGCTCAAGGTTTGAATAATTCCCCCTCCCTATTCCTTGTGAAATCATGCCCCCATCTCTTTAATGTTACGACGCATAGCTAGTTGTGGCATTTTTATTAATTTTCATTTTACATGATGTCTCAAAACACATTGTGCCTAGCTAGCACATAAACCATCGTCATTGATTTTAATTGTCGAAAGATAAAACACTAAACCCACGGTGGGGCCTTTTCCTTGAGCTCCACACCATTATTTAATACAATATTTACATCATATGCAATTTAATACCATGGGGTCAAAACTGGGGTATTACAATCCCAGGGTTTCCTTTCAAGGCTCCGTCAAATAACAGAGAACTACAATCAAGTTTCTTCCACTAGATTTTGAAATATTCAGAGCTCATTCTTAATTGTCAATTCTGAGATATGGGCCTTTTTGAGGGTTGGATCCAGGGGAGAGAGGAGTGGGGGACCAAAAAATCAAAAGCCAAAACTCTTTCCTCTGTTGTCAAGGGTTCCTTGTTGATGTTAACCATTCCCCTCATGGATAAATCCTCCACCCAGAGTGTCTTTGCAGAGGCTAGAACTTTGCCTAGACAATTGTTTTTCATCAAAGATCTCTTTATTTCTTGTTTCCATATATTCTAGGAGCTGTATTTTGGGAGAGCTTCCCATGCTCTTACAAAATTAGGTTTGTTAGAAAGGGATCCATGGTTGTAGTCTTTCCAGCAAGCAAAGAGATCATTCCAGTTTGTTGGTCAATTCAAAATGCAGATCTTTATAAGCTTGTTGCCATACATCTTGGGAAAACTTACACTCTATAAAGATATGTTTAAGAGATTCTTCTAATTCTTTACACAAAATACATCTCAAGGGACCTTCGATCCATCTTTTCCTCACTTTCTCTGTGGTTAGTGTTTTACGATGAGCAAGAGTAAAAAAGAAGGCATTGATTTTTGGCAGCCCGTCCTTACACCATACTTTGCTCCATTTCTTGTCCATGTTGTTGTTGTTTTGGAATTCGTCCACCGCATGATATCCCTCTTTTACAGCATAGGAGCCCGATATGCCCCAACCTCTTCTATCATCTAGGTTACGGTGTACTAGGGATGACCCGTGAAGCAAGGAAATAAGGGCGATGTAGTCTGGAAGTGTGTGATCCAGAATCTCCAGGTCAATCCATCCATCCCATCTTCCACGATTAGTCCAAAATGAGAGGTCATATAAGGTAGAGATATTTAAATGATCCATTTGTTGCTTGAGTTCTGAAAACGCTTGCAAGAAATTGGCAAGGGAAGCGGGTCCTAAGTTTTCTTTTCCAAACCTTTATCTATTTTCCACTTCTTGGGATCTAGTAGCGACGATCTTGTAATATATACATTGCCCTCTTACATAAATCCTAGATTGGAGTTCCATTTCTATCCTAGTTAATCTTATCCACGCATCTTCTTCTAGTACCATTCATATTTTTTTTGTTTGAAGAATCTCCTTCTACCACGCTTTTTTTCTAAATACAATTCTCCAAAGGATTATGGCTCCCAATGGTAAATTCATTTTATTTGGATCTCTTACTCCAACACCTTCACAAATTTTTTTCCTGCAAACTGTTTCCCAATTCACCAAGTGAATTTTTTTTAGGTTACTTGATTTTCCTCCTTGCCATAAAATCCTTCTGATTTCTCTAGTGACATCTTTCATTAATTTTTTAGAAGCTAAAGAGATCGAGCAGGAATAGATGGGGTAGGCAGAGAGAATGGAGTTGATGAGAACTAGCCTTCCAGCAGGATTAAGCCACCTTGTTCCCCAAGAGGTGATTTTATTTTTGATCTTGTCGGCTAACCCTTGCCAGTCGACATCCCATTTTTTCCCTTTGAAGATTGGGATCCCGAGGTAATTGAAATAGTTCCATGCTATGTTTCCTTCAAGCCTGAGGGTCATTTCTATCCTTGCTGTTAACACTCAGAATGTACCCAGGTTGCAAAGGTAAATCCCAAAGGTAACAGCAAAAAATCACTTTAGAAAGAAACTGGCTTTTCTTTCTAGAGAGGGATCTCTCAAATATAGATTTAACAAGGCTAGATATAAATCAACACTCGAAAATTATACAGATGGTTGAAACAATACACATAACCATTGGGAAATGGAGTCACATATACATAAAAATATCACAAAATCATATGCGCGAGATTTTATCAAAGGAAAGATAACCATTCAATCATAGTCGTTCATTTAGTTCATGTGGAACAAAAGAAATAATGAACAGTCCATCAATACAGAGCATCAAGAGATAAGTTCTATATCAAATTTAGCATAAACGTTTATAAAATATCTGAAACGATGATCAGAGCATAGCCAGTATGAATTCTAACCATTCAACACTAAGTTTCAGATATGAAGAAAACAAAATCGAGTGTAACACTGGAAAAGACAATCACAAAGGAGGAGAAACACAGACTGTAATGTAAATAGCGCAAGAATCTTTGATAATCCACACGCATCCAACTCTGTCATTCAGAAATATATGTCTTCAAAAAGAACATTCAACAACAAGATGGGTTCCAACCCCCATCACATAAAGTAAATGCAATTATATACATAAAATGATTTCTTCTTCCAAGAAGATTTATAACTGAATAACCTGCTTAATCAAAGCCTTGTAACTGTATTCCTAACTACTAGGAATAAACTACTTGCTTCGATCCTAACAGATCATTTAATTTAAATCAACTCGGTAACAAGGCCCATCCAAGCAGCTCCTCAGCACGCAACACCTGTTTTCATGAATGAAGGATGTACTTTGTCTTTCCAAATCTTTCTATGGCTCTCCATTGCTTCACGCTTGGAATATCATACTCAATCATTTCCCGAATAGACACCTCCAGCTCCATGTAGGCTTCATAAGACACAGTAGGCAACCCTCCCCTGATGATCAGAAATTTCTGTAATATTTCAAAATCCTCGGTCAGCTTATCTATGATGACCTTTCCCGTTAGCCCCTTTACCAAATCATCAAATTTAGAGTGATCCATATGGCTTTGCACCAACAGGCTGTGATAATGCTCTTGAGAAAACAGTCGTCCTTCCTCGTCCCAAAAGGAAGGAAGGCCATCTTCAAATAATTCTTTAAAAACTTGTCTGAAATCATTAATACGTGAGCTCATTTCATCAGCCTTGTCCTGCACTGTCTTCATTAGATGGTGTTTATGAATAAACCTTTTTTACCACAATACCATTGTCACTCTGTCTTTGACTCCTATATCTTGCAATTTTTGATATGTTAATGAATTTAAAAAATTTAATGCATTCTGAGCTATGCCAAGGGGTTTCCTCTCCATGGTTTCATTTACTAACTTCAGTCTTTGATTGGCCAAATTGACCAATATACTTTGATCATCAATGTAGTTCAAATAATGCCTGAACTTAGTAATTTCCACAGATAATGTATCCCAGATTATGTGCTTTTCTCCCTGGAGAGGGCCCTTTCCTGTGTTCCTTTCTTTCAATTCACTAAATTTCTTTTGTAATTGACTTTTATCTTGTAATATCTTATTCTTACTTTCAGTCACTTTGGCTAGCTCAGATTTGATTTTTTCATTTTCCTCTTTTAACTCTCTTATCTCTTCATCTTTTAAGCTGACTTGGGACTAGTAAGTCATCGGCAGAAAAATCATTTAATGTTTTTTCAATATTCACAATAGTTAAGTCCTCATCAGTGGGAGTTTGGCTCATTAGTTCCTCCATGATTTCTTTTTCTTCATTTTGATCCCTTTTCAGCCGTGAAATTTGTGCTATTAGCTCATTCCGCTCCGTTTCCCATTTGTCTCTTTCTTCTTGCAATTTCACGGTCTTACCTTTATACTCCATCATGTCCTAATGAATCATGTCCTTGTCCTCTTGTAATGCTAATAATTCGGATGATTGAACATGTTCTGTACTTGGGATCTTCAGCCTTTTCTTCAGTACCTGGAGGGCGTTGTCTTTTTCTTCTAGGAGTCTTCTAATGGCTTGGGTGCTACCTGATTCATTTCCTGAGCTTATGATATCTTCTTGCAGCTTTTTTATTTGAATGAAATTGGCCTTGTTCTCAACCTTCTCATGTTTTAACTGGACTTCCAATTTATCAACAAAAGTTTGTAACTTATTAATTCTTACCATAGCATGCAATAAATTGAATAAATAATGTCTCCCGTCTGTTTGTGTAACTGTATTTTATCTGGTACACTGATTTTGTCTAATCTCACTTCCATTTCTGACACTTTCTTATCACTCACCATAGCCAATTTAAAAGTATTTCTTCTTGAGTCTTGGGCAGAAATCAAGGAAGTCTTTGGATTATTTAGACTTCGCACCCGCGGGAGTAGATTCCTTGTTTCTTCTAGGGACTACTTTTGCTTCTCCATATAACTAGTCATGAGCTCTTCTTTAGACTTACAAACTGGGCCTGATTTTGTATTATCTACACTTTCAAAAGAAAATTGACTCACTTGTACAGATTTCGTGGGAACCAAAGCAACTCTTTTGAAATCATCTAAAATAACTTCACTTAAAATTTTATCCTCTTGAGACAACTTGCCCTTTTTATGGGGACTGTCTTCATCTAATTCCATACTTTCAACTTCCGAAAGACTTCTTTTAACCAAAATATTAGAACCATCTGTCATTTGAGATACTGCAACCGGTCTACTGCTTGTATTTTTATCAGATCCTGGAATTTCCATAAAGTGAAACAAATTGGCTACTTCATTCAGACCTTCAACAACTTGATGGTCAAATGGATTATTTTTATTCGCCTATTTTCTCAGAGAAATTATATGATAGGGATCATAATTGACCCTCTGATCCCTTTGAAACTCCATGCTTTCCAACAATTTCTCTACAAACACTAGAGCACCCTTATTTAAAAAAATAAAAGAACCAACTTTAAGAGGGAACTTGATATTGGAAGATTTCTTGAAGGCCCCAAAATGTTCCTCTTCTGCATGCAATCTCTGTCTCATATACTCCAATGAAAAAATCCTAGGAGTAAGGAAAGCAGGCAGTCTATAGGGTTCTCCATTAAAACCATATATTCTCAAAACTGTAGACTGCCTGCTTTCCTTACTCCTAGGATTTGCAAATTCAAACAGGTTGATTTGCTTGGGAAAATCTGAAGAGAATATGGTACTTAAGAACTACAATTCGGTGACATTCTAACATAGTAACATGTTCAGCAAATAAGTTTGAAACTTGAAAAACCTGACTTTTGGAAACTCACTCGATTGGAGATGTATAGCTTCTGCTAGATATTCGTCTAAACTGAAGACATGAACTGACTGAGACTCAGAACTAATTGAACTCATTTTTAATAAGAATCCCAAGATGACTTCATTGACATGACAATCATCATCTAGAACCAAGACCTGACAAACTAAAGACACAACTAATTGAACTTCATCCCTTAAAATGTGAACTTGATATGGTAGAAAGAGACCATCCAGTAACTGACCCTCGTTAAGAATGCCAGACAAGAATTTACAACGACCCTCAGTTTCACAATTTTTTTACACTTCAGCTAAAACAGACTCGTTTACAGATTCGCGACTATCGGGGTAATTGTCGGGCAAGTTCAGGTTTTCACGAATGGCCTTTGCATCAATTTTACACAGTATCCTAGACGTAGAATGACTTACAATAACTCTTTCAGAAGAAGAATAGTTAACTGCACACCACTCAGCAAACTCAGGAAAATGCAGGGTCTGCTCAATGGAAAAATGATACAAAAACGATTTACAAGCATTTAAAATGTCATTTCCCTACGAATTGTATCACCATAATCTTTCTTTGATAACATATACACTTCCCACAGACAAGAAAGGATCATATACTCCTCTATCCCTGTCAACCATGTATTCTTCTCTCTCGTCTGGAATTCGGTTAAACCCTTGCAAACCCTTCCCTCTATCCATAATACAGAAGAACAACGGCAATTCTACGGATGAAGTTCGAGTATTCGGGACTTACCTGCTACTGTAACCGCATATACTCGAGGCTGACTATTGAAGGGTGGCGAGCAAGCAGTCCTTTTCATTCGTCTGGCATAATAAAAAAAATAGGTTTTCAAACAAGTCAACTCCACTTATATAGAGGCTCATTCCGGAGGCTCCCTTCAACGATTTCCCCCAAACCATTTCTCTCCGCGGAATACACCACAAAATGCCACGTGTACCATGGTTTTGATTCCGCTACCACTTTTCATCTCCAACCATCGCGCAACTCCATCCTCCGGATCTGTTGATGACCGTCGATGTATTTGCACTTTATTTTCCAGCCATTGGATAAGCCTACATGTACCCATTCCGCTGAGCTCCTTCATTTTAACGAACGTGCAAGTTTACGGAGCGGACTTCATATTGATCGTAGATTTTGATGACTCAGCTTTATAATCGTTGATCTTCATATCTTGTTGATTGCCCCCATATGTCCTTATCCTCCACGCATCTTCATAAAGCGGACACATAATAAGCCGTCGATCTCCATTTCCTCGCTTTACACCGTTGGATCATGTGATAACTTCATTGCTTACGCGCCCTTTATCATACTTTACACTATTGTATTTAACCAAAGATTCAAGCAACCATTATTTCTTTTTACCATGGTCTCTTCGACCCTCTGGTAGGTAGAGGTGTTAACAACTGGCTCCATCTGGGGATGATATCATCCCTGTGAGGTATCAAAGAACTCGTAGACCAGGTGCCTGTCTTTAATCTTTTCATAATAACTTCCAGAAAACTTGTTTTTTGTTTTTTGTAGATATATTTTTAAGAAGGAATGGCATGCCTCCTAAATCTTAGGGCCTTCACTGCGGGCTTCAAAAACATTCAGCCTACCATCTGTATTGATTTGTAAGGAAAAATAAATATTTACAACCTATGATACAAATTTTACCTTCTTCCTTAGGAAAGGTAATGTTTCAGATACCTTCCATTAACAGGGTTACTATCCAGAGGAACCCCGTTTGGATATTCTAAAAGAAATGCATTTTGTCCTCTGTATCCAGCAACAACATAAGGACCTACCCACATATGATCAAATTTCCCATGTTTGTCTTCTTTAGGAGCATCCCATTTCAAGACCAAGTCATCAATTTGAAACTATTCTTCTTTGATTATCCTGTCAAAAGTATTTTTTATTTTTTCCTGATGTAACTGCACCTTGTCATAAGCCTTATTCCTTCGCTCTTCCAGCTCAATAATCTGATTTATCCTTCTTTGCATGTGATTTGGTTCTTCTTGCTGCTCTTGGAAATATCTCATAACTGGAACACCTAACGATGCTAGAAAAACAACTTCAGTTCCATACACCAATTGGAACCGAGACATGCCAATTGCCCTTTTGGTACTAATCCTGTCAGCCCATAGAGCATATTTGCGCTTGGTGTGCCATGATCTTTTATTATCTTCCAACAGCTTCCTGATGATCCTTACTAATCTTTTATTTGAAGATTCGGCTAACCCATTTCCTTGCGGAT
The DNA here is from genome assembly GCA_001517045.1 of Pseudotsuga menziesii. Taxonomy (NCBI): domain Eukaryota; kingdom Viridiplantae; phylum Streptophyta; class Pinopsida; order Pinales; family Pinaceae; genus Pseudotsuga; species Pseudotsuga menziesii. The sequence goes on from LPNX010425708.1 coordinate 360,459, forward strand.
AATAGGCAGTTGAATGATTGAGACTTATATGATATTTGTGACAGAAATCAATCATTTTCTTGGATTTAAAAGCAGCTGCATTGTCTGTTACTATTCTTTTGGGGCATCCGAATCGAGCCAATATGTTCTCCTCAAGAAATCCATGATTACAGTTTCAGTGGCTCTTCTGGTGGGAATCGATTCAATCCATTTTGTAAAATAATCCGTAGCCGTCAAAATCCATTTGTGTTGTCCTAACGAATTGGGGTTTATTTCACCAATAAAATCCAAACCCCACTGTTGGAAAGGAGCTTCTATCGTTATTGGATTTAAAGGAAGAGGAAGTACCTTTCTCTTACCATAAAAAATTTGGCATTGATGACATTTGTTGGTTTCTTTATATACATTTGAAAATAATGTTGGCCAATAATAACCTGCTCTTAGGATTTTATTTGCAGTCACCTTCCAAGAATGATGCCCTCCACAATCCCCCTTATGAAATTCTTTGACTGTATGTTGAGCTTCATTTTCTAAAAGACAGTTCAGTAACACACCTCCGGGGTCTTTCCAATAAAGATATTGATTTATAATACAAAATTTGGCAGCTTTCAATTTTATGGATCTGGCCTTTGACTTACCCAATCCAACTGGCGCTTGTAAATTTCGAAGGACGTAAACAATATCAGAATACCATGGAGATGCCACAAAATCAACCATTATTTCCACTTATGTATCTAATTGATTAAATTGGTGAGATTAGAAATTGATTTGTAAAGATTCGCAATTTGAATTTGTCATCATTTTTGCTAATCCTTGTCCCTTAACCAGCTTAGTAGGATTTATTTCTATGTCGTACTCCAGTAATGTAGCTATCCATTTTGCCCTTCTGCCTTCTGGATCAGATTGTGTCAAAATTCCTTTCACTGCAGCAGTTGGAACATGTGCAATTATATGTGAATGTAGAATATATACCCTGAAATCTTTCAATGCTTTGACTAAAGCATATGCTTATTTCTCCATGATGTCATATTTCAATTCTCCATCTCTCAACATCTTGCTAAAAAATGCTATGGGATGTTCTAAGTTCTCATCATTCTTCTGCAGTAAAACCACTGCAATAGTATACTCTGAAGCATACGAAAATACTAAAAAATCTTTGGTAAAATCTGGGCTAACCAACACAGGAGCATCTGAGATTGCTTTTTTGATTTCCCAAAAGGACTTCCTAGCTTCCGCATTCCATTTTATCTCATGACCCTTTTTCAACATATTTGTAATGTTCATTAAGATTTCAGCGAAACTTGGCACAAACCTTCTTAAAAAATTCACGTGTCCCAAAAATGACTGTATCTCCTTTTTACTCCTGGGTTCACCTACTTTCAAAATTGCATTCACCCTTTCAGGATCAATTTTTATTCCATCTTTAGATATTATATGGCCCAACAAATTTCCTTCTTCCAATGCAAAATTGGACTTCTTTGGATTCAATGATATACCAAACTTCCTACACTTCATGAAAACTTTCTCTAGATGATGTAGATGTTTTCTGTCAGATTCTGAATAGACTGTGATGTCATCCATGTAAATTACCACAAAATTCCCAATTTCTCCTGCAAAAGCAATGTCCATAGCTCGCTGGAAAGTAGCTCCTGCATTCATTAGGCCAAAAGGCATCTTTGCATACATAAAAATGCCCAAAGGTGTAGTAAATGCAGTTTTTTATTGATCTTTAGGTAACACTTTGATCTGATTATAGCCAGAAAAACCGTCCAACATTGAAATTCTCTCAGCTCCAACCACTTTCTGCAGTATATGATCCATCTTTGGAAAAGGATAATTATCCTTCATAGAGACTTTATTTAAATTGCGGAAATCTATACATAGTCTTATTTCTCCGTTCTTTTTTCTAATAGGAACCAGGTTTGCAACCCACTTTGAAAACCTTAGTGTTACAATGATCTTGGCATCAAATAAATTTTTAATTTCCTTCTCAATAATGGGGAGAAATTTAGGGTTTATCCTTCTGAGTTTATGTTTGAAAGGTTTCTCCCCAGGCTTTATAGGAGTTGTATGCTGTATTATAGATGTATCATACTCTTCAAGATCTTCATAACTCCAGGAAAATACATCTGTATATTTCTTCATTAAATTCACATATTTTTCTTTTTCTTTTTCAGGCAAATTCTTGGATAACTTTATAACCTTAGGATTCTCTTCAGTGCCAATATTTCTGTCTTCGACAGCATTCTCAACGGGCTTTACTTTAGGATTCTTAGCAACATCATTCCGATCAAAAAGATTTTCCAAAGGAATCAAACCTCTTGGTATGAAATTATTTTTTAATTGAATAATATCCTTTACTCCCAAAGTTCTTTTTAATTTTTTAGTGCCTTCCTTTTCTCTCTCAGGTTCTTCATCATCTTGAAAGGTCTCACCATCGTTATTTTCGGAGTCGATATGAGCATTTACAAATTCTCCTGATAGTTATAAAAATCTTCTGATCTGCATGTCATCTTCAAACACCTGCCAATATTTAGAATTATTGGGAATAGACGGTCTATTCACAATGTCGACCTGGTATTCTCTCTAACCAACAACAGAGGTTTTAAATTTTCCAGCAGCTACTGCTAAAGAATCTGCCACAATATTTTCATGTCTGGAGACTACCTGAATCGTATGCTCTGTAAAAAAGTTACCAATCATATCCCATACTTCATTTCTATAAGCCCTTATCCGGGGATGTCTGGTTTGATAACTGTCATTTACTTGGTTTATCACCAATTCTGCATCTCCTAAAACTTTTATCCTTTGCGCTCCCAAATCTTTTAAAGCATGCAACCCCAGTAATAAAGCTTCATATTCTGCTACATTATTGGTGCATTCAAATGTTAATTTATATGACAAAGCTTTGAAATCTCGAATAGGGTAAATTATATACACACCAGCTCCAACACCTATTTTTGCAGTAGATCCATCAAAGTACATAGTCCACAAACCTTCCCTTTTTTGTTTTGCCTCCAAAGCATCATGTTCCATCATCTCTTCTTTCTTATTTTCCTCAGACTTCCCCTGCAATGTGGCTTCTAAATCATATGGGACAGTATCATTAAATAAAATAGAAGACCCCAAATCAGTATCAACATCATATATATGATGAACTTCGGGTTTATCTTGACTGTTCACTACATAAGGAGTTTTTTTTTCACTATACAACCTTCTGCTCCCATCTTGAACATGAATTGTAGCATATGACATATCCATTTGTAAACTACCTTTCAACTTTGAAGTCCAAGATCTTGACAACAATACCCCAAACTTGGGTGGGATATCTGCTACTACCACATCCATGACTATAGTTTTAGATGGTAATTTATTTAGAGTTACCACCATATCCTTAATCAAACCAAGACATTTCACTCTTCTAGAGTCAAAAGAATACAAATCCTTATAGGGTCTTGTCACTTCTAATCCCAGGCTTTCAACTACTCCCTTAGGCATTAAATTATGTGATGCACCTGAGTCTAGCATAGCATTATGGACCACCATATCATGCACATTCAAACTCAAATAAAAAGGAGGGACTTCTTCATTTTCTAAATTTTCAACCTTTGACCCAAATGAAATAGTAAGATTATCATCATTCAACTCTAAAATATCAGATTGAAATTCTCCTTGACCTTTGACCATTTTTGTGATAATATTTCTATACTCATTGTTTTTCAACAAATCATTAAACGGAACATATATTTTTAACTTTGAAAGCTCATTTTGCAAGCTAAAATCAGAACCAACTCTTTCTACATCAATCGGGGCCACTTGCTTTATCCTTTTGTCTCTTTGTATTTCATTTTCAATTTCTTTATTTACAAAAGACTCTTTTTGCACTTCTTTCCCCTTTTCTACATTTAGGGAACTGGTGGAAGGTTGATTTGGACTTGCCTTACCTTGATTTATGAAAACTTCTTTGTTTCTCAATTTGATCTTCCTCTGTACATCATCCATAGCATGTAGATAACCCCTTTGATACTGTTCTGTTTCTTTCTCAAATTCTTCATTTCCACCTTCCTGTTCAAACATGCTATGTTCTTCTTCAGTAAGATATATCTCCGAATCTAGTTCTCCAAAAATATGAATCTCATTTTCGGCAGGATCTTCTTCATCAACGACATAATTCTTAGGAAATGGTGGATGAATTTGTTGTTCTTCTTGATTTCTTGGGTTTCTCATATCTCTCTGCCTATTTTGTGGAAGAACAGGAGGATTTGGTCTTCTAAAATTAGGGTTCCTGATTTGAGGATCGACTTGTTCCCTGTTGAACCCCCTATTATCCATAGTTAATCTGTCCATCAACTTTTCATTGTCTTTAACATCATTTCAAATTTAACATCAGTGGTAGAAGAAGAAGCGGAGGGTGAAATTTCTTCCTTTTTCCTCCTATCAATATCTCTATGTTTCATTTTTCCACTTGCCATCATATTTGCTTCCACTTCTAAAGCATCTGTAAACATCGCAGCAAGAGTTGCTGATTTTCTTTCTCTCAATGAGAATGAAAAATCATTGTCAAAGGCTCCAGCATAATGTAGTTTGGCAGCGGCTGTAGAAGGTTTTATTTCTTCCGGAATAGAATTATAAACCCTCATGAACCTACTGGAAAATTCATGGACAGATTCAAAGCCTCCTTTTTTGAGACTATTATACCGAGACAAGAGCTGTAAAGGATTCTGTTTATCATCCCACCTATCTAGAAATGCATTCTAAAAAGCCTGAAAATTCATTATAGACCCATTTGGAAAATATTTAAACCACTTCTTTGCCTCTCCTGATAAACTTTGAGCGAATAACCGCATTTTAACATCTGCATAATCAACTTCTTCTAAGTCGATGAAATCTTCAAACTTAGCAACATGTTGCTTTGTGGTTATGTCACCTTCTCCATCAAATAAAGAAATTCTTTGGGAATAATTCTGAGGGAGGTCATGTATTAAAGCAGGCAAACGCAAGGGAGCAAATCTAGCTGCCATTGGTCTAGGTGGGTTCAAAGGAACTGGAGACTTTTGAGTATTTTGGACAGCAAACGTTTCAACTTTCGTAGTTTGTTGTAAATCTCTCCAGAGGGAATCCAACAAATAAGATTCTAATATACGAGAATTAAATTCGGTATTCTTAAGATCAGACTCAGATTTAGTTTTCAACAAACTCCTTCCAACATTAACTTCCCATTCTGGATCAATAGGAGAATCTTGAGAAGATGATGCACCAAACAAAGGAAAACCTATTTTTTCTTTATCTTTTTTCTTAAATAACCTTTTCGAATTTTCCAAACACTTTAAAATTTCAGTATCAGAATTACCTCGTGTGTGTCTTCTCGAAGCCAGAATGACTCCTTCAGATTTGAAAAGTTTTACAATGGAATCGCCAGGGCAAATATACAACCTTTTCTACTGACAAAAATTCCTGTTTGCCCACATAAATATTTCTTCAAACTTTGTCGTTCTCCCCAGGGAAGATGTGCACTTTCGTTCCCCGGCAACGGCGCCAATTTGTTAACACTCAGAATGTACCCAAGTAGCAAAGGTAAATCCCAAAGGTAACAACAAAAAACCACTTCAGAAAGAAACTGGCTTTTCTTTCCAGAGAGGGATCTCTCAAATATAGATTTAACAAGGCCAGATATAAATCAACACTCGAAAATTATACAGATGGTTGAAACAATACACATAACCATTGGGCAATGGAGTCACATATACATAAAAATATCACAAAATCATATGCGTGAGATTTTATCAAAGGCAAGATAACCATTCAATCACAGTCGTTCATTTAGTTCAAGTGGAACAGAAGAAATAATGAACAATCCATCAATACAGAGCATCAAGAGATGAGTTCTATATCAACTTTAGCAGAAACGTTTATAAAATATCTGAAACGATGATCAGAGCATAACCAGTATGAATTCTAACCATTCAACACTAAGTTTCAGATATGAAGAAAACAAAATCGAGTGTAACACTGGAAAAGACAATCACAAAGGAGGAGAAACACAGACTGTAATGTAAATAGCGCAAGAATCTCTGATAATCCACATGCATCCAACTTTGTCATTCAAACATATATGTCTTCAAAAAAAACATTCAACAACAAGATGGGTTCCAACCCCCATCACATAAAGTAAATGCAATTATATACATAAAATGATTTCTTCTTCCAAGAAGATTTATAACTGAATAACCTGCTTAATCAAAGTATTGTAACTGTATTCCTAACTACTAGGAATAAACTACTTGCTTCGATCCTAACAGATCATTTAATTTAAATCAACTCGGTAACAATGCCCGTCCAAGTAGCTCCTCAGCGCGCAACACCTGTTTTCATGAATGAAGGATGTACTTTGTCTTTCCAAATCTTTCTATGGCTCTCCATTGCTCCGCGCTTGGAATATCATACTCAATCATTTCCCGAATAGACACCTCCAGCTCCATGTAGGCTTCATAAGACATAGTAGGCAACCCTCCCCTGATGATCAGAAATTTATGTAATATTTCAAAATCCTCGGTCAGCTTATCTATGATGACCTTTCCCGTTAGCCCCTTTACCAAATCATCAAATTTAAAGTGATCCATACGGCTTTGCACCAACAGGCTGTGATAATGCTCTTGAGAAAACAGTCATCCTTCCTCGTCCCAAAAGGAAGGAAGGGCATCTTCAAATAATTCTTTAAAAACTTGTCTGAAATCATTAATACGTGAGCTCATTTCATCAGCCTTGTCCTGAACTGTTTTTATTAGATTGTGTTTATGAATAAACCTTTTTGACCATAGTACCATTGTCACTCTGTCTTTGACTCCTATATCTTGCAATTTTTGATATGTTAATGAATTTAAAAAATTTAATGCATTCTGAGCTGTGCCAAGGGGTTTCCTCTCCGTGGTTTCATTTACTAACTTCCGTCTTTGATTGGCCAAATTGACCAATATACTTTGATCATCAATGTAGTTCAAATAATGCCTGAACTTAGTAATTTCCACGGATAATGTATCCCAGATTATGTATTTAGCTCCCTGGAGAGGGCCCTTTCCTGTGTTCCTTTCTTTCAATTCACTAAATTTCTTCTGTAATTGACTTTTATCTTGTAATATCTTATTCTTACTTTCAGTCACTTTGGCTAGCTCAGATTTGATTTTTTCATTTTCCTCTTTTAACTCTCTTATCTCTTCATCTTTTAAGCTGACTTGGGACATGGGCACTAGTAAGTCATCGAAAGAAAAATCATTTAATGGTTTTTCAATATTCACAATAGTTAAGTCCTCATCAGTGGGAGTTTGGCTCATTAGTTCCTCCATGATTTATTTTTCTTCATTTTGATCCCTTTTCAGCCGTGAAATTTGTGCTATTAGCTCATTTCGCTCCGTTTCCCATTTGTCTCTTTCTTCTTGCAATTTCACGGTCTTACCTTTATACTCCATCATGTCCTGATGAATCCTATCCTTCTCCTCTTGTAATGCTAATAATTCAGATGATTGAACATGTTCTGTACTTGGGATCTTTAGCCTTTTCTTCAGTACCTGGAGGGCATTGTCTTTTTCTTCTAGGAGTCTTCTAATGGCCTGGGTGCTACCTGATTCGTTTCCTGAGCTTATGATATCTGCTTGCAGAATGAAATTGGCCTTGTTCTCAACCTTCTCATGTTTTAACTGGACTTCCAATTTATCAACCAAAGTTTGTAACTTATTAATTCTTACCATAGCATGCAATAAATCTGAATAAATAATGTCTCCCGTCTGTTTGTGTAACTATATTTTATCTGGTACACTGATTTTGTCTAATCTCACTTCCATTTCTGACACTTTCTTATCACTCACCATAGCCAATTTAAAAGTATTTCTTTCTGAGTCCCGGGCAAAAATCAAGGAAGTCTTTGGATTATTTAGACTTTGCACCCACGGGAGTAGATTCCTTGTTTCTTCTAGGGACTGCTTTTGCTTCTCCATATAACTAGTAATGAGCTCTTCTTTAGACTTACAAACTGGGCCTGATTCTGTATTATCTACACTTTCAAAAGAAAATTGACTCACCTATACAGATTTCGTGGGAACCAAAGCAACTCTTTTGAAATCATCTAAAATAACTTCACTTAAAATTTTATCCTCTTGAGACAACTTGGCCTTTTTATGGGGACTGTCTTCATCTACTTCCATACTTTCAACTTCCGAAAGACTTCTTTTAACCAAAATATTAGAACCATCTGTCATTTGAGATACTACAACCGGTCTACTGCTTGTATTTTTATCAGATCCTAGAATTTCCATAAAGTGAAACAAATTGGCTACTTCATTTAGACCTTCAACAACTTGATGGTCAAATGGCTTATTTTTATTCTCCTATTTTCTCAGGGAGATTATATGATAGGGATCATAATTGACCCTCTGATCCCTTTGAAACTCCATGCTTTCCAACAATTTCTCTACAAACACCAGAGCACCCTTTAAAAAATAAAAAAAAGAACCAACTTTAAGAGGGAACTTGATATTGGAAGATTTCTTGAAGGCCCCAAAATGTTCCTCTTCTGCATGCAATCTCTATCTCATATACTCCAATGCAAAAATCCTGGGAGTAAGGAAAGCAGGAAGTCTATAGGGTTCTCTAGTAAAACCATATATTCTCAAAACTGTAAAATATTTCTATAGGAACCAATCTCCAATCCTATCATCAGGTGAAGACTGCATCATGCTTTTCATTTCTTACAATACTCAGGGTAACACTTCATCAAACAACATCCTATATATTTCTGACATGATGGAATTTGCAAATTCAAATAGGTTGATTTGCTTGGGCAAATCTGAAGAGAATATGGTACTTAAGAACTGCAATTCGGTGACATTCGAACATAGTAACATGTTCAGCAAATAAGTTTGAAACTTGAAAAACCTGACTTTTGAAAACTCACTCAATTGGAGATGTATAGCTTCTACTAGATATTCGTCTAAACTGAAGACATGAACTGACTGAGACTCCGAACTAATTGAACTCATTTTTAATAAGAAGCCCAAGATGACTTTATTGACATGACAATCATCATCTAGACCGAAGACCTGACCGACTAAAGACACAACTAATTGAGCTTCATCCCTTAAAATGCGAACATGATACGGCAGAAAGAGACCATCCAGTAACTGATCCTCGTTAAGAATGCCAGATAAGAATTTACAACGAACCTCAGTTTCACAATTTTTGTACACTTCAGCTAAAACAGACTCGTTTACAGACTCACGACTATCGGGGTAATTGTCGGGCAAGTTCAGGTTTTCACGGATGGCCTTTGCATCAATTTTACACAGTATCCTAGACGTAGAATGAATTACAATAACTCTTTCAGAAGAAGAATAGTTAACTGCACACCACTCGGCAAACTCGGGAAAATGCAGGGTCTGCTCAATGGCAAAATGATACAAAAACGATTTACAAGCATTTAAAATGTCATTTCCCTTCGAATTGTATCGCCATAATCTTTCTTTGATAACAGATACACTTCCCACAGACAAGAAAGGATCATATACTCCTCTATCCCTATCAACCATGTATTCTTCTCTCTCGTCTGGAATTCGGTTAAACCCTTACAAACCCTTCCCTCTATCCATAATACAGAAGAACAACGGTAATTCTGCGGATGAAGTTTGAGTATTCGGGACTTACCTACTACTGTAACCGCATATACTCGAGGTTGACTATTGAAGGGTGGCGAGCAAGAAATCCTTTTCATTCGTCTGGCATAATAAAAAAATAGTTTTTCAAACAAGTCAACTCCACTTATATAGAGGCTCATTTTGGAGGCTCCCTTCAACGGTTTCCCCCAAACCATTTCTCTCCGCAGAATACACCACAAACTGCCACATGTACCGCGGTTTTGATTCCGCTACCACTTTTCATCTCCAACCATCGCGCAACTCCATCCTCCGGATCTGTTGATGACCGTTGGTGTATTTGCACTTTATTTTCCAGCCGTTGGATAAGCCTACACGTACCCATTTCGCTGAGCTCCTTCGTTTTAACGAACATGCAAGTTTACGGAGAGGACTTCATATTGATCGTAGATTTCGATGACTTAGCTTTATAACCGTTGATCTTTGTATCTTGTTGACTGTCCCCGTATGTCCTTATCCTCCGCGCATCTTCATAAAGCGGACACATAATAAGCCATCAATCTCCATTTCCTCGCTTTACACCATTGGATCATGTGATAACTTCATTGCTTACGCCCTTTAACATACTTTTACACCATTGTATTTAACCAAAGTTTCAAGCAACCATTATTTCTCTTTACCATGGTCTCTTCGACCTTCTGCTAGGTAGAGGTGTTAACACTTGCCAAAGTCCTAAGGGGGCATTTCCATCTGTAAGCTTTTGACTTAGTAGAATTTATTTTGTCATCGGATGCTTTTAGGAAGGTAGATAAGGCACACTTGAATCTCTCTGCAATGATAGAAGACACACCCCCGAGCATAATGGTGTCGTCAGAAAATTGCGCATGATTGACAACTTTAACTCTTCTCGCTATCTTCAATTCTTTTAAATCACCGGACTCTTGCAAATGTTGAAGCTTCCTGCTCCTTGATTTAGCCACCCAGAGGTAAAGGAAGGGGTACATAGGGAAACCTTAATGAAGACCCCTGGTAGCTTGGAAGAACTTAGTAGGTTTTCCATTTACTAACGGAGCGATACAAGGACTATTGATACAAGCTTTGACCCATCTAACAAACCGTTTGGAAAAACCAAATTTGGACATGATTTCAAAGAGAAAAAAATTACAGTGTCAAATGCATTAGCCATGTCTAGTTTAATAACCATACCTTGTTGCTTTCTTTCCATGCTGGAATAGATAGCTTCCTGAACGATAATAATATTGTCGAGTATCTGATTCCCAACTATAAAACCTCCATGTGAGTCTGAGATGAGATGACCCATGATGCTTTTCATTCTAGTGGCCAAGATTTTCGAAAGGATCTTATACGAGGTGTTGCATAAGGAAATTGGCCTAAATCAATCAAGTGATAAAGGGGTTTTTTCTTTTGGAATTAATGTTAGGAAGGATGAGTTAGTGGCCCCACCGATCTTGTCTTTTTTCCTTGTCCAATTTAACATTATTTTCAGGTCTTCTTTTATAATGTCCCACGCTGCTCTATAGAAATTTATGGTAAAACCGTATGGTCCAGGCGCTTTATCAGTGTGAAGGGGCCATATTGCATTTTTTATTATTATCTCATATTCCATAATAGGTTTTGATAGCTTTTGTTCTCTAAATCGTTGATGAGAGAGGGTATTCCATAAAGGAGGTTGACTTGTGCTTCCAGATCAGTCTCATCGTTGTCAGAATATAGCTCTCGAAAATGATTGAAGGTGTGATGTTTTATTTACTCCTGCCCTGCAATCTTATTCCCATTTTTATCTTGCGGGTCCTTTATGGCATTGAAACTATGTCAAGCCTTGGTTTGCTTATGGAAATACTACGTGTTTCTATCTCCTCCTTTTAGCCATAACTGTTTGGACTTTAATCTCCATACTTCCTCCTCCTGCCTTGCAGTGTTAAATATTTTCATATTCAACTCCTTTTCCTGGCTAAAAAACGTAGAAGTCACCTCATCATTTTCCATACGGGAATGAAGAGCGGTTAGATCGGTTTGAAATTTAATTTTGAGATGACTTGGATTCTTAAAAACGACTTTGACCCAAGACTTAACAGAAGAGCACACAGATCTGAGTTTTGATTTCCAAATAAATTTGGGCGATCTGAAGCAATGAAGGTTCCACGCATTTTGAATTAAATAAAAAAATTCATCTTGCAACTAGATCGGATTAAAATGAAATGGAATGGCCCCAAGATTTACCGGTGGGGATAAAGTCAAGGAGATAGGCTTGTGATCGAAGACTACTGAAGGGAGGGAAAGAGAGGCTCGGAGGAGATCTTTTTGAAGGAATACATAAATTACCAAGAATCTATCCAATCTTGCTGCAATATGACCTATTTCAGTTCTTATGTTGCTCTAAGTGCACTTCTCGTTCTTCAAAGGAATATCCAGAAAGTCCAGATCTAAAATCAAATCCTTCATCTTCTCACCAAATTGATCCTTGAACTTTGTTCCTCCACATTTTTTTTTTCTGGTTGCGACTGAGTGGTATTGAAGTCCCCAACAATAATAAGGTCCTTTCCTCGCAAGTCCTCTTTGAGCTTAAAAACATCTTCCCAAAATATTATCTTGTCCCTATAATGCATTGGCCCATAATCAATACAAATGTATAGTGAAATTGAATCATCATTTCCCTGGATTTCTGTTAGGAGCCAATGATGGCTTTCCCTAATTGATTTTTGAAAATTTGCTTGAAATTAAGGTGGCTATTCCCTAGTCACTTCTTTGGAGCTTATGGATTTACCTTGGCAATTTTTCCAGAAAAGACGTGAGGGTGCCATAGCCTCCACGTCTGACATTTTTTACTCTTGGATTAGCAATATTTTTGGCCTCTTGTATTTTATTATGTCTTTTATTGCTTCTACTTTGCTTGAGCCTCCCAAAGCCCTGCAGTTCCAAGAGACGACTTTCATTTTTTCTTGAGTGATTGAGATCTTGCTTGGGATCTGCCATCCATTTTTGTCCCTCTTAGGTTTTTAGGATACTGGAGAAGTTTTGTTTCCTCTAGGCTTTGTTGTCTTCCTAGTTCTCGCTCTCTTTTTGCTTCATGTTCTCTATGTCACCTTTGCGACTTTCTTCCTCTTGTGTTCGGTTGCAGAACTACATCATGCAATTCCTGAGAGCCTTGTGAAGGAGATTGTTCTGGGGTGAAACCCTGCGGTGTGACTTTGTTATGTTTTACCATCTCTTCCCAAGAGGTGGGGGCGACGTGGAAGCCACCAAATCCCTAAAGGATTCATCTAAAATGTGTCGACATTCCTCCGAACTCGGGTCCATTTGAGAAGCTGCCCTCGAAGAGGGCCAAGAATACCAAACCCTAGCTTAGCAGTTACCTTGATCGATCATTGATACCGATCTTCTTTCAAGGCTTCGTAGAACTTGGATTGTGGCATTTTCCTACTACTAAAATTCGAGGGTCGAGCTTGTGTTGTGCGCTCACCAGTAAATATTAGCTCTACCCTAACCGGCCTATCGTAACAAGTTATTTCTTAGTTAATAAAATGTCAAGTGCTCATTTATTCTTCCACCTCTTTATTAATCATATCACTTTCATTGATAATGTAAAGTGTACCTCCAATGTGTCCTACTTACATAGTTTATATATGTGCCAACCATAAAAGTTTACATCCAATCCTTCTTACATAGTTTATATATGTGTCAACCATAAGGTAAAATGGGCCTTTATTTTTTTACCAATTTACTAACCTTATTTACATAATTATATTTGCATATTCTTTAAATACATTATATGGAGATGTCCCTTGAATATCCCTTAATTACATTATAAGGATAGGTCCATATACTATGAAGTAGTTTATACAAGTATACTAACTTTATACTTCTTACTTTTTTCTTTTCTTTTTTATGTCCTCCTTTTCTAATGCTATCTTGTAATTTATGCATTGAGTATAGATGTATGCCATTTTTACAAAGTCATAAATAAGGGTGCATTGAGTATAATGGTAAGATAAGTCACTTTTACAAACAAATGTTGTTGTAAGGCAACTTAGTTTCTGTTTAAATAAAAAAAGATAAATAACTAAATTGCTTTATTTTTGGAATGTTAAATTATATTTATGTTTTGGCATTGACATTCATCTAATACTCATTTTAAAATTCATTATGAAGTAATGATCCAATATAATTAAATGTAAATTTAGATACATATTTAAAGCATATTAACTATTTTATGATTTCTTTCATTTTAATAATATATTATTTTTTAAGAATAATGTAATAAACTATCATATATACGTTTATATATTAGAATAAACAGTTTAACAATGAAAATGATAACTTATTTATGATAACTTTAAAGCTTATTTGTATGATAATATAGAAATATTTTAATATAAAAAATTATAAAGAAAATAAATATAAAACTTTTAGTCTAAAATAAAATTTTAGTAGTTTATTCTAACATATTATTTTTATAACATGTTGTACAATTGAAATATTTTTTTTAATCTAAATTATCTTGAGTTAAATTTTCAAAAAGAAATACTTATAAATAATATATTAATGCTTAATAATAATATAATAAATTTTAATTATACATCACTTATATAGGTAACAAATAGTTAAACAATTTTAAATATTAAATATATATAATTCTAATATGTTAAAAGAGAAAATTATATTGGTTTAAAAAATGACAATTTATAAAAATAATAGCTTATTTATATTAATTTTGAATCTAGAATGTATGTTAGTTAGTTATACATATTATTTTTATAACATGTTGTACAATTGGAGTTAGTTTTCTTTTATAACCTAAATTATCTTTAGTTAAACTCCCCAAAAAATTACTAATAAAATTAACTACCCAAAAAATTACTTATAAAATTATTTTTTTAGTGAATGTTACAATATAGATCACATTGTTTTTTTTCCTTTATTTAGATCATATCGGGCTAAAACCACACTAATTGAAAATGAGACATTTTATACATCGAGATCGGTTGTGTGAATTTTGTAAGCCCTTACAACCTCTGGAATGCAATTTGAGGTGAATTCACAACCATGCAATGCAATTTGAAGTGAAATTGGTGAGGGCTCAAAACCCATGCAATGTAATTTGAAAAATCTTAATGAAGAATAACTCTACTTTAATGTGAATGATGTGTGTGAGGAGAATAGCATTGGTGGCACTAATTAGTGCAATCCATGAAATATTGTAAACCTGTAACCTATAAAATATGAACAAATTCTAGCAACCTATACCCTCAAAAACTAGCAAAAACCATGTAACATCATGAACAAATTCTAGCAACCTATACCATCGAGAACTTGCAGAAACCATGTAACATTATGTTTGTTATGAAGCCGTGATGCATGAGAAGCAATGAGTTATAGATGATGAGATGAACTTGATTGGAGCAAAGAGAGAATTCTTTCAAAGAAAATTTTCAGTTCATTATTTACAACGCAACATGGTACATAGATTCCATATGGGCGAGTAGCGAGATGAAGCGTTCCAGATTCTTGATTAAACGTACTCCTTGTTTTACCTCGTTCAATGGCAGAGATTGTCTGGTCGTGTGCAGATAGACGGATTGCTGCCAGGTGATTATATTCTAGTGTTGTTTTTGTTGGATTTTGGACTGGGTCGTGGTTATTGCTTTCTGCCCAGGGGTTAGGGTTTTATTGAGGTTTGGAGTTTTTTGTGGGGTTGATTGGTTGCCACGGTGCTCTTAATGGAGGATCTGGAGGTAGTCGATTACTCCAGTGACAGGATGGAGAGCACCGACATCTGGGAGGTGCCAGGTGGAGGGTCTTTGGAGCATCTGGTGGAAATCCCTAGGTTGGGTCTGGATGAACAGGTTCCAGTTAATAAGCTGCTAGGGTTGGCAGATTTTTCATCACCGTCTGCCTTTCTTGCCTCTTCGCCGGTTGCTCCTGTTCCGGCTGTGGATTCCTATTTCTAGTGGCCTGATGGTGTGTTGGGGCCCTCAAGCTGGTCGGATGAGGGGGTGTCTTTGTCTCAGAATTTAGGGCTTTCGCCGTCTTCTTTTCAACGAGGGTTTGTGTCTGATGATGGCGGTGCTCAGGCGTTTGTAGGAGGGGTTTTTGATCAGATTGTGCAGGGTCAGGGTTCAAGCGGTGATAACTAGGAGGAGGTTTGGAGGGTGCCGTTGGCTGCTGCGGAGCATCGTGGGCGTGGCTCTCCCTGTTGGTTTCCCTCGGATGCATGTCAAGGGGGTGCGGGTGTTCCAGCTGTAAAACAGGCTGGGGTTCTTAGTTCTTCGAAGGCGTGTCGAAAGAACTGGATCAAGAAGAAGCCGGTTCGAAATTATGCGGTTGGGGAAGATTTAGCCTGGGACAACGTTCTGAAAATGGTGAAATGTACTCTGGTTGGGAGGGTGATGGGGCGCAATTTTACTAAGAAGACTATTCAGGATTGGGCTGCGGTTTCATGGGGCACACATTTTGGCTATGTCTCGGAGATATAGATGCTGAACAGAGGATGGTTCGCCATAAATTTGCAGAAGGAGGAGGATTTAGGATGGCTTCAAACCAAATGTTGGCATATTGATCATTCTCCTGTCCTCATGAAGCCATGGAAACCCCTTTTTGATGCCAGCAAAGAGCGGGTGGACGTTATCCCTATTTGGGTGAAATTACCAGCACTCCCTCTACATTTCTGGGATTTGTATCATTTCCGGAGGATTGGTGATATCCTTGGAACCTTTCTGGAGGCGGATCTTTCCTTTCTTGAAACTAAGGAGAAAAAGGTGGCTCGTATTCTGGTGAACTTGAATATCCGGGAGGGTTTGGCTGATTCTATTATCTTGGAATGGGGATCGGATCCCATTACTCAGATATTGGATTACGAGAA
Organism: Pseudotsuga menziesii; assembly: GCA_001517045.1. Classification (NCBI taxonomy): domain Eukaryota; kingdom Viridiplantae; phylum Streptophyta; class Pinopsida; order Pinales; family Pinaceae; genus Pseudotsuga; species Pseudotsuga menziesii. The sequence continues at coordinate 376,956 of LPNX010425708.1, forward strand.
TGTACCATTTCGGTGTCGACGGTGCCATGTCTATGGGCACCCGACGGTGTCATGCAAATTGCAGGTGTGTTCTCACATTGGTAATCGCAGGAAAGGTGATTGGGTTGCTTTTGACAAACCCTCTGAGATGCCACATGTGGTGTTTGGACCTTCTCAGTCATCTGCGGACGATTTGGGCAGTGATCTGCCTATTGAAGATTTGATTGTTCCTGTTCCCGGGGTGGTCGAAGGGACTATGGATTAGCCAGCGCAGACTTCTCTTCCGGTAGAAGACACGGCTATTGGGGAATCCTCTGGTCCTGGTAACCCTAATCTTCCTATATTGTCAAATGTTAATCTGTTTTTGAACAATGTTTCCTTTCATGGTTTTGATTGGATTGATGGTTTGAGGAAGCTTTCACTTTCGGGGTAGTCTGGCCTTCAATTGCCCTTTTTTGATGAGGTCTTTTCGGGTTTGGGCTCTCAACCTGTTGCTACCATTTCTGATTTTGAACCTGACCCTCCAGTTGTTGTCATTTCTGATTCTGATCATGTCAAACCTTTGTCTTTGGATTCTACCCCTACTGCTTTAGTTAATCCTGAACCTGTTATTGGTACTGAGGAGTCCTGTCCTTCCCCATCAGACACTATGGAGTCGGGTTATTTTTTAAGATCCTGCCACAAACCTGTTCCGAGGCTGGGTAAGAGTTCCTCGACTGTGAGAAAAGGTAGAGGTCGTAAGACTAATCTATCCAAGGCCCTGTCCAGAGCTAAGGAGGATCTGCTGGGAGGATCACAAATTTCGTTTGAAAAGGCCCTTAGAGCGGAGATGGCCTTGAAGAAAGGTCGAATATGAAATTTATGTCTTTCAATTGCAGGGGGCTGGCTGGGCCTGGAAAGAAATCAGCCCTCATGAGGGTGCTTACTCTTGAGCATCCTGATGTGTTAATGCTTCAAGAGACTTTAGGTGAAGGTGTGGTGATTCAGGGGAAGTTGGAAAGCTGGTTTCCTGGGTGGTCATTTGTGACATTGGATGCAAAAGGTAGATCTGGGGGACTGGCGGTGGGTTGGAAAAATAGTTGTGTGAAGATGATTAACTCTTGGGGATCTGAGGCAGTGTTGGGTGTTGAAGTATTTTTTGAAGAATTGGGGATTTCTCTTTCAGTGCTTAATATCTATGGTCCTTATATTAACGGAGCTCCCTTTTGGGATTCATTGCTACAAAATCCGATGGTTAATGGTGATTCGGTAGTGCTGGGAGGTGATTTAAATTTCTCACTGGGGCATAATGAGGTTTGGGGTCCTCATGCCTAGGTTGACTCTATGGCGAGGTTTTTTGTGCAAAAATTGATGGAGAAGGGATGGCTCGATATTGAGCCTGTAAAATTAAAACCGACTTGGAGAAATAATCGTTGTGGGGATGCCAGGGTGGCTAAAAGAATTGATCGATTTTTGGTAGCAGGGCAGTTGGTGGACAATTTTTTCTTGGTAAGACAATGGGTGGGAAGTGGGGGTCATTCCGACCACTTCCCTATCTTTTTTGAAGTTAAAAAGGGTCCCAACAATCCTCCGAGCCCTTTAAAATTCAATAAATGCTGGCTTCAGGAAGAGTCTTTCAAAAATCTATTTCTTTCTCATTGGAATCCTATTGGGAGGGAAAATGACAGGTCGGTTGCATTACAGTTTGCAGACAACATTAAACGTCTTAAGGTGTATATCAAGGAGTGGGCTGTAGCGAAGAGAAAAAGAGATGAGGCCGAGTTGAAGTCTATTGAAGAAGCTCTTCTCCTGATGTATGAAGGAGATGGAGGTGGGTTTTTAACTCTTGAGTCTAAAGAGATCTTGACTAGATTGGAGGGCAGGCACAATTCTCTTTTGTTGGAAAAAGAGGAAGCATGGACTCTTAAAAGTCGTGCGATTTGGTTGGAGAGAGGAGATGATAACACAAAGTTTTTTCACGCCTATGCCAGAGGTAGGAAGGCGGCAAATACTATTTGGAGTTTGCAGGATGAGGAGGGTTCTTCATTTGTCTCTTTTGATGAAAAGGCTAGATGCGGGGTGAATCATTTTCAACAATTGTTCAAAGCACCTGCTCAGGCCTCAATTGCAGAGGTTATTAAACTAGCACAAATGTTCCCTCATTTCGTGGATGAGGAGGGAAATGGGGACCTTATGAAGGCTGTCTCGAAAGAAAAACTTAAGATGGTTATGGGAAGTTTTCAGAAAGATAAAAGTCCAGGGCCAGATGGCTGGACTATTGATTTTTTTCTGGCACTCTTCGATATTTTGGGGATGGACTTGTTGCAGGTGATTGAAGATTCTAGGTCATCTGGTTGGATTTTGGCAAGTTTCAATACAACTTTCATAGCTCTTATCCCAAAGTCTGACAATGCCAGATCTCTAGCTGACTTCAGGCCTATCTCTTTGTGCAATTGTGTGTACAAGATTATCTCAAAAGTCATAGCGGTAAGATTGAAGGCTATTCTTTCAGAACATATTTCTGCAGAACAGTTCAGTTTTCTGGAAGGTCGTCAGATCCATGAGGCAATAGGGGTGGCTCAGGAAGGACTTCACAGTCTTAAAGCTAGAAGGCTAAAGGGGGCTATTCTTAAAATTGATCTTTCTAAGGCTTATGATAGAGTCAGTTGGATATATTTGAGGATGCTTCTAACACATCTTGGTTTTGGCATCAATTTTATAAGATGGATTATGTCTTGTATAACTACTGTTTCTTTTTCTGTTTTGATCAATGGAGCGGCCTCATCCTTTTTTCATGCAGAGAGAGGGCTGAGACAAGGATGCCCTTTGTCTCCGCTTCTCTTTCTTTTGGTTGCTGAAGGTTTAAGCAGGGCTTTAAGAGGAGCATGAGAGGAAGGTCATTTCACTGGGATTCAGTTAGCTCCAAATTTAAACATTACACATCTACTCTTTGTGGATGATGTACTGATTTTCTGCTCTGGTTCTAAAGGAGATTCTAAGGTTCTTATGGAGATCTTGGATCTGTTCTCAAAGGCCACTGGAATGGAGATAAATGCTGGTAAATCTTCTTTGACTAATCATATGTTAAGACTTGAAGAGGAGACTGAACTCTTGAGGTTTTTTCCTTTTTCTACAGCAGGTTTGGAGGAAGGAATAAAATATCTTGGCTTCTCATTAAAAGCAAACAATTATCGGAAACAAGACTGGTTTTGGTTGATTAGAAAGGTTGAGAAATGCCTGATGGTTTGGAGTCACAAGTGGCTTTCTAGAGCTGGCAGATTAGTTTTAGTCAAAGCTGTTTTGGAGGCAATTCCGGTGTATTGGATGTCTTTATCTTGGATACCGAAAGGGATCCTTGAAAGGATTAGGAGGATTTGTTTTCGATTCCTCTGGAGTGGACATAAAGAAGATCAGACTACCCCTTGGGTGAACTGGAAAAGGATTGTTGTTCCAAAGGGTTATGGAGGTTGGGGGCTTAAGGATATTTTTCTGTTTTCAAAAGCTTTGGTTGCAAAGGGTGGGTGGAGATTGTTGAAATCTTCCAGTCTGTGGACTCGGGTGATCAAACAGAAGTATCTATATGGTGAGAGTCTGCTGGATTGGATTAGAAATCCCAGGAAGTCTCATGTAGGAGGCTCGGTGATTTGGAAAGCAATTGTTAACTCTTTTGATTTGATTGAAAACAACTTGGTTTGGGATGTGGGTAACGGGGAAAGTGTTTTGATTGGTAGGGACCCATGGTTGGGCAGTTTTCAACAACACCTTCTTCCTCCTGAGGTTATTGAGCTGTTAGGTCTTCAAGGGGTAGTCATGCTTAATCATTTAGCTGTTCCAAGGCTCAATGATCCGTGGAATCAAATATGGAAAAGGGCTGGTTCCTTTGGTCTGGGGGCAAGGGAGACTGTTATTTTGGATCAATATATTCGGGAACTGGTGCGGGCTAACATTATCCTTTCGGATCAAGATGATTCATTGGTGTGGGAGGCTGATCCGGGGGGTGTTTACAGTCCTAAGGCAGGGTATTTATCTCTTTGTACAGGGTTGGCTCAAAGGGATGCAGTTTGGTGGTGGAGGCCTCTATGGAGGCTTAAATGCCCAGCCAAAACCAAGATGTTTATGTGGTGTGTTTTGTATAATAAGGCTCCAACGTGGGACGTTCTTCAGAAGCGCTCTTTTCAGGGCCCGGGATGGTGTGTTTTATGTAAAAGGGAGCTGGAATCTACTATGCATTTGTTCCTTACTTGTTCCTACATTCTTGATGTATGGAAGGAAGTTTCCCTTTTGGTTGGTTTTAAATGTCAATGGGAAGGGGAAACTGTTGGGGAAGCTTGGCATTCTTGGTGGAGGAGATCAAACCAGAATTAGTGTAAATTACCTTTATTGGTCCTTTGGGGGGTTTGGCTGGCTCGTAATTAGGCTATTTTCAAAGATGCCTCTTGCACTCTGGCACTTACTGGTACTCTGTCAGTGGGTCTATTTAATTCTTTTCCGGAACATATCAGGGCTGGTAGATATTGAAGGATTTTAACATTGGATATAGATAGATCTATTCCGTGGGCCTTCTTTGATGGGGCAGCCCAGAACAATATGTGTGGCGGTGGTGCAGTTCTGTTCTTAACTGATTCTCATTTCTTTGTTATGTCCTTGGGGCTTGGGGGAGGCACAAATAATTTTGCCGAATTAATGAGTCTTAAATTGCTGCTGATGTTTGCTTTGGAGATAGGGTGCACTGTACTTAATTTTCTTGGGGACTCTTTGAATGTTATAAACTGGATCAATCATACTCAAGAGTGTAGGCATTTGAGATTAGCTCATATTATATCTTCCATTCGACAGCTCCTCCCCCGCTTTGACTCCTTTACGTGCCGACATGTATACAGGGAAATTAACCAGGAAGCGGACAAAGCTTCCAAGGAAGGGCTTCGGCTGGAAATGGGCACTTGGTTGGTGAAAGAATCTAATGCAGGCATTGTTCAGACATATTATCACAGGCCGTTCATTGATAATATCTGAGAAGATCACAGGAGTTTCATTGATATCTTTTGAGATGATAGTTTCTTTTTTGATGGTTACATTGTGGTTGTTTTGTAGTCGCGGGTAGATACTTCTATGATCTATGTATATTGCTGAAACATTTTGATGTTTTATGTGACTAGTCAACTGTTGCTATATATGAAAGTTGCTATCAGTTATTGTTCACGTTGGCTTTTTTGGATTTCACAGTGGGTTCATAATGCTCGATGTGTATGCTCGTTTGCTGATGTGGGTTCATCCATATGTTTTATATGACAGTTGATATCAGTCTTTGTTCTCGTTGGCAGTTTTTTGGCTTTCACAGTGGGCTATACTCCATCTTATATATGTCAGCTGTGTTATGGTTATCGAAATTCGTTGACAGCTCCTGTCTCAGCAGTGGTTTCAGAATTTTATGGTTTTTGTTGGCTGTGAAAATCGGCCAATTGATATGAGATTATGTAATGATCTATATAGCTAATTGTTCAAAAGCATGTTTTTGTTTTTTTGTTTTTCACAGAAGACTTGGCAGTCTAAATATTGGATCCATTTTTTGGACTCTGGAATTCACTTGGATGTGAATATACTGAATGTAATTTTGATCTCGAAAGATGAATAAAATTACGCTTTTTTTTCTTGGAAAAAAAAAAAAAGATTCCATATGGGCATCTAAATATTGTGATGATTGTTTAACATCATAGAATAGGAGTAATGTGAGCATTTAATTAATATTAAAATGTTTGTTTAACATTAATATGAAGAATTGTTTGAAGAACCAACCAAAACAATAAAATTAAACACCATTAATAATAACAAGATGAAGAACCTTAAGTCATGTACTGTTGCTTCTGCACAAGAGGACCAAATAAGTAGCATCCATTTGATTCATAAAGACCTCATAAAATTAAAAAAAGGAAATTGTTCAATTGGTAATTATTGGATCGGGCTTGATGTAACTAATGGTAAGCTAGTAAATATTAGTGATTGTTTTAAATATATTATAAAGGTTACTTTTTATCTATGAAAAATCAAAGTACATACATTTTTTAAATATTATTTCTACACAATTTTTATTTTTATTTTTTATTTTTTTTTGTACTGGGGGAATCAGTAACTGGGAGGTTCTGGTACTCGGGTGACACGGGGTCCATTCCTGTTAGCTGCCACTATAACCCCATGTGCGTCCACACAGCCGCAAGCATGGGGCACGGATAAGTCGGGGTGAGATTTGAACTTGAGACCTCCTTTACAACATTCCTTCATTTACACGGCACTTGCTAGTCAGTCTACACCCCCGCGGGCTTTATTTCTACACATATAGTGAATGAGTAGACTTGTATTTTATTTGAATATGCCCTTTAAAACACAAAATTCAATTTTTTGTAACTATTCCTTTATTATAATTTTATTTTTTTAATGAGAAAAATGGTAAATTTTAATGAAAACTATATGTATATTATTATATTTGGTTTAAAGTCTAAATTATTAGGTATTTCATTCATTTATGGATTGAGAGTTTGAATTTACGCTTCAAGAAGATTTTTCAAACCCTAGTGATTTTTCTCATCCATCTCGTTGCTCAGAGGATCGATGGGTTCAATCGTTGCTTAGAGGATCGGTGTAGTGTTCGGGTTGTTTGCTGTTTAGATGCTATATGCGTGCTAGGTGGATTCTGTCCCTCGTTGAAGCTTGATCAGTGGAGGCTTTTTGTTAGCTTGGGAGCATTCATAGTTCTGCAGATTTGGGAGTCTTTAGCTTCTAATATCTTTGAAGTTCAGTGCTCTAATATATCATGGATGATGGAGGGCGCTCCTCCCCTCCCCTTGAGATCAATGCTTTTAGGAGACTAGTAGCAACAAGCATCAGTAAGAAACCCACTCAGAATCAGCAAACATTTTTAAAGAAACTAGACAATATTCCCTCGGTGGCTCTACCTGCCGAACAACCATGAATATTGCAAATCGGGGTCTGATTGGCCAGTTTACTGATCTTTGGCCATCTCCTAAGGCTATAAATGGGTGGGTTCAAAGAAACTAGAAACCCCTCATCTCCGAAGGCATTCACAACAACTTGATAGGTAAAGGATATTAAGTTTTTTCTTTTTGAAAATTCAGCAAACAAAGATTTAATTTTTAGAAATGGGCCATATTTCATGGGTCCTCAAGGGATTTACCTGAATAAGTGGACTCCAGACTTTGATTAGAATCAATATGTCCCTTCTGTTGTTCTTGTCTAAGTTAAGCAGCTGCATCTTCCTCTTCATTGTTGGAATTCAGAGTCTCTTGAAGCTATAGGAAACACTTTGGGGAAATATATTGATAGAGCTGAAAGAAGAGAACAATACACTTGTGCTCGAATATGTATTGAAATGGATATGGAGGTAGGGATTTTTGAACCGATAAAGTTGACAGTAGCAGATTGGTCACATGTGTAGGATCTTGATTATGAGCAATTTCCATTTAAGTGCAGACTTTGACATGGCTACGGGAATTTTGCCAGATCATGCAAGAAGAAAGTTGATGAAGAAGCTACCAAAGAAAAGGGAGAACAATGGACACAAGTCAAAAAAACAAATTTAGCAAAGCAAGGAAATAATTCAAAGGGAAAAAGAGCAGAAATTGGGTCAGGTAGTAATCCCACTGGACAAAAACAACATGAAATTGGAACAACTATAAAGGAAGTAATGACTCAAAATAATTTTGAAGTTTTGAGCAGTCCTGAAGATCAACCTTCAATTCTTGAAGAGGGTGAAGTTCCTCAATCTCAAGATCAAACTTGAGAAGAAAATAGAGCATCAATTGAGTTGAATCTTGGTTCCCCCACTGATGGACACTCTCCTACATATGCAGAAATGGAAAAAAAAATAAAACCATGGAATACTCTAGCTCATATGAAGAAGATTTTATTGAGAGTTCCTAAAAAAAGGACGCAAATATCTTAAGAAGATTCAGGAGGAAGAAGCTGAATGCTTGAAGATGCAAGGAAGCCAAGCTACAATCGAGATGTCAATTTCCAGGAATAATAGGGCTAGACCTTCAAAAGGAAGTCCTCTTCCTTCCACCAATAATAAATAATGAACACTATCTCTTGGAATTGTAGAGGGCTTGGACATTCATCGAAAATGGAAGTTGTGAAAGATCTCTTAAGAATGGATCCTCCCGATGTTCTTCTGCTCCAAGAGACAAAAATAAATGAATATTTCCTTCTTTCCTTAAGTAAAAAGAACTGGAAAAAGAATGCAGGGTTGGTGGTGAGTGCTCGAGGTTCTGTTGGGGGAATTGCAACCTTATGGATAGAGAACCGTTTCTCTTTGAAAAACTCACATGTAACGCAACATTGGATTTTTCCGGACTCTGGCATCTCTCAAGTATGATTTCCTTTGCTCTTTTTAATCTTTACGTACCTGTCAATTTCCAAAAGAAACGAGAATGTTGGAATTCTTTGTTAGAATTTATTTTTGCGAATTATCTTTCAAATATTATGGTGACCGGTGATTTAAATATCACAATGGACCCTAAAGAAAATAAAGGCGGAATCTGCGTGAGAGATCCCATGCTTAAAATGGTGGAGAATTTCATTTCTCTCTAGGATTTGATTGATTTTAAACAAAAAAATTGAAGATATACCTGGAAAAATAATCGAATTGGAGCAACAAACATCTCTGTTAGGTTGGATCGATTTCTAGTTCAGAGCTCTTTGCTGATGGAAAAAAAAATTATTATCTCCTCAAGTATCTTTCCCAAGCTTACCTCGGATCATAAGCCGATAATGTTGAAGCTAGAAGAGGAAGAGGATCTCGGTCCCACCCCCTTTTGGTTTAGTCCACTTTGGATTGGCAGAGATGGGTTTATGATTGTTATATCCCAGGCATGGGATATTCTTGTCTTTGGATCTCCGAACTTTGTGTGGGAGAGGAAACTTAAAAACACCAAAGTTGCGTTAAAGGAATGGGTTAAAATCTCTCAGAAAAATCCAATCAGTGAAATAAAAGTGGCCTTGGAAAAACTGGAGGAAATCCAATTGGAAATGGAAGAATAAAAAAATACCTCTTCCATGTTGGAAAAAGATCAAACAACTCAGTTTAGCTCCTTTCGTGCTTTTAGACAAGAAGAAGAATATTGGAGGTTGAAGTCACGTAGCATTTGGCTGAAAGCGGGAGATCGAAATACATCTTTTTTCCACAAGCAGTACAGAGCTAGACTCTCCCAAAATCATATTTATGAAATCTCCTCTCTATCTGGTGTAACTTTTAAAGGCACTTCTCAAATTAAACAAGCGGCTGAAGTTCATTTTCAAAGTTTGTATAGAGAAGATGGCTCTTTTGATTCTGATTTAATCTTTGAATTTTTGGCCAATATTTCTTGTCTGGTCAGGGAGGAGGAAAATGATGAGTTAATGAAGCATTTTTTAGAGGAAGAGATCATAGATGTTATTTGGTCTATGGAGCCGGATAAATCCCTAGGCCCTAATGGATTCTCTTTTCATTTTTATAGAGTTTGTTGGACAATAATCAAGAAATATTTGCTCCAGATGATCAAAGCATTTCAGTTAAAAGCCAAAGTGGGTGGATGCACCAACTCCACTTTCCTTGCACTCATTCCTAAAGAAGTTAATCCTTTTACTTTTGATCGATTCAGGCCCATTTATCTTTGTAATGCATCCTATAAAATTTTCTCTAAACTCTTAGCTAACAGGCTCAAACCTTTGCTTGGGAAGTTGATATCACCTCTTGAAGAGGGTTTGTAAAAGGGAGGCATCTACTGGACAATGTGCTCCAAGTTCAGGAATCCATGCATCTAGTCTTCACAGAAAGGAGAAGGGCATGCTAATTAAACTCGATATGGAAAATGCCTTTGATAGGGTAAAGCTATCTTTTCTTTACTCAGTTCTCCATTCTTTTGGTTTTAGCCCTGCTTTTATAAATATGATAAAATCTTGTACTGATATGCCCTGGATAGCACCATCAGTTAATGGCATACCTGCAAAAAAATTTCAAGCTACCAGGGGTCTACGACAGGGATGTCCCCTCTCACCATTTTTGTACATTCTAATGGCTGATACTTTGAGTAGAAATGTAACTGCAGGGAAAAATGAAGGGATTATACCGAGCATCCATTTAGCTAGTGGAGTTGAAGCTATAAACCATGCTCTCTTTACGGATGATACTTTGCTTCTTGGAGGGGCTTCAATCAATATGGCAAAAGTTTTTTCAAAATTATGCACCATTTTTGTATAATTTCTGGGGCTCTTATTAACAATCACAAAAGCGACGTGTATGGTTGGAATGTAGATCATTCTACTGTTGCAAACATATCTTAGATTTTACGCTTTGAAGGATATACTACTTGGGATAAGGTTAAGTATTTGGGACTTCCTTTAACCCTAGGAAAAAACAACCCTTCTCTCTGGTTGGAAATCATTGGCAAGATAAAAGCAAAGATCACCTTGTGGGGTGGCCATTGGCTCACAAAGGTAGGTAAGCTTACTCTAATTAAGTCAAATCTCTCAGCTCTTCCTATTTACCAATCATCTCTTCTCTTGGCCCCTAAATCGATTATGGATCAAATGTCCAAGCTGATAAGAGATTTCCTCTGGAGAGGTGGAAAAGGAAACTAGAATTGAATGCATTTGGTCAATTAGGATATGGTTAAAATACCTATACTAGAGGGCGGATTGCAGATTAGAGATCCAGGATTGGTTAATTTAGCTATGGGAGGAAAATTACTATGGCAACTTTTTTTTGATAAAAGGAATCCGGTCAGTCAAATTTTCTGGAAAAAATATCTTAAAGGAGGATCTCTTAGAAATATTTAGATGACAAATACACCCAAAGGTTCAAATACTTGGAATTTATGCAGAAGAGGACTCGAATTCTTTACCCAACATCTTTATCATATTTCTGGAAATGGCAGAAATACACTCATGTGGGATGATAAAATAAAAGGTAATGTGCCTCTCATTTCTGATTTATCCCTCTATGAGATTAAGCTCTGGTTAATAAATAAAGGCATGTTAAAACTATTGGATATCAGTTTCTAGGACAACCATGGAAACTGGGCTGTGTGGACATTCCCAAATTTCCAGATCGTGCTCCCACTCTTCTCTTTCAATAGTCTTTGCTGAGGAATAAACTTTCTGGTCTGGCTCCCATTCATTTAACGTGCAAGGATGTGTGGGGTTGGGGTCCCTCTGGCTCCTATACTGCTGCACGCAGTTATCTGACTTTGCAACATTTTTTTGGCTCAGTCCACACCGCTAAATTCTGGAACACGGTTTGGAAATCGCCCAACCTACCAAAAGTTAATTTTTTCACGTGGTCTCTTATGCACCAGCAAATATTAACTGGTGAGAATTTTTCAAAAAGTGCTTTTTTTTGGACCTTTTAGATGCATTTTTTGTCTTCAAGTTGTCGAAACTTCATCACATCTATTTGTTGGATGCATTTTTACACAGAAAGCTTGGGCTTATTTCTTGAGTGGGCTGCCTTATCTCTCTGTCCCTTCAAATTGTGATCCTGTTAATTTGTTTAAGAATTGGCAGTCAAGGTATCCTGGTCTTCTTTCAACCAGTTATGAATGGCAAAAAATATGGAAAGCTATTCCAAAATTTCTATGGTGGAAAATTTGGTTAGCTAGAAATGATTCGATTTTTAACAGTAAAGTCACTAAGCCAGAAATTGTAGCAATAAAAGCTAAGGATCTTCTTTTGGAAGTAGTGGGAAATGTTCAAATTGATGCCATTAAATTTGAAGTTGAGCATAAATGGCTTGGATCACTGCACGTGGATAAAATTCAGTTGGGTACGGGTAGACTTGTTTTTAAACCAAGTTGGAAGGTTAGAATATCAGAAAAGGAATTTACAGAATGGTGGCAAAAGAAAAATAAATTTTCAATCTTCTTCTACAGAGCATCAAAAGGAAATTTGGGGAAAGCTGGGGTAGGGGGACTGATTTTCTACCCAAGAGGAAGGCTTGAAACTAGCTTCAGCTGGGGAGTTGGACAACTTACAAATAACCAAGCAGAATTATTTGCACTTCTAAAAGCCTGTCAAATTGCAAAGGTAGCTAGACATAACAACATTCAAATCTTTGGAGGCTTAGAAATTGTAATAAAAGTTCTAAACTCTGCTTCAAAGTTCAACAACCTCAATTTGAACGTGACAGTGAAAAGGTTGCACTTCATCTTAATAGAATATGTTTCTGTCTCCTCCTATCACATTCTTCGTGACTTGAATAAGCTAGCAGACTACAAAGCAAATCAGGGCCACCTTCTTCCTCCAGGAATGCTAAGATTGAATGAAGGTCCTAGTTTGATGCATCCCATTCCTTAATCTTGATTGAGAATATTTGGAATCATGGAATTGTATATTTAGGATAAGTTGTAATTGGGTGAAGGCCCATCAATTCTTTATCAATAAAAAAATTAATCATTTTGGTTAAAAAAAAGAGTCTAAATTATTAATTATTTAAAATTATTTATTATATTACTTTTCTATAAGAGAAAATGGATTTGGAAATAGGTTAAAAAGAGAGAGTCTCTACAATAATTGCTACACATAATTTCCAGTAAAGTTAAAGAGAAATATAAATTCACACATGCTTTGATTTAGCCTTCAACTCGACGGAATGTTGTATTATTTTCACATTCATCGATAGTCCAGCCATGTATATTTTATAGTATGTTTTCAAGATAAAACAAGTGTGGACATATACAACATGTGTGGATTTTATAATATGAAATATACATTTACAACACATCTCAACTGACTGGACTAGCATAACATTGATGTCAGCATTAACTTTATTTTAAATTTGATTTAATTAAATTATAAAATGGTTTAAATGTTATATAATATTTTCGCCTTTTTTAAGGTTATTTTTGTCTTTGAAATTTTGTTGAAATGACATAGGAGATGAATTCATTTATAAACTAAAATTTTAAATTTAAATAATATAAAATAACGATTTCATGACAGAATTAGTCTTCCTAAAAATAACTCCAAAAAATATAAAAATATAAAAACTTAAACCACAAACTATTTTGCCCAAAATGCAATTACAAATTAAAAAAAGAAAGTCTTAATAAATAAAACAATAACCATGACCATAATATTTCTTGATTAGAGATAAAACAATAACATATAAGTCAACATTTAGACTATATTTATTTATTATTATAATAAATACAACATAATCATTATGTCATTATTTAATAAATAATGACAAGGGCGGCTCCTGAGAGGCTCGCGAAAGACGACGAAGCATCAAAAGTTGTCGTCACCTTAAAAAAAGCCTTCGGCTTAATTAAGAGGCGTTAACAAGTTAAAGTGCTACAAACACGTTATATGTTACTTGTACTCCATGTGTACTTAGTTATAATCACCCATTGTCTACCATGAATTACAAATTATCCATGCATCACCTATAAGTTATTCATGCATAAGCTACCAATTATCCATGCATAAGCTACCGATTATTTTTTATATTCTTTTTTATAATTGTTTATTTCGAATTTGGAACGAAAGCCATAAAAACAATCTTAATAGTACACTTGTCTCATCCTCATGCAATCTAGGAAAAACATAGGTACTAATCCACCCCAAATTATATAAACACCTATCAACGCAGTAATAAAAATAATAATTTATTTTTAAGGTTACAAGCCGCACACCAATTTGGCATATGAGATTCCTTTGTTTGCGAGACAAATGACCCCAAACAAGGTAAATTACGGTTATGACCAAGTAAACAAGGTAAATTAGGGTTTATATTGGCATCTTGTCAACTTTGTTTGAGGAAACTTTCATTTGAAGGAGCTCTCCACAATGGGGCCTTGATATTCACTGTTTTCCCTAATTAAGGTTTGGTTACTTTGACCGAGTATCAGGTTACTAGCCTTTGGCCTAGTTGGTAAAGCTTAAATAACGAAATTGAGTAGGGACATTGACATCAAACTCTAATTGTTCTAGGGTTGAGGACTAAGGTCATAACCCCTTCTCTTCATATATATTTTTTATCAAAATTCTCTTGTATATTATTTTCATGCGGTTCATGGCACCGGATATTGGTGCTCACTACATCCAAGGAAAACCCATCGATATTTTGCGAGGAATGTGAGGAGGCCAGATATTGTCACTATAAAGGTGTATCAACAAGAACATCAAATATGCTCATTTAAGAGCTCAACATGTCATTTACAAGGATTGAACTTGGTTGGGGAGGGTAACAATCATTCCTTCCAACCAAACAAGCTATGTCTAATGGAAAAAATATCTTATATATATATTTTTTGTGAATTCAGGAGCTAATCTATTGAAATAAAATAGTGATATAATATATAGAACAAAACTGAGAATCTATCCTGTAGACAGGAAATACAAAAGAAAAGACCAGTTTTCCCAAGAAGGGAATTCAAACCGTTTTTGTATCCATGGAGAGCATAATGATAATAAACATGGGTATCCATATTCCCAAAATCTCTGTTAAAAAGGAGAAATCCTAAAACATAAAAACCTAGCCTAAAATTTTGTATAGGGCTCCTCTACAATGGGTGTCCCAAAGCCGAAGCTCAGCTGCTTTCCTAGAGGATCATCCTTATTGCTCTTGTCGTCATCCTCACTGTCAGATTCATCTTCACCACTGGAGTCATCTCTGCTATTGGAAGCGTCATCGTTGTTCGAGGGGGTATGCTTGACCTGAATAGGATTGGACTTCTAAAAGTTCGTCACAGTGTTAGTTTTTCCAGCCGTGGTGCTAGCCATTATTAACTGCGGTCGAGGTGGCAGAGGCTTAATATCCTTGGGTGCACCAGGTGGGTCAGCATGAGGGATAGCAGCTGGGGCGGCCGAGGAGGCCAGGGTGACAGAGAGAGTTGGAATGGCAGAGGTAGCAGGAATGGTGTCGAGGATTAAAGGCATAAGTTGAAGGGTGGTGGAACAAAGGAGGAGGTGGACCAACAAGTTTTTCACCACCGAACAATGCCTCCTACTCTTAGTTGTTCGATTAGCAGTAGAGAGAGAGTCGATTAACTCGTCTTTCCAATCATCAAACATGAGACGGAGGGGGGTAGGGATCTCCAGGTCGCAACCCTCTGAATTGGCTTTGAGCATTGAAGTTGATGGCTCGCTGGCTGGGGGCACCCTGACTTGCATGAACCTGTCTAGGCGTATCCCTATGCCTGCGTGACATAGTGCAAACTATGGTCAGAGAGGTGAGGAGAAGAGGGTCTGAAGGATACAACACTAGGGAAGCGACATAGGGTCGAGGAGCAGAGTGACTGAAGAGAGGAGACATGAACAAGAGCCAGCAAGTCGAGTCGAGAATGAATGTTGGGCTACCTATATCAATAACTCGACAACGTAGTTCCATAGGCGCATTGATGTCGGCCATCATTGCGCTGACATAAGCATACCACCAAATGATGGTAGGGAAGACACGTACATTGGAATATTTATGATGCACAACCATTGAGGAGGTTGACAACCGACGCATTGAATATCGAGGGAGTGACGTTAGGGTGGTGACAACGGGGCGCAGTTATGTGCCCCGTTAGTCAAGATTTGAGGTTTAGTTGGCCTAATGTCATCCGCATCCAGGGTCTCTTGTATATTTATTATAAAAATCCAAAACAATTATTGGAAAAACCTAAAAATTATAAAAATTCATATCTCAAAATATGTTCGCAATTTATAATTTTTATTCAAAGAGAAAAGTGCAAATTAGGTAATTTTGTGGTGAATCTTCAAAGGTGTTTTGATATTCTCGGTGACCTGTTCTTGGTAGGGTTTTGTTTTGTAGATCTATTATTTCAAGTAAGGTGTACCAATCATTTCAGCCAAGTTTGATGGCTGTAAACAATAGGGTTTTGGGCCTTAATTACCTAGGGGGTTGGATGTTTATTTTTAGAATCGTGATAACTAGGACCACTATTTGTTTGAGGGTTTTTTGAGAGAATTTACTATCTCTAATTTATCCCCCTTATTTATCCTATTACGTATCTCCCTCACCTCTATACCTCAAGGTACATCTCATGCAGTGAGATGGTATTGTTTTGGTCGGTTTTTATCAAGTTTCGGATCATTATTACTTGTTACAGTCTTATAACAGTGCTAAAGAATTCGAGTTATATTTCTTTAAATTCGTAACTAAGTTCTATAACTCCTACCCCTTTCCCAGCGCTGTTTATGCTTCATTGTTTTAACTCTATACATTATTGAATTTTACTAAGAGGTTTCTTGGGAAAGGTGTTTGTGTGTTGTTTAAGCAACTGCATATATATATCCTTGGTATCACAGACTCCTCCTTAGTCTTAGGGGTTGACCTAAAGTGTTAAGATGTTAGGCTATGGTGACATTGAGCAGTAGCTCCTCATGTGCTTACCACTTGTCACACTGTGATCCAAGACTTTGGTTAGGGTGCTATTTTGAGTAGTAACATTTTTTAAGTAAGAGAAATAAATATCATATGCATACATGCATACATACATACATATAAATATATAAGATTGGATAAGATCCACATTAAACTTTGTTGATAATAAAGAATATGTTTTTTGAGTTAAGGGAATGAATGACATAAGTGAGTGTTTCCATGTGTAGATAAATAAATATATGCACATTAGATGGTGCTTTGTAACTAGGCTCACTCCATGATGACCACACTTATTGTTTATGATGGTCATGTAAAACAAAACAAAAATACCCTACATGAGGAAAATAGGAGCCTACGAGATGTATGATGCTTGATTACATAGTTTGTAGCCTACGAAATGTGTTGATGCACCGTCTCCTATTACAGGCCGTGGGAATACCAAAGTTGGTGTTGTTTCTTCATATGGGTTTAAGAATTCCAAAGACCACCTCTGTTTCGAGAAGGTAAAAAAGGGGAGGCCTCTCTGTGCTAGGTCGAGACACCACTTGCAATATGGTTTCTAACCTTATTGAGAGGGAACTTGTCAGTAAATTGAGTTCCTTCGTATGTCATGGGCGAATGTCATCATCTGGGTTAGGACTAAGTGGCAGCCTTATGTTTCTAATATTCCTCGAGTTAGAACATTAGTGAATGGATGGTTGGTTTTCCATTTTCTGTCGGTGGAGGACCGACAGGCGATTGAACAACAGTATTGGGTTATTGTGAGAGGCTCATTGGTTTTGGCTTGTTGGCAGCTTGACTTTGATCCGTGGAGGTCATCTTTACCATGACGTCACTTGTGTGTTATTTTTCCTGATATCCCATTGTTTTGTTGGAATGTTAAGGGATTTATGGGCATTACTAATTCAGTGGGCTCTTTCATTATGTTGGAATATTCCTCAATGATAGGGGCTGAGTGGATGTCACAACAGGTTCTGGTTGACATGTATTTTGTCGATGGCTTGATGACTTAAAATTAAGTTGTATGGGAGGGTGGTACCTTTATTCAAACTTTCAACTATTGGAAAGTCTCGTTCCGATGTTTCAAGTGCAAAAAGCCTGGTCATCAACAAGCACATTTCTCCTTGAGGTTTAAGAAGGACATACCCTCTGTGGCATCAATGTTGGATCTTAGGGGTTTGGAGGGCGTAGTGACAGACGTCTCTTTGCCTCTTCTGCTAGATCTTTCTTCGGCAAACTCCTTCATTGGTAAGTTTACCGAGATCCTTAAATTTCTATGGGTTACTGAAATGTGTTCTTCTATCTCTTCTCCTTTGTTACCTTTGTCTTATTTAGGGTTAGGAGAGGAATTAACCCATTCAATGAAGGGAAGTGGTTCTTTTGTTTCTGATTCCTCTTTTCCACCTTCGAAGGAGGTTGACTCTGTGGTCCTTGTCGTGTGGGTTGAGCCTGATAAGGTTTTGGTGAACCACCTGAGTCCTATTTTTATTTTGGAAGACTTTCCTCCCCTCCCCTCCCAGGGTCCCTCCATATTGGATGTCCATATTTCCTCGTCTCCTTTGAAGGAGTCCTCAAATTCTCCTTCTGGAAACAAAATACCTTTGGATACCTTGTTCTTAACAGGGGATGATCCAGATGTGTTTCCTATTGTCTACATCCATAACGCTAATGTTATTGTGTGTAAGGGAAGAAATCATAGAAATCCGAAGTTGGTTTGGGTTCTGGGGAAGTATGAAATTGAGATGGGTCATTGTCAAAACCCTAGGGTTTCTTCTTTGTTTGATTTAGGGTTACCTCGCCTTTCGATGGAGGGAATGGTTCATGATTTTCAAGCTCTTAGAGATGATTCAACCCATCGAAAGGTTAAATCATAAATGTGGTTTTCCTTAACATTTAGGGCTTTAGTAGAGGCCCTAAGCGTGATGCCTTGAAACATCTGTTGGGGGTGTTGAAACCTGGTATTTTATTTCTCCAATAAACTATGATATTTGCGTTTGATGCATGTATATATTTCCTGTAATATCCCGATTTTGACCCCATTTTCATTAAAATTGTACATAATGTAAATATCGTTATTTAATCATGGTGAGGAGCTCAAGGCCAAGGCCCCACCATGGATTTAGTGTTTTATGTATTGATAATTAAAATCGATATGCAATTAAATTGAGACATCATATAAATATGCAATTTAATAAAAAATACCCAGAACTAGATATGTCAATGCAACAAAGAGATGAGGGCATGATTTCACAAGGAATAGGCAGGGAAATTATTCAAACCCTTGAGCCAATAAGGTAAAGCCAAATGTCAATGGGAGAACCCATAAAGCTGTTAACTACCTTTTTTGTCTTTTGGTGCCCAATCTTTTATTTCTTCTAGAAATTGGTTGAGGTAGTTAATGCCTTGGGAGTGGAGGAGTATGGCAGTCAATTTTTTATTGGGGAAGCAATCAGTTTTGGGAAATTGAATTTTGACTTATGGGGCAAGAAAAATCCAAGAAATTGCTTCCCATTCCATTATTCACCCATGCGTTTCTCTTCCTCACGCAGCTGGAGATAGATGGGGAGTTTTCATCCCTTTTTTCTGCAATTACCTTCATTTATCCATGTTGGGAAAGGTGTTTTTGGTATCACATAGTTGATGGAAGCAGAGATCCACGAATTGGGGGTTTGAAGAGGTCATTTCCCCCCTATAGTGTACATGAACGTTTTTGAAGTCAATTTTTCTCTCCAATGGTTGATTTACCCATCTAAAATTTTGTTTTTGGTTGCCAAACGTTTTTCTACAAACCCAGCATCTATCTTTTTCTGTTCTATGCATCCCTATTTTGGTCTGAAAGACTTAGCAGTGGAAGAGGCCTAGAATTGGCTTGATAAACCTAGTGAAGAGATGAACCTCATAGGAAGATCAAGAGGGGATGGCTATTCTTCTATGCACACCCTGAAGAGCACTGGAAGGGAAGGTATGGCCTGAGGGATTGTGTAGCAGTGAAGGGAATACTTCCTTGGGTTGGGTGTGTAGGTATTGTGGACGCCAAGCTAGATAAATCTTGTGCAGGTGTCCGTAGCTCTATGGTTGATCTCACCAACTTAGCAATTCTACCTTTCCACTACCTTAGCAGCATGATAAACCCAATTGTAGATTGGATTGGTTGAACCTTGGTTGTATTTGGCTATGTGTGAGCCTATTGTTCCCTAGTTCCTTATGGAAATCATGCCCAGCTCGAGGGTGGCCGTGGTGCTGAGATATTGATGAGCAAACTGACCTATGGTTCGGTGGAACGTTGCAGGGACATAGCTAGTTGCAGGACAACGTATTTCCAAGATAAGTATTCTCTCGTATTTAATTTCTGCAATGTATTTGCTTGATGAATTATTATGAACATATTGAATGTATTGAATGAGATTTGCTTCCGCTATATATTATTGTATTACGCATCTACATATGTATTTTTATATTCAATGCATTTTAGATTATGTTCATGGGGCTAGATTTCCCGGTTTGATAGACAGAGCAGTGTATTCATGTCCTCTCTCTCTGAGTGAGTAGAGGGGAGGGGACGTGACATTTCCTCAAGCTTAAACCGACTTGGCGTGTATGTGCATTGGATGTCGTAGGTCTCTCTGATGGTACTTTGGTGGCTTGGGACCCGACTGTGGCACAGTTTAAAGCATATGTTACTTGCACTGGTATTATGGTGGAAGGGAAGATTAAGGGCTTTGCATCTAATATTCATTTAATTAATGTATATGCCCCTTATAAGAACCATAAGATCTTTTTGGATGCGGTTTCCCAGGCTTGGTTACTTCATGATGCTTCTCTAATATTGGTTGGTGAACTCAATTGTACGTTACATCCGAAAGAATTATGGGGTGGTGGAAATATCCATGATCCGCTATCGGACTATTTTCTCAATTTGTTTGATTCAACGGACCTTCTTGATGTCATTACGTCTTCCTTGGTCTTGACTTGGACTAATGAGCGGTGTGAGTTTGGTGATGTTGTTAAAAGGCTTGATAGGTTCATGATGGCAGAGGCCCTATCTGAAGACATTTGCAGATATAGAACCTGGGCTCATGCTATGGGTTTCTCTGAACATAAAGTTATATGTCCCCAATTAGACTTCGATAGCGACTGGATCCATTATCCTTTTAAATTTAATCTGGTTCAGCATGAAGATTTTGATTTCTATTCTCTGGGTCGTAAGTATTGGAAAAAATTGAGACATGGAACAGGTGGATCTCTGTCGCGCAATCTGGTTTCTAATTTTTATTTTCTAAAGATGGAAGTTGATAAGTGGGAAAAGGAAAGGAAAAAGTGTAATGAGGAGGATATGGGTAAGATCGAAGATGAAATTCAGCTACTATTAGCGAGTATAGATGATTCCTTCTTCTCGGAGGAGAGAAAGGAGCGATTTATTACATTAGAAAACCAACGATGGTCTGTTTTGAGTATCAAGGTAGAGACCCTATGACAGAAGAGTCAGGCGTTATGGTTGGATGTTGGAGACAATGATTCAATTTTTTTTCATTGGTTTGTGTCTGCTCGTAAATTGAACAATGCAGTATGGGATATACAAAATTCTTAAGGGGATATGATCTCTGGGGATTAAAGGCTTAAATATTTGGACACCGATCATTTTACACGTATTTATACTAAACCTTTTCAACTAACCTTCTAAGTCAGTTGAGTGTTGTTAAGCATTTTCCTCATCTTTTTAAAGAGGTGGATTGTTAAAGGATTGGAGCTTGGATCACTTTGGATGACGTGAAGCATACTTTAAACCTTTTCATTAAGGACAAAAGTCCTGGCCCAGACAGTTGGACTATCAAATTATTTCTGCACTTTTTTGAATTATCGGGTTAGGACATCACAGAAGCTATCAATGAAACTCATCGGACATGGGTAGTCCCTGGTTCATTGAACTCTATGTATATTACCTTGATTTCGAAAAGGATAAGCAAGTATCATTTAATGATTATCGTTTGATTTCTCTATGTAATCTCCTGTACAAGATTATATCGAAAATTATTGATGTCCGACTAAAACCATATATGGATAAGTACATTTCTAAAAATCAATTTGTTGTACCTAATAGGCTTACATGATGTTGTTGGTATTGCTCAGGAGTTCCTCCACTCATTGATGTTGACTAAGAAGAAGGAATTTATACTTAAGTTAGATCTGGTTAAAGCCTATGATCGCTTGAACTGGTCCCATCTCAGGATTATACTTATCCAAGCTGGATTATCTAATGTGATTTGTTCTTGGATCATGGGGTGTGTATCATCTATCTGTATATGAATTCTGATAAATGGATCGTCTTCTCCCACTTTTACTGGTAGCAGAGGTATTTGTCAGGAATGCCCCTTATCTCCATACCTTTTCATTTTGTCCATTTAAGGGTTTAGTCTCTTATTAAGAAATGCTAAGGCATCCAAATACATTGCAGGGGTCTGTTCTATTGGGATTGTTAATCTTACCCATCTCATATTTGTGGATGATGTTCTTCTATTTGGGAATGGTTCGGTGGGGGAATGCCGTGCTATTCATTCTCTTCTCACTCTCTTTTTGCGAAGCTTTTATCCTTGAAGTTAGCTTAACGAAATCCTGTTTTATTTATGCTAATGTGGATCAGTGGAATGTGATGTGGTGAAGGAGGTTCTAGATTTTCAGATGGTCGATTATATGGCAAGTTTTAAATGCCTTGGTTTCTTCCTATGTAATGTCCCCATTTTAAATAATTGCATAGCAGGACAATTCCATCAATCCTACTAGGTCGAATTTGGAAGGAAATGTAACTTACATGGGAGAGGAAGAGTCAAATGGGATCTTCTTGGACACTTGGGCTAGATTCCCTAACATCTATGACATCTATGACACCAATGATGAAGATGTTATGACATTTATGACATATTGCAGACTTGAAGGTTGACATATGACCATTATGACATGTTAGTCCTAAATATAGAATCCAATAGGGCACTCATGTGAGTTGGAGAATCTCAATGGGTCCCTACTCGAATTGGGGGAAAATGGAAGCCTAGGGTGTTAGGATTATTAATCCTCCCTTGTTCATACTTTCTATTAGATTAATTACCCCAACTTAGGAACCTAAATTAATTAATTGGGCCCACTAGTAAAATTGGGTCCACTTGGCCCAATTGGGACACATGTACCAGTCATTGGAGTGTGGGGAACACTACTAGAGGTTAACTGCCACTTACTGCATGTGTATGCATTAGTTGGGGAGCCTCCTAGACCAATCCCTACATTTTAGGAGCCATTGGGAGTCCCGGCACCAACCTACTTCAGTTAATTGGTGTTAGTACTAGTTAGTCTTAGTTAGCCCCCAATTACGTTCAGTTAATTCACACTTAGTTAGGCTAGTGCTACTAATGCATGGATAATGCATGGTTGCATGGGGAGAAGCGCTTTTCCTACCTAACACACTCAGTTACACTGAGTTAACTAGTTGTTAGTGGTTGTTGGATTTATTGGTCATCAGGGAGTTATATATTTGGAATCTGATATTGACTGGGAGACCTTCAGTTAGAGATTCAATTAGATATAGTCTTATCCACTTGGAGGATTCAAATTCATTACTCATGCATTCGAATTATTTCCTATGTAAACTATTGTAACAACAGATATTATGATGATGAATATACTGTAAATTCCTGAGAAATACTTGTCTGTTTCCTGTGTGGTTTATTTTGCTTAATTTGTATGTTCATTCTCCATTCAATTGCTGCAACATTATCAGAACTATCTGCTTAAAGATATAAATGGCATTCAAATTCTAATATGGTATCAGAGCCTTCTCAAGTAGGTTTCATGCTTGTTTCTCCCCATCGAACATTAGAAGCAGCTGGGTTTCCACAGAAGTCCCCTATGAAAATTTGCTAGCTCTGGATTCATTTAGAGCAGTGGAGAGGGCGTGACGGACCCTGAAAACATGTTCATGCTGGGAGGAAAAGCATGATTCTAACAGTTCATATGTTTTAGTGTTTTTGGAGTGAAATTGACAGGTGCTACATAGCTTGAGAGAAGTATTTCCAATCTTCCAGCCGGAGCAATTATGAGTTCTCAAACTCTTGAACCACGAATCCTCACAACTTCCAATTACCTTAATTGGAGGATTGATATGTAGCTGGCCTTGCGCAAGCATGGCTACCACAGGATCATACATGGATGGGAGGCTAAGCCTCATTAGTGAAGCGAATATTTATTCTCTCATACAATAATATTCACTAGAAAACTTGGTAAATTAAATACGCCATAATAATATATAGATTGATGATAGGATAAGATATATGATAGATGATTACAATGGTTGATAACACGCCTATTAAATAAGGCTTGGGAATTGTGAGTGAAAGGTCATGTCCTTTCATGTTAAGTATAATTAATTTTATTATTAATTATTTAATTATTATATTTATTTTACATTCGTTACATTGCCCTCCCCTTAAGGGAATCTTTGTCCTTAAAGATGTATTGACTTTAATGTCTAATTTTCTTTAATTTGTTGTCTCAAGATTCTTTCTCTTTTTGTATTTGTGACATTTGAGGAAATGAGCCGATACGAATTACAGATTCCCCAAGAGAATTGTCGTATCGTATCTGTTGTGGTCCATCCCAGATCTATTTTTATCGGAGCTTTGAGATCTTTTTGTGGGACGATTCATCTCAATTGTTGCTTAGTATGTCGATATTTTCGCGTGTCCACATAAGTCTTCTGTGAATATTCATTTTGACCTTGTCGTTGGTCAAAATGACGATTCTAATTAAGATGTCTGTAAGGTGTAGGTGTTGTTTGTTCTTCTTTCTTTTGGACTGTGACGAGGACCGTCTTCACTTCCTCGATTTGATTTTTAGATGCATTTTCTTGGATTTTTGCTTCTTGGTTCTCCAGTAGATTGTTATGATTCTGAATCTTTTCGATTCTTTCATCTTGCAACTTTTTTTCAATTTCTAATCCCTTGATTTGGTTATGTAGTTCCTAATTATGATTATTTAGACACTGGTTTTCTTCTTGCTTTTCCAGTATTTTTCCTTCGAGGTCCTCACTGGAGTGTTCCCTCTTGCTATTGTTTTTGAATTTTTTGATTTTTGTAATCAGGGTTTTGTTATGATTTATTAATCTGAAAATTTCTTCAGAATTGTCGGATATTGTTTTATTACTCTTTGCGATCTCCAGCTTGTGTTCCTTTTTAGAGTCATTGTTTTGGTTTTGAAGAACTTTTATCTGTTGTCGATACTGGTTGACCATTGATTCTTGCTCTTCTAATTTTTGTCATATGTGCGTCAGTTCTTCATCTTTGTCGTTAATGATTTTTTTCAAGCGTATTATTTCTGCTTCGTAATAACTTATTTCTTTCTTTATATCTTGATTTTTTTGTTTCTGATTGAAATCACTTTCGTCTCTTAATTTCTCAATGTGGGCATACAATTTTTCTATATGATTTTTTTGGTCGGAAATTTTTTGTTCCTTGCGCTCTTTTTGCATATTATGTAATTTAATCAACATTTCTGATTTCGTATTTATGTCCCGTAACTCTTCATTGTCTCTTTGACAATGTTTTAAATTGGCTTCTAATTTCTCTATTTGTAGTCGTAAACCAGATTCCATGATCTCTAATTTCTTCCACACTAGATGATGATGGTCTTCATTTATTTTATTTTATTTTGTTTTCGTTTGACTATTTCTTCAACAATAATTGATCTTCTTTGTTAAGTTAAATAAACTTTTTTCCCAAAAATAATAATTATTTTAGTAAATTTTTTTTTTGGACTTTTTTTTTTCAAAAATAATAATTGTTTTTTTTTAAATTATTTAAAAAAATTATAAATTTTTTATTATTATTATTTTCTTTATGACTTCCGTTTACTTTACTTTACTTTTATTTTAATATAATAAAACAAATTTAAAATAATATAAATATATTATGTTATAATATATTTGAAATAAATATTATATTTAAAATAAATATTATATTATAATAAGTTTTTTTGGTTTTTTTTTGTGTGCAGGTTGTTGTGGAGGTGGGAACGACGGTGCGAGAGGATGGGCGATGTTGGGGCGAGTGTCGATGGAATGGGAAGGCGTGTGTGGATGGAGGGTGGCGACAGAGATGACAGAAGGGAATGCATAGGGGTGGTGGGGATGGAGTGCGGAATGGGCGAAGGAGCTGGACAGTGGGGAGCTAGACGACGAGGGGAGAGGCGAAGGAGAAAAGGGATGGCACGAAGCAGGGAGAGTGACGACATGGAAGTTGGTGGAGGCTGGAGGGGAAGGATGGAGGCTAGAGGGGAGAGCAGAGGTGTATGCAAAGAGATAGGGAATGGAAACAGAGTGTGGGGCGGGGAATGAGTGCAGCAGTAGGGATGCACCAGGCTGGAGAGCAGGGAGCAGGGTTGGAACTGCGCGTGGATGTTCATGTGGTTGAGGGCAGGTAAGGTGGAGGATCGCATAGGGGTTGGTGGAAGGGAGAGTAGGACACAGAACGGGCGATGTTAGGGAGGCGAAATGAGCAACAGGACGAAGGAAGGTTCAATGCAGAAGGGAGGGAATGATTAGGAGGGCACAAAGAATAGATGAGCTGAGCAACAATGGCATTGTAGTGAGGAAGGTGGGTGAATGGTGGGTGGGAGCAGCGATGGTGATGGATTGGTAGGGAGCATCGGCTGAGGAGAGGGGGTCGTGAAGGTATGATGGAGCACAGAGAATGGGTGTGGAAGGGATGATGGCTGAGCAGATTGGGTGTAGAAATTTATTTTGATTTTATGGTCAAGAACCAAAATTCAGGAAACCCTGGGTAATGGCTAAAAGCCAAAAAAAATGGCTAAAGGCCGAGATCTAGCCAATGAGGCTCTGATACCACTGAAGCAAATATTTATTCGCTCATACAATAATATTCACCAGAAAACTTTGTAAATTAAATATGCCATAATAATATATAGATTGATGATAGGATAAGATATATGATAGATGATTACAATGGTTGATAACCCGCCTATTAAATAAGGCTTGGGAATTGTGAGTGAAAGGTCATGTCGTTTCATGTTAAGTATAATTAATTTTATTATTAATTATTTAATTATTATATTTATTTTACGATCGTTATAATCAGCCAGTAGAGCGGAACAAGTTCCTAAACTGTTGTGATGAAGCATTCAAGGTACTTATATACCTATATTTCCAGAGATCTTCTCTTTCATCTAGAAGGATTAAGGACTCCTAGAGAAGCCTGGGAGAAGCTTGATAGCTTCCTTAACAAACAAGATGAGCTTCGGGGACACATTCTGGAGAATGAGTTGGTATCTTTACATCCTAGCAGTTTCGAGACTATTGAACAATTCTTCTCCAAATTCAAGTCTCTAGTGCTCCAATGCAGACAGTACGAGATAGAGCGGAAGGATGAGCATAATGTCCTTTCCGTACTCAATAAAATAGGTCTTGAGTACTATGTATATGTTTCTATGTTTCATTCCAAGTGAGAAATCTTTCCTGGTTGGAAACTTCCTTCTTTAGATTCATTTTTCGAGTCCTTAATCAAGGAATAAGACAAATTGATTCGAATGGGAGTCATCCAGACTTCCAAAGATCAAGATCTATTGGTTACTGACTCTTCCAAAGTGCAAGAAAAGAGGAAATCAAAGAAGAAGGAGCCAAAGGCAGCTGATTCGAAGCCTAAACAAAATCAGCAAGCTTCCGAAAGGGCCTCCGGCTCTAAGAAGAAGAAATTTGGGAAAACATTATGTCCCTATTGTGAAAAAGGATATCACCTTGAAGATCATTGTATGAGGAAGGAACTTGATGAAATGTCTTCTCTTCTCAAGTAGCATAACATTCAAAGACCAAAAACGTCTAACAATGGACATGAAAGATGTCATGCTTTGAAAGTAGGACCACCCCAGTCTACAACCTAGTTGATTGATTCTGGAGCCTCCAACCACATGGTTGCCTCCAAGGATCTCTTCTCCTCTCTCAGTGTCAAAGAAGGGCCCACTATTCACATAGGAGATGATTCCCAAATCCCAGCAGTAGGAAAGGGCACCATTAGAGTGAAGCATGGTGTGTTTAGAAATGTCCTATATGTGCCCTCACTTGCAACTAATCTGTTATATGTTTATCAGATGACCCATACTGGCTCACCAAAGAAAGTATTGTTTGGACCTGACTCAGTAGAGATCACCAATATCTCAACTGGGGAGATTGTAGAGAAAGGGATTTCTGATCATGCCTCCAAGGAATACTATTTCTCCCACTTCATGCCATTCCCAATTCCAACATCATCACAGCTTCCATTCGAAGCTGATGACGGTATAAACATTCCTTCACTTCCTATTGCAGTTTCAGTTTCAAATCCTGACATTTCTTATTTAGATTCAGAAGAGGAGTCATCCCAGCATGATCCAGACATTGAGCTTACAACTCAAAGGGATTTAGATCTAGATCCATCAGCTGCCTCATTCCAGTAGCCTAAATGGGCTAAGCAGCTCATAGAAGCAGCTGGGGATGGTGTTGGGGATCCAGATGACAAAATAAGAATGGGGTCCTAGTATCAGAAGGAGAGTGTAGCACTGTCTCACACAGACCCTCTTCTTGCTGAGAGGTGTTTTATGATGCTTGGGTCATATCCTCAATCATTCATGGAGGCTTGCCATGATCCTAGATGGAAGGCAGCCATGGATGAGGAGTTCGATTTGCTACATGACAACCAGAACTGGGAACTTGTCCCCTTAACTCCGGGAAGGAAGCTGGTACAGTGAAAATGAATCTACAAAACCAAAAGAGCCGCTGATGGGACCAAAACCAAGTACAAGGCTCGGTTGGTGGAAAAAGGGTATGCTCAGGTCCAAGGCTTGGACTACAATGAGACATTCCAAGAGGTTTTCCTACCTCATTTGTATTATGTCTCTTAGATTGTATATTGGGTGACCTATGGTCTTGTTACCAGGGCCCACAATTGTCCAAGTTAGGATTCAGGGGGGGTGTTAGGATTATTAATCCTCTCTTCTTCATACTTTCTATTAGATTAATTAGCCTAACTTAGGAACCTAAGTTAATTAATTGGGTCCACTAGTATAGTTGGGTGCACTTGTCCCAATTAGGACACATGTACCAGTCATTGAAGTGTGGGGAACAATACTAGAGGTTAACTGCCACTTACTGCATGTGCATGCATCAGTTAGGGCACATCCTAAACCAATCCCTACATTTTAGGAGCCACTGGGAGTCCCAACACCAACCTACTTCAGTTAATTGGTGTTAGTACTAGTTAGTCTTAGTTAGCCCCTAGTCACATTCAATTACTTCACAGTTAGTTAGGCTAGCGCTACTAATGCATGGTTGCATGGAGAGGAGCGCTTTTCCTACCTAACACACTCAGTTACACTGAGTTTAACTAGTTGCCAGTGGTTGTTGGAGTTATTGGTCATCAGGGAGTTATATATTTGGACTCCGATATTGATTGGGAGACCTTCAGTTAGAGATTTATTTAGATACATGCTTATCCACTTGGAGGACTCGAATTCATTACTCATGCATTCAAATTCTTTCCTATGTAAACTATTGTAACATCAGATATTATGTGGATGAATATACTATAAATTCTTGAGCAATACTTGTCCATTTCCTATGTGGTTTGTTCTGCTTAGTTTGTATGTTCATTCTCCATTCAATTGCTGCAACATTATCAGAACTCTCTACTTGAAGATCTAAATGGCATTCAAATTCTAATATAGGGAAGGGAGGACACATGGAAAATCTTAAGCACACACCCTAATTCGAATTGGCTTGATTTTTTGGATGGATTGGTAACCTTAGAAGGCTAAGGATGTTTATAAAATACAGGGATCAACCAAGAAAAGAGCTTTTTATCATTTTGGAAATTTGCATTTGTGAAGAGAGAGAGCTAGTGGATGACTAGTTTCTTGCCTTAGCCAATTTCGAGGGTGAAAGAGTCCCATCCAAGTTGGTGTTTGGAGAGGCCATTCAGGCCTTTAATGGATATTTAATGGAGTTTGTATTTGTAGGTGTAAATTTATAGGGAAGTTCTTGGTTTCTTCTAGTGCAACACATTCTTTCAACCATTTCCAGTCTTTATTGCATATTCTTGCTCATGGAAGGATTAGGCTTTGGGTGAGCTATTGTACTCTTTGGGAGAGATTATAATGGTCCATTTTTTATTTTAATAAGCTTAATATATTTTTTCTTCATCTTCAGAAAGTCTCAAGTCGAAATATCAGAAGTACATGTATGAAAGGCTCTCATTTGCCATGCTCTTGAATAACTAGTTTTCATGGATTTGGCTTAAATATTGAAGTAGATTTATATTAGATTTGTATGAGGAAATTTATATGAGTTTTATGATGATGGGGAATAAATATATGATGTATGGATCTGTAATATTATGTTCACATTCTTTGTAAGTTGAAATATCAGAGATACATGTATTAAAAGATTGCATACTCGTGCCCTTGTATCACTAGTCTTCATGGATTTGGCTTCAATCTTGAAGTAGTTTTATACCAGATTTGTATGAGGGATATTATATGATTTGGATGATTATAAATAGGGTAATATAAATATAGCATGATTCTTGTCTCATTCAACCAATCATTTATTACTGCCAGAAATTGGTTGGGTTGGTTATTGCATGGGATGGGTAGGGTATGACAACCAAAATTTGAATTGGAGAAGCCATCAATTTTTGGGAAACGTGTTTTGATTCCTTGGGCAAGCAAAAACCCAAAAACGTAGGCCATTCTACCATGCTTTCACGTTTTCATGTTTTCCTCACCCATTTTTCCTTCACATGAGCTCTCTTAGGCATCCAAAACTTCTTGTGTGTGAAATCATTCACATTTTTGGTTGTTACCTCACTTTGCTCAGGCTGAGAAATCGTTTTTGGTGATTATCAGTGGCTGAGCTTCCTTCCCCACGTTTGGCTGCATTTTTCTCCATTGTTTTCAAGCTGGAAATCATTTTTCTAGAAATGCCTAGTGAGTGGGAGAGGAGACCCATGATTTTGGGTGTTACTGAACCTGTTTTGGCCATGTTAGGGCCAAAACGTCTTTGGAAATCGAATTGTTGCTAAAGGGCCATTTTTACCCATTCTGGAAATTTGTTTGTTGCCGGAACTGTTTTTCCTCCAACCGAGAAATCGTATTGTGTTGTGGGTGCATATTTTTGACCTTGGCCTGAATTGAATTGGGGGTGGAAATGGGGTTTGAGCTTGCTTGACAAACCTAGTGTGTGCAAGAGCCTCACAGACAGAGCTAGAGGGATGGGTTTCTTCTTTACACCCCCTGAATAGCACTAGAAAAGAAGGCATAGCCCAAGGGACTGTGTAGCAGAGAAGGGGATGCTTCCTTGTGTTGGGTGTGTGTGGATGTTTTAGAAGTCGGGCTAGTTCTGGTGCATGTGTCCCTAGCTCTTGGATTGAGCTCACTAGCTTAGCAGCCAACCTTTCCATCTCCCTGTTAGCTAACTGTGTTGGCTTGGCTAAGTCGTGTATCCTTGGCTACGTGTGAGCCTGCTAGTTTCCCCTTATTCCTTGTGGAATCATGCCTAGCTCGGGGGTGGCAGTGTTGTTGAGAGATTGATGAGCACACGTGCCTATGGTTGGGTGGAACGTTGCAGCGACATAGCTGGTTGCAGGACAAACTTCTTCCAAGATAAGTATTCTTGTGTTTAAACCCTTGCAACTGTGTTTATTTTATAAATCCATATGAACATGTTAAATGTTGTGAATGAATGAAATTGCTTCCGCTGTTTGATAGTCATTATGCATATGTGTATGTTTAAGTTCAATGCATTTTATTTTTATGTTCATGGGGCTAGAATGCACGGACAGTTAGTTGTTAGTCGCGTCCTCTCCGCCGAGTAGAGGGGTGGGGATGTGACAGATTCCCTGGTCATTGTTGGTTGGGCAAATGGTGTGTCTGATTTCCAATCGCTCTTCAGTTGATCTCGGTGTTCACAAGTATCTCTTTCAGCAATATATACTGAGAACTTAACACTGAAGCTGATTGTTTATCTAAGCTAAGGATAGGTGATATGGATGAGTATATTTTCTATGAGATCTGGCATGACTCTTCACTATCTATGAATGCTTCCATGACCGTTGTCTAAGAAATTGTTGCTTAGTCTTTTTAGTTGCATTGAAGATGGTTTTTGTCTTTTCATAAAATGGTCGTCACATAGCTTTTGTCAATGTTCTTTTTGAAATTTGTTTATATCATAGTATGATGATACTTATTAGCCCATGAGACTACAACAAAATGTTTATGATGCACAATTTTGTAACTTTTTTTTTAAAGATGGGTTTCAACTTTTTTTAATTTAAAGGTTAAGCTATTTTTTCGCTATAAAAAAGAGACGTATGATGCTTGATTACATAGTTTGTAGCCTACGAGATATATGATGCTTGGCTACATAGTTTACATGGAAATGATATGCTTGATTACATAGTTTGGAGCCTACGAGATGTATGATGCTTGGTTACATCGTTTACATGGAAATGATAGTAAATATCACAAAAGTTATGTTGTAGGGCTTAGACTTTAAATGTTATGGTCACATGGATGTGGATCGTGCTTGAAATCCTTCGTTTATGTATTTGCTTTTTTTTTTTAAAGAAATAATGTGTAGTGTAATTTGTTAAATTTACATTAGCAATTTTGATTTTAGTGGATTTTTTACTATTATATGCATCGAATAGAAATTTTCAACCTCGTCATATGTATAATACATTTTTTTCCAAAATACTCGTTATTGGAATATAGTATTTCAAAATACTTTTTATCTTTTTTTTTTGGTTGTCGTCGTCTTCATGTAATGGAGTATTGTATTTTCCAAATACTTTTTATCATTTAATCACATGTCATTTTAGTGATTAAAGATATAGAGAGCCACTCTAATAGCAAGGAGGATTATGAAATGCAAATCTAATAATGAAGTTTGAATGTGTTTCTTTTGTGCACACAAAATAATGGTATAACATTATTTAATCATCATTAATCATGAGCGTATAAAGCATTATATCCTTATTTTGATGTTTGTTTTTGGTTATGTATTTTGGATTGGGTTTGTTGTAAAATCAAACATGGTTGAGGCAACAAAGGAGAATGCCCTTTACTTTTAGAATTAATGAATTAATGGATGGAATCCCTTACCATAGGGAGAAGTTGTTAGTGAAAATAAAATGTGGATCCACTTAAGATCTTTTATAGGTGCATAGGAGGAATCAAGCTTGAGAAGATTTGATATCTAATATAGTTATTTTCTCACAGTTAGGGGACATTATTGGTTGGACAATTTACCTATTTGGGTAGGCTACATTTATGTCCTTTGGTTTCTAATTGCGGAAAGCAGGCTCATTCTTGACAACATATAAAAAGTATGCCTTTGCTTCTAACTTGAGTCTCTTTGGTCTTTGATTTTGCTTGAATGTCTTTCCCTCAAAGATAGGCTTCAAATCATGAAAGTATCAGGGGTTAGGTGGACATTATTGTTTGTGCTCCATGCCTCTAGGGGTTTTGAACCTTAGACTAGGCTTGGAAGATTAATGCCTATTTCTTTAGACGTGTACTAAACACCAACATACCTACTTTTGTAATAAGATACATAGTTCTTTTTTGTCCTTTTCATATGGTATGTGATATAGTGGCATTTAGAGGTATGTGGCAGAGTGAATTGTTTCCCATCATTTCCCCACATATGGTGCAATTTCTTCAAAATGGCCCCATAGTTCTCAAGTAAAAATATTATTGGTTCATATTATTACTCAATATATATTGATCAACTCTCTTTGTGGTGTTATTACCCGTGAAACTTGAGAATCACACATAATATAACAAGATTAGGATGAAATAAACCATAAATATGTAGAACAAAACTATAAAGATGAGACAATAATAATATACTATAATATGAAAAGAGCTTTGTTATTATGGAAGCAATGTTCACAGGTCTCTTGTGGTAGGGTAACTGTTCACATGAGCAGACTCTGCTACAATTTTTCTTGACAAAACTCTTCATAGCCTTGAATCTCTCTTTAAATAACCTTCAAACATCCAAAACCCTAACTACTTGGCATGGTCAAAATACAACTTCCTAATGGATGTTAATTAATAAAGAGACCCTTTTTACAATGATTGACGAGAACTAACTTATTCTGTCTTATTAAAAATATATGGCCTTATGCAATGTGTGATTAAATCCTAGAGTAAGGCGAGTTAGGGTAAGACCCTAACATGAACACCCCCCCCCCCCCCCCCACCTTCAAAGCTAGTGTTGTCCACAACTCTAAAGGTGATGAAATTGTTATAAAGTGTTCGTAAGTTGGTTCCAGAGTTGCATCTTCTAGCAACAAGTCTTCCCACTAAATATAAACTTCTTTGATGGTGCATTACCACAATTGTCTTTCCTTGAAAGCCAAAACTATAGCCTGTTGAAGCCAAACGGAGCATTCCTAATCCAATTCTAATAAATTGGTTTGTATGTAGCAATTGAAACCTGCCAATTTTTTGAGGCAAGAGACATGGAAGATTGAGTGAATCTTGGAGTGGTCATGTATAGTGAGCTTGTAAGACACTTATCCAATGCCTTAAGAGATGGTATAGGTCCATATAAATTCAGAGAAAGATTCTAATAAATATGGGCCTTCATATGTGTTTGTTTATATGGTTAGAGTTGGAGAAACACCTGATCCCCATCTTCAAATTTCTTGGAGTGATGTTGATCATTCTATTGCTTCATTATGTTTTGGACAAGATTCATATTATCTTTAAGGATGCGAAGAATGTCAACTCTAGTTGGAGTGTGTCATCCATTGCATGAACATGAGAGGTATTTGGTAGATAGGAAATCATTGATAAGGGTTTTTTATCATACACTAAGTGGTATTATACCACCATTCTTCTAGATGGAGCCATTAGGCCCATTGGAGTGGCTTATCTAACACATAGTAGTGGAAGTAGGTTTCCAAGCACTTATTAACCACTTCAGTTTGACCATCTAATTGGAGGTGATATGTTGTGATGAGATTCAATTAAGTTCCTTGAAGTTTAAACATCTCTTTCCAAAACCTGATGGTAAAAGTGGGGTCACAATCAGAGATAATATAAGTGGGCATGCCATGGAGCTTGAAAATTTGATCCATAAAAACTTGTGCCACTAATGAGGGTGCAAAAGTGGGTGGTAAGGCACATAAATGAGTGTATTTGGTTAGGCAATTCACAACCACCATAACGTATTTTTTATTGCCTTCCTTAGGAATCCCCATACTGAAATCCATAGAGATGTCCATCGAGATCTAGTTAGGAATGGGAAGTGGTTGCAAAGCACTGGGTGATTTCATTGTTCACCCTTATTTGAAAGTGTTGTAGGTGGAAATAAAGTTGTGGATATATTTTTTCATGCCTTCCCAGGAAGAAAGAGTGCTTAATTATTTCATAAGTTTTATGAAATCCCGAGTGACCTACTGATGGTGATGAATGTAATCTCACTAATATTCTTGGTTTCAAGGTTGAATATGAGGTGTGAAAGATGTGCTCCTTATACCTCAAAATATTTTGGTTCTATGTACACATGTGTGGAGGATTTTGACCTTATTTAAGCCTTTTGATGAAGTGTCCAACTGTATCCTTAGCCAACCATTAATGTCTCACTTCTTCTAGCCATTATGGTATCAACTTCCTTTTCAAATGGTCTAGACAAGAAATCAACCACCAAATTGTCTTGATCTTTCTTATACATGATCTCATAATCATAACCCAACACCTTAGTGACCCATTTATGTTGCTATGGTGAGGAAAGGAGTTTTTTGAGGAGATACTTGAGACTATGATGGTCGATCTTGATTTGGTAACGTTTCCCTATTATATATGGTGTTTGTGTCTCAACTTCATGAAAAAAAACCATCATCTCTTTCTTATAGATGGATTTACCCAATTTTCCATCACATTGCTTCTTACTAGTGAAGGCTAAGGGGCATCCTTCTTGTGATAAGAATGCTACTAGTCGATTTCCTAAGGCTTCACATTCTAAGACAAATTTCTTAGTGAAATTCGACATGGCTAGAACATGCATAATACACATGGTCTCCTTTAGTGCGGAGAAATCCTGCTCAGTTCTTGCATTCCAAGAGAATGCATTTTTTTAGTAATGTTCTAAGAATGGATGTTATATTCCCATAGATTGACCACAAAAACATGGTACTATCCATTAAGGCTAAGGAATACTCTAAATTTATTGAGAGTTTTGAGGCGAGGTTAGTTCTTCATAACTTCCACTTTCTTGGGATCCATCCGGACCCCGTCCTAACTCACAATATGTCCTAAGTGTTCAACCTCAGTTACCCCAAAAGAGAATTTGGAGCATTTCAAAAATAGAATTAGTCCTATAATAATTGCAAGGTATGCGCAACATGCACGAGATGTGGATTTCCCAGGTAGGACCATATACTAAGATATCATCGAAGAAAACCAAGACAAAATAGTGGAGGAAAGGGAAACAAATTTTATTCACAAGGCTCTGAGAAATGGATGCAGGGGCATTGTAAAGGCCAAAGGGAATGACCAAGAAATCATAAAGACGTTCATGAGTGTGGAAAATTTTTGGGTGTCTCTACCAATTTCATCCTGATTTGATGGTAGCCCAAACAAAAGTTGAGTTTGGTGAAGAATTTGGTGCCATGCAGTTCATATAAGATATCATTAATGACTAGAATAAGGAATTTATATTTGATAGTCATTTTGTCTAGAGCTCTAAAATCAAGACACATGTGCCAATCTCATTCCTTTTTTAGACCATAACCACTAGCAAAGAATAAGGGCTTGTGCTAGTACATACAACATTGACTGACAACACGACTTAAATTAATTTTTCAATTACATTCTTTTGGGAAAAAGGGTGGCGGTAAGGACATACAATGGGGGGTTGAGTTCTTGAAATTAAAGGAATGCCATGGTCATGTTCTCCATAGGATGGATGTAAGCCCTTGTGCCTTTGAAAACTTGTTGCTACGCGGAGAGAACTTGTTGCACGTCCAGAGGAATATCGAAGGTGGGTGGGTCCAAAACTTAGATGGCATGGATGATATGAAAATAGGAGTCTAACCACTTTCCTTCATCCAAAAATATAAAGATACCAATTTGTTTAAAAATGCATTGATATCAAATTTGATTTGGAAAAAAAAGACCTTTTATTGATAGTGCACTTCGCAATTAAGTGATTAATCTTACTTAGCTAAACACTTACACTTATGAATTCGACTTGCATAATCCATTCGTCATAAGTGAATGATGGAAGGAAATAAGAGAACACCATAACAACATCACACCAAAGTTGTTAATGGATTTCACCCATCTTGGGCTATGTCTACAGGTCCACTTCCAAATAGCGAGACAACTATATAATGCTCAAAATGTTGAAAGTACATAAAATGGACATAAAATGCAAAAAATGAAGACACCCTTAAATTCTACTGCACAAAATTAGGTGCATTCATCATAATCAACTTCACCTCAGAAAACTAAAACTTTTGACTGTAAACATGTCATACTTTTGAAAATAACATTTCACCACCTTGGTTTACATGCACAATTTGAATACCTCCTTAAATTCTATTGATCAAACTCAAAAACAGAGGTCACCTTTGAATTCCTCTCAAAATTTTGAGAAAAATGAGAATAAATTTGGCCTGGTTCTGAACAGGTACTTGGGAATTCCCCTTGGCACAAACTTTGAGGCTACACTCTACACTAATTTGTACAATGTTTCTCTTCAACTCTGTCTAGTGATCCGTGCCCGCTCTATACCTCGAATTGTGTTCCCACATTAGAATATGTACCCCCCTAATGTTCCAAAAGCGGAGTGCATATATAGTGGATCAGGTCCATACACGTCCTCTCCAAATATGTAACAACAATTCAAATACATTTATTTTTGTTATGTCGTATACAACATGTGGTTGGCGTGGTTGTTAAAGGGATAGGATTTCGGCAGGGAGGTAGTGAGTTCAAACTCGGTGGACCTCTCCCCTTTGTGCACTGTTGTAATAATAGGTTATATATAGTATATGTAGGTTGATACATTGGGGGTTTGTTGGCCCTTCGAGCCTAATTTTTTTGAGCTGTAAGACAATTTGTCCTTCTCGAAGATGGTACATGGCACCATCTAATTGGTCCATGTGTGCACAATATGTGGCATGTGTTTCCTATTCATCCTCTACCACATCAACATTATGGTTTCCACTTGTCAACTATTCATTGGTCCACCTCTTTTCCACCTCGGTTGTATGATTTCCACATAAATTTCCACTTGTCCACCACGTCAACATACGACAACCATTTTAGTTTCCACTTGTGTTCCATGTGTCACCTCCATGTCATCATCTATATAGTTCCATGTGGCATGTCCGTACAGGTTCCCACTGTAGGGTGAATACTGTAGAGTTCCATTGTTATATCAAGTGGTATCAAAACAGGTTTTACATGTGAATGCTTATGAGGGCTAAACTCAAGGGTGGTAAGGAAATATTACAAGTCTTAATTCATAAATTCAAAGATAATTTCACAAGCAAGGGAGGACATCATAGAAAGGAGGAGATCCTATGATGCTTTCCAAATCCATGATGGATGCATTTCCTTCGATCCAAAAAATGGTGGAAGAACTCTACCGTAAGGATCAGGGAGAAGTTGAATTGTCGGTGAAAGTAGGTTGCATAAGAGAAACCATGGACAAAGCACCAAAGTGAAAAGGGCTTTAATAGATCAAAGAATCCCCTGAAGGAACCCTATATGGAGAAGATTCCATTAAGGGGAAGCAACCTAAAATGGAACATTCGTGGTTATTATTTGTAAATAGATAAGTTAGCATGCATATGTATCACTCCAAATCATTTTTCCATTATTGTAAAGTAGAATGGAAATAGTCTTATTGTATGAAGTATGGAGGAAAAATATTTATTAAAAGAATGAAATAAGTAGAGATGGTTGTTGTTTAATTCCATGAAAAATGTATGCTTTATGCTAAGTACATCTCAAAGATGTAGTAAATGTCATGTTCATGTTAAAAAATAGTTGAGTTTATACTCATTCTTCTCAATTTTTTTGAAAGGAACATAATTTTGATGTATGTTACGTGTTTAGAGTACTCTGTCAAAAACTTAAAGTGAATTTGGTTGAATATAGTCTTGTTCTGTGTGCCAAAGGGTGTCTTCGGGCACATGTTCAGAACATATTTGAGTTTATACTCATCCTTCTCATAATTTCTAGAGGAACTCAGTGGTGGCCTCTGTATATGAAGTCAAGAAACACAATTTAAGGGTGTCTTCAAATTTGGAATTGTAAGTCCAACTATTGTAATTTGGCATTTTGAGCATTAAAGAGCGGTCTCACTGTTTGGAAGTGGACCTAGAGACGTATCCCAAGATGGGTGAACTCCATTAACAATCTTGTCTCATATTATTGTTGCTCATGTTCTCTTCTTTATTTTTGCATTTTCATTATATAAAGTTGATTATGCAAGTTGGGATCATCAGTTAAGTATTTGTTTAAGTAAGATAAATCACTCAATAATGAAGTGCACTACCTGTAAAAAGTCTTGGTTTTCCGAATTAGATGTGATATCAATGCATGTTTAATTAGCTTGGTATGTTAATATTTTTGGATCATGTTAAAGTGGCCAAAGTTCCATTTTTAGATTAAGTGGTATATTAGTAGGTATGACAGGTGAATGCTTATGAAGGATAAACTCAAGAGTGGTTAAGGCAAGTTTGCAAGACTTACTTCATAAATTGAAAGAGAATTTCACAAACAAGTGATGACATTGTAGAAAGGAGGAGATCCTATGATGTTTTCCAAACCCATGATGGATGGATTTATTTTAGTCCAAAAAATGGTGGAATAATTCTATTGTAAGGATCAGGGAGAAGTTGAATCATTAGTGAAAGAAGGTTGTGAAAGAGCAACCATGGGCAAAGCACCGAAGCAAAAAGTGCTTCGAGAGCTCAGAGCAGCCCCTGAAGGATCCCTATCTAGAGAATATTTATTAAGGGGAAGTAACTTAAAATGGAACATTAGTGGTTATTATTTGTAAATAGCTAATTTAGCATGCATATGAAGTGCTCCAAATTAGTTTTCCATTAATGTAAAGTAGGATGGAAATATTATTCTTATATGAAATATGAGGGTATAATAATTATGAAAAGAGTGAAGTAAGTAGAGATGGTTGTTGTTTAGTGCCATTAAAAAATGTATGTTTTATGTTATGTACATCTCAAATATGTAGTAAATGCCATGTTCATGTAAGATGTATTCTTAATGCCTTGTAAAGAAACAAGTCAAACAATACGATTGTTGTGGAAAGATGTTTGGATTTTTCTTTCAAGGAAGCAAGTGAAGGAAATGAATAAGAAGTTCATTCAGGAACTCCAATAGATACATCAAGTAGTACAAGAACAATTAATCCAAGATGGGCGAGGTATGAAAAGCACCAAAATGATCAGATCCAAGCTGTAGATCCAAGATGGATATCCAAGATGAAAAACCAAAATGGACAGCCAAGATATGGATCCAATATGGTCAAGAACTTGAAGTGCATATCGACAAGGTGGATAGAGATGAGAAAAGTGAGGGAGCTTTATCATCACCAAATTGTTGAGTAAATAACACTTTTGGAGGTCCAAAATTTCTATACAGACAAGCCACATTCCAAGTTACCATCCATACAGTGCCACATCTACACCATATGTAACTCTATATGATTCCATGTGGTCTATTCATATAGTTTGTACGATGATGTGGCATCAATCCCAAGGTGACACATGGTATGCCGTATAGATAAGGTGGCAGACATGTTAAGCAATGTGAATTTGACATGTGGAACTATAGGATGATGTAGAATCACCAACAAGATGGCATGTGGCATTATGGATGCATAGTTGGTAGGTGACGCAGCAGTACCAAATTTTGGCATGTGGATATGATGTGGCACTAATTGGGAAGATGAATGGGATGATGTGGCTAATTCTGCGCGTGATACATGGCACTGATATAATGTTGATTGGGTGTTGATGTGGCCTAATAAGAGTGTGACACATGACACCCTATTCATGAAAAAGGACCTTTATCCATTTGGAATACTTCTCGATAGATTCAAACCTATAACCTCCAATTCATTAATTGGGCGCCTTACCATTATACCACGCACATGGTTTGTTAACCATATCCAAAATTTATTTATTTATGTTTAAACTCTTGTATAATGGCATGAAAAATGGGGTCCGATGGGGCTTGAACCTACGACCTCCCTACAACAATTACTATGGACCAACCAATGCGCCAATGGCACTTGTTGTTATGCCAAATATGGAATATTATATTTAAGTTTTTGTTGAAGTGGATGTAATAATAATGAATGGCACAGAGCCTAAGTTTGGTGCATGCAACTTTATATATAGAGTTTGAATATGGAGGGAGTAGGAAGATGAGAGAGTACAAAGTATGAGGAGGACACAAAGTTTGAGGAGGTCTGATAGATGGTACAAACATGGATCACAAGGCGGGTTTGACTGTGTAGGAGTATACTCATTGTCTCGTTTAACATGCCAAGGGAGACCTTGGGCCCCTGAGCCAAATATAGTCGAGTTTGTGCTCATTCTTCTTAGTTTTTCGAGAGGAACTTGATTTTAATTTATGTTCTATGTTTAAAGTACCGTGTCAGAAACTTAAAATGTAGTTTTTTTGAATATAGTCTCCTTATGCATGCCAAAGGGCGGTCTTTGGGTACCTGTTCAGAACATAGTTGAGTTTATACTCATTCTTCTCAGAATTTAGTGGTGGCCTTTGTATCTGAAGTTGAGTAGCAAAATTGAAGGATGTTTTAAAAATTTTCATTGTAAGTCCATTTATTGTATTTTTGAATTTTTAGCATTATAGAGCAGTCCCACTATTTGGAAGTGGACCTAGAGACGTAGCCCAAGATGGGTGAAATTTGTTAACACTATTGTATCATATTATTGTTTCTCATGTTCTCTTATTTATTTTTTCATTTTCATTATGCAAAGTTGATTATGCAAGTTGGGATCATCAATTAAGTGTTTGGTTAAGTAACAAAAATTACTTAGTTGCAAAGTGCACTATCAGTAAAAGGTCTTGGTTTTTCAAATTATATTTGATATCAATGCATGTTTAATTAACTTGGTATCTTAAGTTTTTGGGATCTAGTGAAAGTGGCTAGAGTTCCATTTTCATATCAATGCAATTGAGCAATAACCGTTGAATGGCCCTTATTTGATAGTTCCTCCACATGGTGGGATGAGATAATTTTAGGAGACCCAAGGTAATTCCATGGAGGTGATGGGTGTACCTATACCAAGTAAAACTGATAGAGAGTGCACGAAAATCTATTGTGATAGGACCTAAGGTCCTGAGCCATTCAACCCTTGAAACGATATCACAACCATTCATGCCAACAACAAACATATGAGTTTTGAGGTGGTAGTCTTCCATTTGAAGTTTGTCATTTCACATATGCCACCACATTACATTGTACCTCCATGGCCTATTGAGATTTGGAATTTAAAAATGGGGCAGACATAGCAATGGGTGTCTTTTGCCACACACCAATTAATGAAATCTTGTGTCTTTCCATTGTTAATTAACATGATGACTTTCTCATTCTTGATATAACCAA
This sequence comes from Pseudotsuga menziesii, assembly GCA_001517045.1. NCBI lineage: Eukaryota > Viridiplantae > Streptophyta > Pinopsida > Pinales > Pinaceae > Pseudotsuga > Pseudotsuga menziesii. Next base: position 419,009 of record LPNX010425708.1, read on the forward strand.
ACACTTCTAGTGTTTGAGGAGTGGAAAACCCTGATAAAACATGAAGTGAGATTTTGGGTTACTTCTCAAGAGCTGGAATATCCAGAGAATCTTCAAGAGGAAGCATCTGATCTTCATGATATGATTCATGTAGAGCTTCAATGGTGTGGTCTGTCGAGACCTCAAGGAGGCTGGGATCAATCAAGAATATTTTATGATATTTAGATTTATGGCCTCTAAAGTATTTTTCATCACAATTATAACAAATTCCAAGGTGTCGATGCTAAACCATGGCATCCAATGTGAGCTTAGATTCAAAGAGTAGGGGTGGTGGTGTTTCTTAGAGGAGTACCTATGGGAGATAATGCACGATGGGAAAAAAGGGTGCTTGGGTTGGGCCTTGAGGACCACTTCAACTTCATGAGCTCTATCACAAGCCTTCCAAGCATGTGGATAGCCTTTACATGAGAATATGTGCATGAATTCATTCCTTGAGGCTGCTAATGAAACATTTTGAAAAAAAGAATTAGAGAGGCCTTCTGTGTGGATATCCAATTGCTCAACACTATCATCTAGTCTAGAACAACACTAGTTTGGTGCAGTTTAGTTAACCAACCAAAATATTGAGTGTAACATGTTGATGTATTTGTAACTTCAGAATGTATTCACTTGTATATTTCATATATTATATTTCATTGATCCCCGATGTTCCTATTGAGAGAATCAGTAATGTAAACAAGTCATGTAAAGTCATAGAGGTTAACCCTCCTTGTTGATCAGGGGTTAAAGTCCCCGCAGTTGTGGGGCACTAGGGTTATTAGACTCTCCTAGAGAAGTCGGCCCTGGTAAGTTATTGTCAAGTTAGAAACTAATATAAATAGAGAGTGAGCCTCTCTATTTATCACACAGTCACTCACACTCAGTTGTAGCGCATGAGTGAGAGAGAAGGAGCTGGGATAAGAGAGAGAACAACTGGTGGAGATCATTTTTTTCGTGTTTGGGTTTTACTGCTACCATTGGTGCTTATTCTATCTCTTAGGAAGTTGCGGGGGTTTTTTCCTTTATGGTTTCCCTGAGGAAGATATTTGTGTCTATTGTCTCTTATGATTGATTGTTGTGCATGTTATTCTCTCAGATAAGATCTTAAGATAATACTGTCTAATTGATAAAAATCTAACATGGTATCAGAGCTAACCTAAGAAGAAGACACTGTGCAGCTGCGGAATCTAGGGATTCTTACTTTTTGGGTCTCTCTCCACAATCCATCAGCAAGAGGAGGCTAGGATGACTCTCCATTGAAGGAAGCATCTTTCTGTCGAAGCAGAATCTGATTCTGAGATTTTTCAATTTTTGACCTACCACTACATCAGGAAATTAGGGCTTTTCACAGAAGTGGAATTTTTTGAGTGAGCTCAGCCTAGGATTGATATCCTCATCAAAATCAAAGTTTAGAGACAAAAATCAAGGTTTTTTGTTGGGTAGAACTTTGGGAAAGTTAAACCCTAATTTTCCCTAGAACCAAAAAACCAACACTGCAGAAGATCAGCTCCAGATCCAGTTTTCAGCTTCTCAAATTGGTAATATATAAATCTTTTGTATTTCCATTTGAGGTTCTCTGTTAAGATGTCTCATCACACCAAGCTTGATGAAAAACTTGAGGGAGCTGACAACTTTCTAGCCTAGAAGTATAGGATCTCCCTGGTCCTGGAAGAAAATAAGTTGGACTCTTACATCAGTGAAGAGGTTTCAGTTCCAGAGGGAGATGAGGCTAAGGAATTACACAAAAGGAAATTGGTCATGGCTAAGAGGATTATTTCTGATTCAATCAAAGATTACCTCATACCACACGTGTCCTCCCTAAAGACACCTAAAGAGATGTTTGAGTCCTTGACCAAGATATTTGAAGGAAAGAACATTAATTGAAAGATGAATTTGAGGAACCAGTTGAAGAATGTAAAGATCCAAAATGAAGAAACCACATAGTCATACTTTACAAGGGTCTCTCAAATCAAGGAACAACTTGAAGTAGAACATGAAGAAGTAGAGAATGCATAAATTATGATGACCACCTTGAATGGTCTCCCTAGGTAATGGGATTCTTTCATACAAGGGATCTGTGCCAGAAAGAAGCTAATCAAGTTTAGTAGGCTATGGGAATGCAAACAAGAAGAAGCTTGAATAATATCTCGAGAAGAAAAGATGGGAAATGAAGATCAAGCTCTCACATTACACTCCAAGAAAATCAGAAGGGATAATCATCATCACCAAGGTAAGCATTCTCACTAGAGAGATAACCCTGGAAGATCAAGCAAGGATCTATCCAAACTCAGATGCTATACATGCGATGAGAGAGGACACTTTGCTAGAAATTGTCCTAAAAATAAGAATGGCTCTCAAAATAAGAAGAACTACAAAATAAGACATCATGCTCACATTGCAGAGGATGATGATCCTCCCAGGAAGAGAGTTAAACAAGAAAGTGAAGATTCTTCAAGTGATGAAGAATGTGTTATGATATTTTCTCTCATGGGAACTGTCACACATGGAAGAAAATATTGGCTTATTGACAGTGGGGGCTTCCAAGCACATGACAAGATTCAAGGAATATTTTGTAAAACTATCTGAACATGATTCACCCCACAAAGTAAAACTTGGGGATGACTACCAATATCCCATAAAAGGTAGTGGTGAATCCTCATATAAGTTAGACTCTAGAAATTCTATGAAGATGAAGGATGTTTTGTTTGTACCGGGACTAAAGAAGAATCTCCTCTCGATACCAGTATTGGATGCAAAAGGAATCAGGGTTGCATTTGTAGATGGCCAAGTCCTCATGTGACCAAAAGGAAAGACTATAGATGATGCAGTTGTAATTGGAGAGCAAGAAGGAGGACTATACAAATTGAAGGGTCAACTAGAACAAGCCTTGGTCCATGACTCAGTAGAGCCAAATGAACTTTGGCATAGAAGGCTTGCACATGTGCACTATAGGGCACTACCACTCATAAGAAAAGCTGTTGAAGGACTTCCAGTAATGCATGAAAAACATGAAGGAGTTTGCAAGGGATGTGCGAAAGGAAAGAACACAAAGAAAACATTTCCAAGTAGCGAAAGCAAGGCAAAAGGAATCTTGGAAATAATTCACTACGGTGTACGTGGTCTGATGTCATCCAGCTCATTAAGCGGGTATGTATGCTATGTTTCTTTCATTGATGATTTTTCTAGGAAGACATGGATATGCTTCATGAAAAGCAAGGTTTCCTCTCATACCCATGCACCTGTATCCAGATACACTTCCATTAGATCAGTACTTGATCTGGCTGCAGTAATGAAATGGAAGATACAACAGATGGATGTCAAGACTGCTTTCTTGAATGGTGTAGTGGAAGAGGAAGTGTATGTGGACCAGCCATTCAATTTTGAGACACATGATAGGGAGACTCATGTGTATAAATTGAAGAAATCCCTATACGGTTTGAAACAAGCACCCAAGACATGGTACAATAGAATTGACAACTTCCTATCCATTTTGGGATTTAGCAAGAGTAAAGTAGATTCCAACCTTTACTACAAGGTTGAAGAAGGGAACCCAGTGATACTCCTACTGTATGTAGATGACCTGTTTGTAACATGTGTAGATGGGTTGATTGCTGATACAAAGAGGAAGCTTGTTGTTGAGTTCGAGATGAAGGACTTGGGTATGATGCACTAATTTCTAGGTATGGAGGTGTGGTAGAGTACAGATGGAATCTCCCTGGGATAAGGGAAGTATGCAGTAGAGATGCTGAAGAGGTTCAGGATGATGGACTGCAAGGCCATGACCACACCTATGGCATCGAAACTGAAGCTATTGAGTGATGCTTCATCAGAGTCGGTTGATGCTACGATATATTGTCAAATGATTGGGTCCTTAATGTACCTTACGAATACAAGACCATATATTTTCATTGCTATGAACACATTGAGCTAGTTCCTGACAGATCCGAAACATGTTCACCTGATTGTTGCAAAGCATATTCTGAGGTATCTGAAGGGTACAGTTGATTATGGGCTCAAGTATGAGGTGAATCGAAAGATTAACTTGGAGGGTTATGTTGATTCAGATTGGGAAGGCAGTGCCATTGATAGGAAGAACACTTCAGGGTGCTGCTTCAGTATGGGATCAGGTGTGATCTCTTGGTTTAGTAGGAAGCAATCTTGCGTGGCACTAAGTACAGCCGAAGGAGAGTATGTCACATCTTGTTCATCTAGTTGTGAGGAAATGTGGCTAAGGAAGCTACAATTTGATTTGTTTGATCTCCATTTGGATGCTACTTGTATAGATTGCGACAACCAGAGTTGTGTGAAGTTGTCGGAGAACCCGGTGTTCCATGACAAGTCGAAGCATATCGAGATCAAATATCACTATATCAGGGATATGGTGTAGATAGGAGCAGTGAAGCTCCAGTATGTTGCGACGGACGAACATGTAGCTGATGTGTTGACCAAGCCATTAGATAGAGTGAAGTTTGAGTACTTCAGAGAGAAGCTTGGTGTTCTCCAGAATGAGGTTCCCTCCAAAGGGAAGTGATGAGTCCTTGAGCCCTTCTGACATGGATGCAAGATTGGTTCCTCCCATGGTCAGATGTAAGTGCAGAGCCCTTTTGACATGAATGCTAGATGTGTTCCTCTCATGGTCAGATGTAAGTGCAGATCCCTTCTAACATCAATGATGGATGCGTGCCTCTCATGGTCATATGTAAGTGCAGATCCCTTCTGACATGAATGCTAGATGTGTTCCTCTCATGGTCAAATGTAAGTGTAGAGCCCTTTTGACATGAATGCTAGATGTGTTCCTCTCATGGTCAGATGTAAGTGAAGAGCCCTTCTAACATGAATGTTGGATGTGTTCCTCTCATGGCAAGATGTAAGTGCAGATCCCTTCTAACATGAATGATGGATGTGTTCCTCTTAGGGTCAGATGTAAGTGTAGAGCCCTTCTGACATGAATACTGGATGTGTTCCTCTCATGGTCAGATGTAAGTGTAGAGACTTTCTGACATAGATTCAGGATTGGTTCCTCCTATGGTCAGATGTGAGTGTTGGGCCTTTCTGAAATGGATACAGGATGTGTTCCTCCCATTGTGAGTGCTGGGTGGGCCTTTCTGACATGGATGCAGGATTTGTTCCTCCCATGGTCAGATATAAGTGCCGAAGAAGAAGAAGACCTACATGGAGGCCAGGCCTACAACCAGCATGAAAAAGGGCTGGCTTTGTAGAACTTCCTATCACGATTAGAATTCAGAGATAACACCATTTGATCGAGATAGTGGAAGCACTGATGATAATGATGATATAGTGATGATCCAACTTTGATGATGATCTAGTTTTGATGACGATCCAGTGATGATCCTGTTAGTTTTTCAACATTAAGCTAGCATATCATTAGGATATTTGAACTGAGAGAACAACAAGCACAACAATCAAACACAAGAGACAATGAACAAAGTGTTTTTCCTCGGGGAAACCATAAATGGAGAAAACCCCGCAACTTCCTCTGAGATAGAATCAACACCAAAGTGAAACCCAAAAACAGTAAGACAATCTCTCGATAGCAGTAAGCTCTTTCCTCTTGCCCCAGTGTCTTTCTCTTCCTCAACTATGCGCTACACTTGAGTGTGTATAAGATGTGTGCTAAATAGAGAGTCCATCTCTCTATTTATACTAATCCCGACATGACTAAAACCCTACTAGGGATGACAACTTCACACAACTCTGGTTGTCACAATGTATACAAGCAGCATCCATCTGGAGATCAAATAAATTAGACAGCATCTTCTGCAACCATACTGCCTCACAACTAGCTGAAAAAGCTGCGACATACTCTGCTTCAGCTGTACTTAGTGCCACATAGGATTGCTTCTTGATAAACCAAGAGATCACACCTGATCCCATATTGAAGCAACACCCTGAAGTTCTCTTCCTATCGATAGCACTACCTGCCCAATTTGAATCAACATAACCCTCCAGGTTAATCTTCTGATTCGCATCGTACTTGAGCCCATAATCAATTATACCCCTCAGGTACCTCAAAATATGCTTTACAACAATCAAGTGAACATTTTTCGGATCTATCAAGAACTGGCTCAAGGTGTTCACAGCAAAGCAAATATCTAGTCTCGTGTTCATCAGATACATTAAGGACCCAATCATCTGATGATACATCGTAGCATCAACCATCTCTGATGAATCATCACTCAATAGCTTCAGGTTCAATGCCATAGGTGTGGCCATAGCCTTGCAGTCCATCATCCCAAACCTCTTTAGGACATCTACTACATACTTCCCTTGTCTGAGGGAGATTCCATCCGCATTCTGCCACACCTCCATACCTAGAAAATAATGCATCATACCCAAGTCCTTCATTTCAAACTCGGCAGCAAGCTTTCTCTTCGTATCAACAATCAACCCATCCATACCTGTTACAAACAGATCATCTACATATAGTAGAAGCATCACTGGGTTGCCATCTTCAACATTGTAGTAAAGGTTGGAATCTGCTTTACTCTTGGTAAAGCCCAAACTGGATAGAAAGCTGTCAATTCTGCCGTACCATGTCCTGGGTGCCTGTTTCAAACCGTACAAGGCTTTCTTCAATTTTCACACATGAGACTCCCTGTCACGTGTCTCAAAACCGAGTGGCTGTTCTACATACACTTCTTCTTCTACTACACCATTCAAGAAAAGCATTCTTTACATCCATTTGGTGTATCTTCCATTTCATTATTGCAACCAAAGTAAGTATCGATATGATGGAAGTGTATCTGGATACAGGAGCAAAGGTTTCTTCATAATATATACCTTCCTTTTGTGAGAAGCCACGAGCCACAAATCTTGCCTTATATTTCTCTATGCTATCGTTTGCAGCATGCTTGATCTTGTAGATCCATTTGGAAGTTACAACTATCTTCCCTTCTGGTCTTGGGACAACATCCCAAACATCGTTCTTCATGATTGATTGATATTCTTTGATCATCGCATCCTTCCATTCTTTCCATTCTGTTGCTTCTTCATAACTGGAAGGTTCTTTATCAATAACATCACATAGTAAGGCTATATATCCAGAGCAGGATCTGGTTCTCTTTCTTTCTCTGTGATTCTCTTCTGGAGCCCCATATCTTTTCACACCTTGGATAATTTGTCATACCCAAGGAGGTTTCCTCTTATGAGGATTATTCTGCTGAGGTGGATCTTCAGGTCTTTGTGGTTCTTCAAATTCTCGATCTTCTTCTTGAATTTATTCATTCATGGTTGTATCATGAATTTTGGGAGCTTCAAATTCTTCAGGTTCTTCAGCAGGTCTCTTTCTGGATTTGTTGTAAGCTATGTATTCATCAAATGTTACATCCTTGTTGATGTCGATCTTCTTGTATCTTGGGAAGTATATTCTGTAAGCCTTCGAGCTTTCAGAGTATCCCACAAATATACCCTTCTTTCCTGAAGGATCTAGTTTTGTTCTCTTCTCTTTTGGTATGTGTATGTACACTGGACAACCGAATATTTTGAGATGGATGACTTCCGGTCTCTTGCCGGAGAAGACTTCTTCAGGAGTCTTATTCTCGAGTACTCTGTGTGGAGTACAGTTCTGTACATACACTGATGTTCTAGCTGCTTCTGCCCATAGGTGCATAGGAAGATACTGATCATGAAGCATTGCTCTTTCAACTTCCATGATAGTTATATTCTTCCTTTCTGCAACCCCATTCTATTGTGGATTGTAAGGAGTGGAAAACTCCCTCTTAATCCATGATTCTTTACATAGCTCTTTGAATTCATTTGATTTGAATTCTTTGCCATTATCTAATCGAAAGGTCTTGATCTTCTTTTTTGTGTGGTTCTCGATCAAGGATTTGAATTCCTTGAACTTGCTGAACACTTCATCTTTGTTCTTCATGAAGTAAATCCATGTCTTCCTAGAAAAGTCATCAATGAAAGAAACATAGTATACATACCCACTTAGTGAACTTGATGACATTGGTCCGCATACATCGGAGTGGATGATTTCCAAGATTCCTTTTGCTTTGCTTTCACTACTTGGAAATGTCTTCTTTGTATTCTTCCCTTTTGAACATCCTTTGCAGACCCCTTCATGTTTTGCTTGAATTTCTGGAAGACCTTCAACAAATTTTCTTGCAAGTGGTAGTGCTTTGTAATGTACATGTGCAAGCCTTCTATGCCATAGTTCATTTGGCTCTATTGTGTCATGGATCATAGCTTGTTCTGAATTGCCCTTCAGCTTATATAAACCTCCTTCTTGTTCTCCAATCACTATTGCATCATCAATAGTCTTTCCTCTTGGCCACATGATGACTTGACCATCTATGAATGCAACCCTCATTCCTTTTGCATCCAATGCCGATATGGATAGAATATTCTTCTTTAATCTTGGTACAAATAGAACATCCTTCATTTTTATAGACTTTCCAGAGTCTAGCTTGTAGGAGGATTCACCACTACCTTTTATTGGATATTGGTAGTCATCTCCTAGCTTCACCTTATGGGGTGAATTATGTTCGTATAGTTTCTCAAAGGATTCTTTGAAACCTGTCATGTGTTTGGAAGCCCCACTGTCAATAAGCCAATCTTTGCTTCCATGAGTGACAGTTCCTGTGAGAGCGAAAATCAGAACATATTCATCCTCGCTTGAAGAGTCTTCACTTTCTTGCTTTACTCTCTTCCTTGGAGGATCATCATCCTCAACAGTGTGAGCATGATGTTTTATTTTGGATTTCTTCTTCTTCTTGGATCCATTCTTATTCATGGGACAGTGTCTAGAAAAGTGTCCTATTTCATCACATGTATAACATCTGAGTTTAGATGAACCTTTCTGATGAGAATTCTTACCTTGGTGATGATGATTTTCCCTTCTTCCTTTCTTTGAGTGTATTGTGAGAGCTTGATCTTCATTTCACATATTTTCTTCTCGAGCTGCTATCCGAGCTTCTTCTTGAGATCATTCTTCTCACAGTTTGTTGAACTTGACCAATTTCTTCCTAGCACAGTTTCCTTGGATGAAAGAATCCCATGACCTAGGGAGGCCATTTAATGTTGTCATCACAACTTCTGCATTCTCCACTTCTTCATCTACAGCTTCTAGTTGTTCTTTGATCTGGGATACCCTTGTGAAGTATGACTGGATGGTCTCCTCATTTTGGATCTTGACATTCTTCAGCTGGTTCCTTAGAGTCATCTTCCGATTGATGTTCTTCCCTTCAAACAGTTTGGTTAGGGCATCAAACATGGCTTTAGGTGTCTTGAGGGAGGACACCTATGGAATAAGGTGATCCTTGATGGAATCTGCAATAATCCTCTTTACCATAACCAACTTCTTCTTATGTAAGGCCTTGGCCTCATCTCCCTCTGGAACTGGAACCTCCTCATGAATGTAGGAGTCCAACTCATTCTCTTCCAGGACCAGGGAGATCCTATACTTCCAGGTTCGGAAGTTATCAGCTCCCTCAAGCTTTTCATCAAGCTTGGTATGATGAGACATCTTAACTGAGAACCTCAAATGGAAATACAAAAGATTTAGATCTTACCAGATCAAGATGTTAGATCTGGATTTGAAGCTGAAATCTTGCAGTATTGGTTCAGGAGCAGATTAGGGTTTTGCTTTTTCGGAGTTCTGTCCAACCAAATGCTTTGAAATTGATCCCTAACTTCGATTTTGGGGAGGAGATCAGTCCATGCCTAGGCTCACTGAAAAATTCCACTTCTATGAAAAGCCCTAATTTTCAGTAGCAGTGTTGGGTCCAAAACTGAAAAACCTCAAAATTGGATTCTGCTTCGACAGAAAGATGTGCCCTAGGGAGGAGAGTTATTCCAACCTACTTTTGCTAAAAATCTATGGAGAGAGATCCACAAAATAGGAAGCCCTAGTTCCCGCAGCTGTATAGTGTCTTCTTCTCAGGTTAGCTCTGATACCATGTTAGTTTTTCAACATTAAGCTAGCATATCATTAGGATATTTGAATTGAGAGAACAACAAGTACAACAATCAAACACAAGAGACAATGAACACTATGTTTTTCCTCGGGGAAACCATAAATGGAGAAAACCCTGCAACTTCCTCTGAGATAGAATCAACACCAAAGTGAAACCCAAAAACAATAAGACAATCTCCCGACAACAGTAAGCTCTTTCCTCTTGCCCCAGTGTCTTTCTCTTCCTCAACTATGCGCTACACTTGAGTGTGTATAAGATGTGTGCTAAATAGAGAGTCCAACCCTCTATTTATACTAATCCCAACATGACTAAAACCCTACTAGGGCCGACCTCACTAGGAGAGTCTAATAACCCTAATGGCTCGGAACTGTGGGGACTTTAACCCTTAAACAATAGGAGGGTTACCCACAATAGCTTGACATGACTTGTTTACATTATTGATTCCCCTGATCAGAACATCGGGGCATGACATGACACAAGAACATCCCGGAATAAACATCGGATTACAATAGATGAGAAATACAAGTGAATACATTCTGAAGTTACAATTACATTAACAAATCAAGCTTTGATGATGATCCAGTTTTGATGATGATCTAGTGATGATCCAGTTTTGATGATGATCCAGTGATGATCTAGTTTCGATGATGATCCAGTGATGATCCATCTTTGATGATGATCCAAAGAAGGAGACTTGTGCTGACGTATTGTGTCAAGAGAATACCTTCCTAATTAAGAGGGAGTGCTGATGTATTTGTAACTTCATTCACTTGTATATTTCATATATTGTATTTCATTGATCCCCGATGTTCCTATCGGGATAATTGGTAATGTAAAAAATTCATGTAAAGTCATAGAGGTTAACCCTCCTTATTGATCAGGGGTTAAAGTCCCCGCAGTTGTGGGGTGCTAGGGTTATTAAAATCTCCTCGAGAAGTTGGTCCTGGTACGTTATTGTCAAGTAAGAAACTAGTATAAATAGAGAGTGAGCCTCTCTATTTATCACATAGTCACTCACACTCAGTTGTAGCGCATGAGTGAGAGAGAAGGAGATGGGATAAGAGAGAGAACAATTGGTGGAGATCATCTTTTCTGTATTTGGGTTTTACTATTGCCATTGGTGCTTATTCTATCACTGAGGAAGTTGCAGGGTTTTCTCCTTTATGGTTTCCCCGAGGAAAATCTTTGTGTCTATTGTCTCTTGTGATTGATTTTTGTCCATGTTATTCTCTCAGATAAGATCCTAAGATAATAATGTCTAACTGATAAAAATATAACATAACGATCAAAACACTCATGAAGGATATTCACAAATTGGCTCCAAGGGACATAATGCTGATAATATTTTTGGTACCATTACCACCACTTCCATCTTTCTAATCTAAGTATAAAACCCCAATTTTCAAATTTTGGATATCATCTTTAATTTGTGGAGAGAAAAATATGTTCCATTTGAGTCACCCAACCCAAGGGGTCAGAATCATCAAACTTGCACATGTCAGTCTTGGGAAAGTGATACCATGAAGTTTATCGTCAAAGGAGTGAAGTTGGTGTTCCTAGAAGAGAGAGTGAGAGCCTTGGTTTCTGGTGGCCATAACTTCATTGGTTGGGGTGTCAAATGATGAAGCGAATCCGTAATGTTGAGCAACAAAGTTTCCTAGATGGTGAGCCTATATTCCAATTTCATAATTATAGAGGCTAGGTTTGTAAGATCAGGAAACAAAGTATGTTGGTTAGGATTCACTGGGGGTGGATTTGGGTGGGTATTTTCCATGTTGGATTTGTTGCGGGTGTGTACCATTGGAGCTAAAAAGTAGGAGCAACAAAGGAATAAGGGTGAGGTCTACCAAAACAATGTTGTGGGATATATATATATATATCAAAATAATCAACAAAATGAAAGGAGTCTATTGAGATAGGTCACAAATAAGGTTTTATAGGAACACCCAAAAAAAGGTTATGAGATATATATATCAAAATTATCAACGCGATGCAAGGATTCCGATGAGGTAGGTCATAAATAAGGGTTTTAGAGAACCTTTAGACCTCTTTTTCTAGTGCTATTGAATGCCACTATACTAACATAATTGCCAAATTATTTCTAGATTCAAAGATGTACGAATTTTGTAGGGTTGAACATAAGGAATTTGATTCCTGATGTAATAGAATGAAAACATGCGAGTTTCTAGTTGTTTTTTTTAAGGTTTCAGAAGACAAGGGATTATTATTCATTATAGTTCTCATATACATATGTGGGTCTGATAGTAGTGTTTCTACCAATATCTTAGGGAACTAAATAAGGAAGATTAATCATTCCCTTAGCCATACTACTCAACTATATATGTATGCGATAATATTTTCTTGAGTGCTGTGCTCGATGCCACTATAGCAACAAGATGACCACATGCTAGTTTCAGGTGACATAAGGGGGATTCTAATATACCTGAGGGTACATGGAAGTTATTTTGTGTGTAATTGTTGTATAACGTGGTACTACTCGAAGGGGTGCCAACATGAGTTACAACAATGTCCAACAATTGCACCAATTGAGGGTACAACATGACTAAGTACTGATTTCATTTTTTATGTGTATTGATCCCCAATTATAGGTTTGTCTACTAAAGGCTATATCTCTGCAATTATTTTAAGATGTCAAAACATGTGTCTAGCCTAAAAAAATCTATGGAATTTCACAAGTGTGTTGGCTCAGGAATGTGGCTTTGATACCACTTTTGGTGTTCTTTTACCCTTAAAACTTGACTATCACATAAAATATATCAATATTAGGATGCAATAAACCATAAACATGTAGAATATAACTAGAAATATGATACAATAAATATATGATATAGTAGGAAAATAATTTTGTTATTATGGAATCAATGTTCATAGACCTCTTGTGGTAGGGAAACAATTCACTTGAGCAGAGCTTCATTACAATAATTATAGACAAACCTCTTCATAGCCATGAAGCTCTTTAAATAGGCTTCAAACATCCAAAATCCTAACTACTTGATATGGTCAAATACAAATTCCTACTGGGAATTAATTAATTGTCACATCCCCACCCCTCATCCCAACAATGGAGAGGATGCGACCTACACTGTTGTTGCTATCAAACGGGCGATCTATCCCCATGAACATGATAATAAAAATGAATTGAATTAAAAACATACATAGCGAAAGAAAAACACATTCATTCAAGCATTCAACATGTTCATAGTAATTCGTAAAACAAATACAGTTGCGGAAATTAAATACACAAAGAATACTTATCTTGAGAAGAAGCTTCCTGACAACTAGCTATGTTGCTGCAACATTCCACCCAACCATAGGCCAGTGTGCTCATCAATCTCTTGGCACCACTGACACCCTCGATATGGGCATGATTTCCACAAAGAACTAGGGAACCATAGGATTACACACAGCAAGACCATACACCCATAGTCAAGCCAACACATAGTTGGGTTTCACAGACTATTAGGGAAACAAGACAATAACATGGGGGCCTTGGGCCAACTCATCTAAGCCAACAATCACATCCAAACACATTCAACCATCTAATAGATGGGTTCCTTGGAATTACTCGACCAAGTCAACACAAGCATGCACTTCACAACAAAATAAAATTTCTGGGTTGTAGAGAAACATTTGGCAACCACAAACAAAAATGTTAGATGGAGAAAAAAACCCTGGGTGAGAGAAATATGCTTCCATGAATCATTCTTGGAAAATATGGGAGCAACTCATCCACCATAAAACCCCAAATTGTACATATGGACTCAAGAAAATGTTTCTGGACATAGCAGAAGCAAAAACGACCTCCATTCACCCACAAATCAGGAAATCTTGTCTCCCTAATCACCGAGCAACACACCAACATATTTATGGGTATGGAAAAATCAGGAAACAACATAAATCATTAGGGGAAAATGCCCAACAATCTCAACTACATGAGGAGAGGAAAAACATCCTCTTAAAGCCCCCAAAATCGTGGGTCTTTTCTCCCATTCGCTGAGCAACACAAAAACGACATCTTAGCCATGGAGAAAAATGGGTAAACTGTTGAAAAATGCCAAGGGAAGCTCCTAGATTGCTCACAAGGAAAAAAATACCTCTTCAAACCCCAAGAATCGTGGTCCCCTTCTTCCCATTCACTGGTAACACAAAAAATGAATTCTGGGCATGGAGAAAATGAAGAAAACAACAAGAAAATCGTGAGGGAGAAAGCTCAGCAAGCTTTAGCTGTGTGAGAGAGCCCCAACCTCCATGAGAATGGGTGAGGAATGAAATATATGGGTGAATAATGGCTTGGGCATGCATTTCCAAGCATTTACTTGCCTAAGAAGTTAAAAACATGTTTTCCAAAAATGGGTGGCTTCCCAAATTCGAATTTGACCTCCATACCTTTCCCATCCCAAGGAAATAAATTCTTCAACCACTTCTAGATGACTGGGCACAAAAGGAAAAAATGGGTAGTTGACCACTTTATGGGTTTTCCCTTTAAGATTTGGATTTTCCCCATTGGATCAACGGTTTGAATGTTTCCCCCTCCCTGTTCCTTGTGAAATCATGCCCCCATCTCTTTAACTTTGTGACGCTTAGCTAGTTGAGGTATTTTTATTAATTGCATAGTTACATGATGTCTCAAAACATATTGTTCCTGGCTAGCACATAAATTGTCGACATCGATTTTAATTGCCAAAACATAAAATACTAAGTCCATGGTGGGGCCTTTTCCTTGAGCTCCACACCATGATTTATTAACGTTATTTACATCATATGCAATTCAATACCATGGTGTCAAAACCAGGGTGTTACATTCCCCTCCCCCTTCAATAGCACTGTCCTTAGTGCTTTACAAAAATTTAACAAAATGCTACACTGGCATTTCCCTCAGTGCTTTGCAAAACTGACCAAAATTGGGTGTGCCAATTGTATGGCATCCTCTAGCTCCCATGTAGCCTTATCGAGACTGTGGTGCTTCCTTTGCACCTTTACCTGTCCAATGGTACGATCTGGAACTCCTCCTTGGTTTCACTTTGTGGTTGTCTTGCGTATGAAATCCTCCAAGTCCTTGATTGAATGCATTAGTACACACCAAATGATATTTTTCTGGGTCTTGGAGAATCCTTCTCCTTAGCTTGGAACATTTCCAATGTCTTTGGCAATCAACAATACCGATGCTCAAGCCCCAAGCAATGAGTCAATTCCCATGTTAGTATTCACAAGATTTTCCAAAATCATAGATGAATCCCATGCACCTGTATATTGGCATAAAATCAACAAGAAGTTGTCAAGTGAACCAAATAATTATATGCATAAGTATCTTCTTTTGGTTCCATATGTTTCCAACTGGGCTTTATACAACCATGGCACTCACAACCCTGCCCCACCCCACACCTGGGTGTGCATTAAAGGGTAGCCAAATTTCTGCAAGCCTCGAATCACCTGAAAATACCTCTCAACCGAGGTCTAACAACTTCGATCTTGAGCCCAACACCTCTTCGGGTGCTTGAATGGAAACTTTGCTCAAGAGCCTGCACCTCCTCTAGGTGCTTTCCAAGCTCAGGTGCTTCCTTTCCAAACACCACAATGAATTTAATTAATTCATATAGGATGCAATCTATAATGAGATTTTCAAAACCATGGCTGCATCACATGCTCATGTATATTTACAAAACATAAACAACAACAAAATTTTTATAAGTAAACCAAATACTTATCTGTATAGCATATTTCAACCGATATCTGGTCAGTCCCGATTCAGAGCCTAACACCTCCTTGGGTGCTCAATGACATCTCTAGCTTAAGGAACTAGGACCTCTTCCAGTGCTCACTAATGCTCAGGCACTTCCTTTCCAGGAACCATAATAGATTAATTCACATGTCAGATTAATTTTCGTAGGATTTATTTCTTTACAGGATTTTCAAAATCTCAGCTGAATCATTATGCACATGTGTAATTATAGAAAATCAACCAAGATTTTCCAATTAATCCAATACTTATATGTATAGAATCTCTCAACCGAGATCTGGCCAGCCCTGCTTCATATCCTAACACCTCCTCGTGTGCTTAATGACATCTCTGGCTTAAGGGCCTAGCACCTCCTCCAAGTGCTTACCAATGCTCAGACACTTCCTTTCCAGACATCATAATACCTAGGGGTTATTCTCTTCATGGATCCCCCACTCTTGTGAAAGTCCCCTTATGATGTGAATGTGTGCGAAAATAAGTCTAACCAGATGTCTTACACCTTGGGCATTCCCAATGATGCATACCGGTGCCTAGCTGGCAGGGGGGAGAAGCTATGTACCCAAGTACATCCTTCCAGAGGAGCCATGTACTCCATGTACATGTTTCATCGTCTCACCTACGTTACATACAAACATGCCGTTTACATCAGATGTCATCATAAAATTTCAATCATAGGTTTTCAAACCTATTCCAACACATCTCTTCGAGAAGCTATGTATCCCAGTGCATCCTTTTGAGGATCCTTGTACGTGCAATACATATTTTCATCATCTGACCTGCATTACATACAAGCATGCAGTTCACATAAGATGTCATCATAAATAAATTTCAATCACAGGTTTCCAAACCTATTCGGAATGCATCCCTCCGAGAAGCTATGTATACCCAGTCCATCCTTCCGAGGAGCCATGTACACCAATACATATTTTCATCATATCACCTGTGTTACATAAAAGCATGCAATTCATATGAGATGTCATCATAAAAAAATTCAATCATAGGCTTTCAAACCTATTCCAAGAACATTCCTCCAAGAAGCTATGTACACTCAATACATCCTTCCGAGGAGCCATGTACACCTAGCACATCCTTCTGAGGAGTTATGTATCCCAAAAACATCCTTCCGAGAAGCTATGTACTCTAGGAGCGTACTTCCATCATCTCACCTACGTTACATACAAGTATGCTGTTCATATGAGATGTCATCATAAATATTTCAGTCATATATTTTCAAATCTATTTCATGCATACATGATTTCCCAAATATCAAACAATCAATCACATTGATAGTCAAATAAAAATCTGATTTCACAATCCTGCTTCCTATAGAAAATCATATTTTTGTAACCATGAGGTCATCCTCATATAGTTTGGCTTTTGCAAGTGGGAGCACTTATCCCCTACTTACACATGCTTTCCCAAAACCTGGTCATCCTCATACAACATGTCATCTTGACATAATTTTAAATCAGCCAAACAGTCACAGTTAGCAATAGGAAACTTCAGACATCAAGCAATGCAAGACAAGCATATCCATTGTTAGCATGATTCAAAACCATCACAGGAGATCACAACCTCCCATAATCAATAGAAAAACTTGCAATCAGAAGTTCCAATCATCTATTCTCAGCCATGAGATCCCTCTCATGGCACATGGTAGCTTCCTGCCCTGGGTTTCATTGGGAACCACCATACTGCTCTGCTCAGGTCCTTATACCTACCATATTCAGGGAGTCCTCATATGTATTCTCATACACACAAGGGCCATTTCCTCATGGAACTACAAGTTCACATGCAGGCTTCCTCAACCTATACATAGACTCAACTTTACCTACAAAACATCCTTCAGTGAACCTCCTGCAATATTCTGTAAGTACCTCAAAGTATCTTACATCTGTTAATTTTCTTGGAGCAAGACAACTCCTCATGGCCTGAATATTTTCAGGGTCTATAGATATTCCTTTATCTAAGATAATGTGACCCAAATAATGAATTCTATCTTCATAGAAGTCATAGTTGCTCAACCTTGCATACCACTTATGCTTCCTAAGCAATTTCAAATCCAGCCTCAAATGTTCCACATGTTCTTCCTCATTCTTAGAATGAATAAGAATTCCATCAAGGAGAAAAAGAACTAACCTGTCCAAAACTTACTGAAAACACTATTCACGAGGCACATAAATGTAGTTGGTGCATTTGTGAAACCAAATGATACCACTACAAACTCATAAGATCCATATCTTGCTCTAAAGGTTTTCCTATGAACATCTTCATCCTAGATCCTTACCTGCTGGTAACCAAACCTTAAGTCAATCTTGGAAAACACCTTTCTCTTTTCATTTGATCAAGGAGGTCATCATTCCTAGGCAAAGGATATTTGTTCTTCACAGTGACTTTGTTCAACTACTTGTAACCGATACACAACTAGAGTGTATCATATTTCTCTTTCTCAAATAGAATTGGTGCCCCCCCATGGGGACACAGTTGGCCTGTTATACTTCTTTTCCCACAATTCTTGCAGCTACATTTTCAGCTCCAAAATTTCTGGTGTAGTCACCCTGTAGGGTTTATTGGACACTGGTGCTTTACCTGGCACATGTTCAGTTGTAAAATTGATGTCCCTCTTTCGAGGAAACCCTGGAATTTTGTTAGCTGAAACATTTCACCTCCTGCGGACAGCAAGGTGTTCCACTGGTCTGAATGGTTCAAATCCAGAACGAATAGAGGACAGAGGTTGAAGACTCTCCCTAGATTTCGTAGATACCTGGAATGTAATGCTTCGATCGTTACCCTGTGTACTTGCAATAAAGCTTCAACACACAAAAATATTGAAATCACCAAAATATAATCTACTAATCTATGTTAGTGACTAAGGAATCTAACAACATACATGTGAAATCAAACAACAACAATATATGTGGGACAAAAATCAACTTGCATTNGCTAACATGCATCTCCATGAAGCCAAGCATTCTCATCCCCAAAAGCTCCGACTCTAGCTCTCTATGCTCTCCCAAATGGTCTTGGGCCAAGTGATCAATCCAACAGCATAACAGTACCTTCAGATTTCTCCCCTCAACCATGGCTATGAGCTCATATTTATAAGGCTCGATGGATAGGGTAGGTTGAGATATTAGTGGGTGAGGTGGCCTCTAAGATCCTAGGATGAGGGATCTCGAGCTCAACTGACCCATAATAGTAGGGATAAGGGAGGACATGAGGCTTATCATCTAGAAGCCTCGAGAAACTTCTCTTTTTCCCTTTTTACCTAGGGTACCACGTTTCTCCTTCAATGACAGAGCGGTTCTGGTAAGAAACACTTATGGGCTAAGACCCATAAGCGGTGGCACCGCTTGTGGATAACGAGGGATAGGCGGTGCGAACAAGGTACAGCTTCTGGACAACATAGGAAGTGCGGTGTTGGGAATTTTCATGGAAGATTGATAATAACCATAAGTTTCCACTCCAAGAGCTGGGATTCATGGCAAGTAGGTATGTCAAAGTTCTTATCACATGATGGTGACAGGATTTTGGTATAACAGGATGCCCCCCCAAGCATGTGTCTTAGAGGGATACGATAAACGAGAGCTTTGAGAGAACAAGTTGTAGCCATGAGATGAAAATGTTGGCTCGATCAGAGCATGTTGTTAATTAGGCATCTGTAGTACATCAGTATGTTGACTCATAGACACAAGTAACCAAAACTCATGGTTACAGACCAATACAAGGCAGATCCATGAGAGGAATAAACAAGAATGTCTACTAGAATATAGTGTAGATCCATGTGATAGAGGACTCAAACTTGGACATAGCTACCAGACATACAACATAGATCTATGTCATACAGATTCAAATTTGAGCATAGCCATGACCATACAAATGTGGATCCATGCTAGATATACAAAACTCTATCACAACCTGGGGAAAAAGCAATGAGCGCTTTTAAACAAATACCTAGGGTCTTTGCTCGTCTTCCACAAAGTACGATTCTATCCATGTGATTACAATGATCTAAAGTCAAACATGGTAGAAACCACTTGATTATCGATCAATGATGTGAACCATTAACAAGTGCGAGGGAGATCACCATTAATGTCAATGATTCCCAAGGTACTCTAGTACAATCTACTGAGTGTGAATAGATGTCCTGATGTCGAACACCCAGTCGATTCTATCGATCAAAGGTCAATGATGTGAACCTATGTCGAGAGCGAGAGAATCTGTCATTAAGGTATACAGATCTCAAGGTACCAAATATTGTTTCTAAGACTATTTCCCGGATGATGAGCTAATGTCAATGAGAACAGTCTCGTCGAAGGAGGGCCATGATGAGTCCCACATCGACGACACGAAAATTGAAACATAGTTCTGGAATGATGTGAATGTAGTAACCATATGACTGACTCAAAGATACTGACACAAAGAATGTGTAGAATGCAGAGGTAAAACTTCTTCATATCCCCTTTGAACATCGAGCGGCACGACAAAAATACTTGGCAGCATGATTGAATGGGACAGACACACAATGCGATAGCGGACAATGCATTCTTTTGAAAGACTCAAAGGAGTGACATGACTCATGAAAGTGGATCATCCCGGAGATCAGCTGAATACCCAATTGACTGACATGATTGTACAGATAAGTGCCATGTTCAAAGGTAACAACAAACAACTGCCATTATTTACAAAATGATTCCCTTCCCATTTCCCCCATCATGATCGATGAGTGCCTCTTTTCAGTTTCACGAGTTCAAAGAGGGCAACAAACACTTGATATAGCTTGTCAGAAGACAAGTCCAGACTCATATGTTTTACAAACCTGAGAGAAGAGGGGTTCATTTCCAAAGCGGGTCTCTCAATGTTTAATTTAATGAGTCCACTGAAAGAAAACTCGGTATCGTTCTTGTTTAGAGAGTCTGAACGAATACAAAAGAAGACTCCAAAGGGGTCCTTTTTGTATGATTTAGTCTCTAAGGCATGAAAAAGTGTAAAATCATACCTTAGAGAACTCTTCCAGTCATGATTGGCTGGAGTGTTCCTTTTTCGTAAATAGTCCTATCCGAACCGAAAAAGAGATAACCTACCGTCGGATGGACGACTCTTCAAATACTTTAATGAGCAAGAAGAAGATAAGATCGCTCGATGATATTCTCATATTTAGGAAGCCTGAAAAGGGTTTAAAGAGAACTCCATGAGGTTTCTTTACACAATGTCATATTTTACGAGCCTGGAAAGAATCAGAAATGGACTCGATGACTTTTTCGTTTTTAAGGAGCCTGAAAAAGAGGTGAAAAGAGGACTCCATGACGCTTCTTTACACAATGTTGATTTTTACGAGCCTGGAAAGAAACTTGAACTGGACTTGGACCTTTGATACTCGATTTTAACGAGCATGAAAAAGTGTCGTAATAAACGCTCAACGACCTTTTCCGTTTTATGAAAGTGCGAAAAATCCATAAGCAAACTTTCAAAGCTTCTTACTAAAGTTCTCTTGCCCTGCAAACGACTTAGAAACAAGTGTTAAATGCATTTAAGACTAGAATTAAGGGATTACGAAAGATAAAATTTGACTAAAATATGATTTTATATCAAAACTATAGTATGTTAGACCCAAAAATGCCTATATAAGTCATGTAAATAGTAAAAAACCAAATCATTTCACTATTTACCTATAGCAGAGAGCACTTGGAGCATTTTCTTAGCCATATCTTCCGTAGCTAATACCGGGAGTTTCCACCGACCGTTTTCAGCATCGTCAGTTGCAGGTAACAACTAAGACCCTTCTCTTTCATTTCATAGAATTTATTTTGAGATTTGGTGGGGTTTTGGGCTGACATAGCAAGCCCTAAAACCTTAAAAGTGGGCACCGCGGCTACCCCTTGCGGGATACGCGGTACCACCTGAGAACCGCGCCAATAACATAGTGGACAGGTAGAGACACTGCCTGTCTCCAATGGTGCATACGTGGTTCCGAATATGGAGAACTTAAACTAATAGCATGGGCAATATAAATCCATTCCTTTGATTTTCAATGATTGGGGAAGATTCTAATGCATACCATTATTGTTTTTGGCAGGTCTAGGTGACTCAAAACATGGTGATATGGAAAGAAAGAACACATGATAATGAGGATGTTACTGCTGAGAGAAATGAGGGTTGTATTGTTGGTTATCTGGGCAGACCCGGGTTTACTTATAATGTGCCAACAACACCCCTAACTCATTGGCCCTTTCGGCAATAGACCGCAGAGCGGCCTGAAGTCTCACCTGAAGTGATCTTATGGGTTGGCCGAAGACTCAGGTGTATTCAACCAGGTTTTGTAGCATCATGGTGTCTCGCGGCTCTTCTTAACCAGCGAGATCTCTCTGCGACGCGCGGTTCTCTCTTACTTGCGGGTTCTGACAGGGGAAGGACTCCTATCGCATCACAGCGACTAGGACGATGCACAAACTCTCCCCTCCGCGGTTCTTACTATCTGTGATATCTCACACCGCAGCTCCTCTGACAGTGCGATATAGCCTACTGTCAACACGATATCTTCTATAGTACGGCCCACTGTGACCCTCACGGTCCAAAGGCTATCTCACTGGGTGAAATGGCTTGGCTAACTTTCAACAAGATATTTAACACTCTGACTTGAACTTCCATAGTTCAACACACTCTACCTCAACTATACTTAACTAGCCGAATAAGTATACTGGGAACACTTTTAACAGAATGACTTAGTACTGTGTGAAACAAACACTGATAACTCATATGCAGATGCGTGGTACATGTAAATCCACCTTTAACCTTCTCTAATGCTGTAACTGAATGAGGACATACAGACATTTACTAACATAGATACAACATTCATGTAACAGATAACATATATCAACTAAGTAAGGCACAATCACATGAAATAATCACATAACACACTGGTTTTATGTGGTTCACTTCCAGGGTAGAAGCTACGTCCACAGAACTGTGTTTATTATATCTTGAGAGAGTACACAGTTCTGCTGCAACCTATTGTGCAGCTAGAGATCTTCTGGGTAAATCCGCACTCTCTACTGGGAGCCCTTCTCTCCTAGATATCTTCTCTTTCTCTATATTGCCTTTTTACAATACTCTCTCTCTCTCTCTCTCTCTCTCTCTCTCTCTCTGTCAATCCCTGCGGATTGTTACATACATACTCCTGGAATCGGCTACTGGTTATAGTAAGGTAACTATGGACTGAATAACAGAACCAGAACTTGACTCTATTACAATACAAAATAACTGTGAGCTAATAGACTACTGGACTCTCAGACTGGCTAACTGTCTGAATAGCTACAGGTTATCCGGCTAGCTAACCTTTTACAATACAATTTACATCCCTTTATAGGCGGCCTGAAGGTCTCGCCATTACAACACTGTGGGAATATCCCAATAGTAACCCAAAAACCCTACTCTGACAGTCGGTCTATCTGTACTCATGCTGCCGCTTTCCATCACACCACAACTCTCTACAGTATTCCACGCTTCTCGGCGCTGATCGTGGGTACTGGGCGCCGCTTCCTTTTCTGGGGCCTTCGTCTTCAATACCTTGGCCTCATTGCCCCTTTTCCTTTATGAGGGTAGCTGAGCCCTCCTATCTTCGCCGCTACCTTGAATGCAGTGGGTGAGCTCCCTCTTCTCGGCTGCTGCCTTTAGTGCAGTGGGTGAGCTCTCTCTTCTTGGCCGCTCAGGTACTGTCATATTCTTTGACTTCCCTGTCCCGATAGTCACAGTTTCCGGCTATGATCTATAGCTAGAAACATGCTATGGCATCGTATCTTTACCTTATCTCTTATATCTTCGCCAAAACTGTCTATCCTCCAAAATGGCAGCTTCTCCTATAGCTGCGGGACCCTACTCCAACAGTCCCATAACACTTACTTGTGGCTCGTCCTTGAGCCACTAACAATGGGCTTCTCCTGCTGTAGTTTCTCCTTGGCTTCCTGCGATGTCTTTGTAAGTTTCTGCCGAAGTCCTGCGACTTCTTTCTCCATAGTTTCTGTAACTTAGTTCGGTGGTCTCTCTTATCTTTCCTTCCCTCATTGTCATGCTCTCTCTCTCATCGCTTGCGAGACCTGATATACTCCAAAGTTTCCTATAGGTTTTCTTTTTCTTGGGTCAGCAACTCTTTGAAGGATCTTAAGCTTTTGAGAAGCCTTCCACAGATATCCTTTCCTCTCTATCTGGGTTAGAACTTTTATCACAAGGAAAATTTGTATCTTCCAGCCTTCTCAAATAGTTCATTCAGTTTGGATCCTTTCGTACGAACTATACAGGCCTTGAATTCCATTATGAGAACCTTCATTCCTTTCATTTTTCCTTTTGTTTTTCTGTGTCTCGGATGCCTATTTTTTTATCCTTTTTTCCTTCCGTGAGATCTTCTGGGAAAATCCACGTGCACAGCCATCCGAGTCGGCCTTCTCTTTCTGTTTCTCACTTTTACTTTCCTCCTTTTCCTTTTTCGGTGTTCTAGGCTGGAATCGTCTACTGTCTGAGCTTGAATCCTCATCCTTGGCAGCTATCTGGCCTGTGATGAACTTGGTTTCATACCCTTGGGTGGTGTCGCCATAGCGGACATAAGGCCTCCACACTCAAATCGTCTCAAAATGTCTTCTAAAGGTTCCTCCTCGGATAGAACCCACTCGGTGCAATACTCTGGATTGGCAATGGCCGCGAAATAGGAAAATCACAGTACTCTGTAACAAAATTAGCTCTGCACAGGGAAAACTTAACAACTTACTCTATAGCTCTCAGATCTTGCAAAAGTAACTGTCCTGAATGAATGATCTCTGCTTTTATGCTGAAG